>ML792521.1:142485-160328 GCA_009831015.1 Picea engelmannii
TATAGGCCTCATGCAAAATGAGGGGTAACAGCACTCACAAGTACAAGCAATGGTAACATCAATAAAAGGTGTGCCTAAAGCATTTCCCACCGAAGAAAACCACAAGAAAAGGGGTGTCAATATCAAAGCAAAGAATGAGACCAAAGAGCTTATAGCAAAGCATAACATAAATATTTAAAACGTTCACAGCAAGTTAATGCTAAATGTATTTATAATTGTTGATGTATAGGCATATACAATACCCAATTTGCAAGACGAAGGTTGTTGTATGATTAGGATCCAAATTTTACTTGCATTTTTTTAGCCATGTAAATAATTATTCAAGACAACAACCTGGGGCCATTTGATGCTTTCAAAACATTATGTTTAATGAAAGTTGAGAAAATAAAAAATGAGAAAAGCTTACATGCCAAGGGGAGCATAGTTCCTATTGTAAGCAAATTTCATATCCTCTGGTTTCAAATTGCACCCTTCAAAGAAATGCACGATGTCCATCTTCAAGGTACTCCGCCCAGTACCAGTCAATTTTGCATAGACTAGACCTGATAAAAACAATAAAGAGTTTTTCAAGATAAATTAACAAATCCATATCAATGGACAAGTACTTATATAATAAGCCATGCATAGGTAATTGTGCTCATTTTTAAGGGAGGAAAGTACGAGGGCAATACAAATATTAAGCACAACTGATTATATAAATATTGACCGCTTTGACATTATTACTTGCAAAGATAGGTTACATAAGGCTAAAGCTTCAACAATGATGATACTTTTCAAAAGAGATAAAATGAGAGAATGGATAGCATAATGTTGCTTCATGTATAGAGAAATCAATATACTAGTTAATCCTAGTAATGTACTTCTAAAGCAACATCAAAATTAAGTATTGCAAGGTCTTTTACCCATCCTCAAGTACATCCCAATATTAACCATCTTTAGCACCTCCATGGATCAGATCAGCCTTATCAATTCTCAAGCAAGTAATATTACATTTTTATTTTATGACTACAACCTAGTTTTTGACACAACGTCAACAAACATCTAATAATCTATCGCAATGATGCCATAATTTGGTTCAAAATATAGATGCTCATAGAGGGTAGTCTCGAAAGTTTTCAATTGGAAAGATTAATGATAAAGCAAAGGGCTATCCAAGTGCAATCTAAATATTTTTAAAGGAATGGAGAAAGTTCTTATCATTGGCACAAGTTACAAGAACTAAGAGTAATATACCACAACAATTTAATAAATTAATAATTGAGTTTAGATCTATATTCCCAAAGGAAAGGCCTAGAAAAATAGTCAACTATAAAGAATCATTAAAGAGCAATGAGATCAATCAAGAGAACCTAAATTTTTCATAAGAAAAGAGGGGGAACTTATGTTGATCTCCAATCAAGTTTTGAGTTATCTTTCTTGAAGGCTTTTTCTTTATAAAGGCTTTTTCTTTATAAAACCTAAACAAGGCATTAAATGATATTTTTAAGCCCCATCTACCTATCCACCATGTTGATGTCATCATGTGCTCCTAAATGAATGATCAAGGAAGCTAAGAAAACTTGTTAAGATGGTTAAGGTAATTTGAAGCTAGGCCGCGTTAGTGTTAATCCGAACTTGATGGGTAATATTAAAATATAATCATTGTTATTAATGCTTTTAATATAATTAATATCTTCTTAAGGTATTGTTAATAGTGAATTTACCCCAGGCAAATTCAAGTTTGAGTTCCAACACGCTCATGTACATTCTAGGATCAAGATGGAATTCTCCAAAGTTCATCTTGATTGATTCGACATCAATGGTTTGTAGAAACATTAGCAATGGATTCAGAAATGACGGTTCATGAATACCTCGGAGAGACTTAGCACCTTGTTCCAAAGTTGTTGCATATGAGTTTTGGAGATCAATTTCTTCAAAGATCCGTTTATTATGGGGGGCCCCATATTTAGTGCATTAATTCATATTTTCAAAGTTCAACAAGCTTTCCTAAGCATGCAATTGACATGTATTATTTGGCATGAGCATGGACCTGTGAAGGCTCCAAAAGGATGAAATCAAATTTTCAAGATTTACAATCTTGAAAAATTTTAGTTTTAGAAAATTAATCTTCCGTGAAATCAAATCATAGATTTGTACACATTTATAGAGGTGAGCTTAAGGTTCAAATTTGGGGTCATTGGAGAAAGTCAAGATTTTGGTCACAGTTGGTCTTGTTCGAACAAAATTTAGCACCCTTGTATGATGTAAAGTCCCAAGCATCAAGGGGCTAGTTTGTGCAACTTAGAAAGGCTACCCACTATCACCTTAGTAGCTCTTCCTCCCTCTTTAGGTTGGCTCTTCTCCAACTTAAGGTGGGCTTCCTAAAAGGTAACACTACTAAAGCAATGGGGTGGAGGCTCTAGGTGATGTATGAAGAGTAAGGCCTAACAAAACAAATGGTTGTAGTGAAAGTTGAATAAATGAGTGGTGTGGGAAAGGAATATGAAGGTATAAACCCCTAGACCAGGTGCCTAATCACACCTTGGCCAAATGGAGTCATGGGAGCATATATCAAAGAGGGCAAGTGCATGAGAATGTAAGGCAATAGGGGATGCTATGCATGCCACAAATTAGCCTTAGCTTGCTGATTATGTAGCAGAAAATTCCTTGGAAGGCTAAGGGTGCCATACTTAAGAGATGTTATGAAAGTGAGATTATATTAATCTAGCAAAAATTGGTTTTATTATATGGTAGGCTAGCATAACAACAATAGGAATAAGAGGGTCAAAACCTCACTCTATCCAAAATGAAACATGGTTCATTATCAAGGCAATCACAACATGCTACAAGGGTTTCCTAATATAAAATCAAGATATAAAGTATAAGTGTACAATAAAGCCTCACATCAAATGAAATTACCTCCAATTCTCCATTAGGCTCCAAGCATGTGGTATACAAATGAAATCCAAGGGGAGAGCTCCTCAATCCCAAAATTCCCAACCATGCCAAATGAGGTAGAGAGCAAACCCTTATATAGGTTTGAGCTCAACTCCTCATAAAAATAAATAAATAAAATTGTTTTCCTAGACCCATTAGTTCTCCAAGGAATACAATAAAATATTACTCATCAACAAACTCCTTGCTAAAATTAGAAGTGAGTTGTTGGGATCCACTCTTCTTTCTTTGAAGAAACAATAAAATAATCATCCTCCCCCGAGGAAAACAATCTAATAGAGTAACCCACTCTTATAACAAGTCAACCATGAAAAAAATAATGAATCAACCTCCTCCACAATGTCCACATACCAAAAATCTATGGAGATTGCTCTAATAAATGTCATGTATGCAAGGTGTAACAATGGAATATCAATGATAATGAATCCTCCTCATCATAATGATCAACCATATTGGTGAATAAATGGGATGGCTCCACTAATACATGAGCCAAGTCAACATATAACTTCATATAATTAAGTGACTCAGCTTGAAGAATAGTCCCTAGTTGCATATAACATTCTCATACTAGGATGGACCCATCCCATAAATAGCAAATAAAATATCGACTCGACGGATTTCACTCCCACAATGGCTATTGAAATTAGTGATGACTCATGTAGTTACACCGAGCTCCAACAGCAGCTGCATATATGGGTTCATATTTCGCAGCTCCATAATTTAAGCATAACATCCACCATGACATTGCCCAATGTATCCCTCCTCATGTGTGCCACCCCCTATAATAAAAGTTAAATCACATGTAACCTTGGCTCAAAAAGGTGGTGGCATAAGAACATGTTCACATCAAATGGCGGCTACACAAATAATTGAAGTACCAACTATGACGTCAAGCATAAGAGCTCCCACCATGATGTCATCTTAGAAATCAATGGGCTCAATCATGCAAATGACAAGGTCAAAAGCCATCATATAAATGGAGAAGGGGGCAGCCCAATTACCTTGTATCTTCATGAACATATGTACCACAATGACGTCATCTCCACTTGATATATCCAATAGGAAGTGTTAGTTTGAGGACCCACTGCTTAACTTGCAATAAAAGGGGGCTCCATACATTAGTGTAAAAGGGGGCTCCATACATTAGTGTAAAAGGTCGCTCCATGTGTGAGGACGACTTCATAATTAAAGGCCACATGAAGATATAACACAAGGTGTATATGAAAATGGTGACCCACGACTTTGTAAAGATGAGCTCACATTAAAATATTATTTACCTTCCTCCACATGTGTGCCATCATATAGTCTTGTTCCAATGAAGACAAGGTCTAAGGTGTCAAAGGGGTATGGCCCCATTAAAAAAATAGTGTGCTTCCCTCCACATATGCGCCAATGAAGAGTATATGACATAAAGGTTTTGTAACATAAAAAATAGAAGTGGCACATCCTAGAAAACCCCACCATAGACCAAAGTCGTAATAAAAGAAGACCATGAGATGTCTGAGTGTTAGGCTAGGCTAATCATGAACAACATAATCATCCACCAAAGAACATCTCACAACCATCAACCAAGGACATCAACTCCTAACCCCAAAGCTCAATCAACCAAAAATATTCAATCATGAAAAGAAAACTAGGTATCAAGAAAATCCACAACATGAACCACATCTCCATCCAATCAAGGAGAAGTGAGACTCCCCTAACCAAGGATCCCTGTCAAGTGATCAAATGCAATGAAGAGAAAGGGGATGATGAAGATGTCTCGCTCAAGTCGATCCAATGCCAAGAGTACCAGCAACAAGTCTCCATCAATGTGATGAAAATAACAAGATGGAACCTCATACAATATAAGTTGTAACAGATCCAACTTAGGTCTACATTAGGGTTTCAGCACTTTCAAAAGTAATTATATTTTTAGATACCCTTTATTGAGTACAACATTGGAGCCAAATTTGAGAGCAATCTAAAACCATGAAAAATTAGGTCAAAACAAGGGTTTCTACTTTTAGGGTTTGGTCATTATTTTAGTACCTTAAAGGTGAATAGCATGGAGAGTCAAATTTTAAGTCGTAATCTAAGAAAATTGAAAATTAGGTGAAAATAAGGGGTTTTGCACCTTTAAGAAGCAATGGTTAACCGAGGACTACCCGTGTGCTATTTTCATGTTGAGTTTTGCACCTTTCTTTATGATCTATTTAAAGCTACTTTGCCCAAGAGAGTAACACGCCCCAATTGAGAGGTTGAGTTACTTGTTGCCCAAGTAATTGACATATGGACAAGTTGACTTGTTGTTCAAGCAGTGAAGGACGGTGCATTCTTCAAGAAGGAAGGTTTGCCTTATATTTTGAGCTTCACAAGATCCATTAGCAGTCCATGGAAAAGTGTGCCCTATCTAGAAGGGGTCCAATTGAGTTAAACTTGAGTTTGATTGTAGTTCAGTACAGTTTGACTTCATTCAGTTGAGTTTATCCCAGTCCAGTCTGGTTCAATTGACTTTCACTTTAGTTCACTCTAGTGCAATTGAGTTCACTTCACTTCACTTATTCAATGGACCTCTCTTCAAGTTCACCCCAATTTGACTTCAATTCACTTGAGTTCAGTTCATGCACATGTTATTTATGGAGTTGCTTGCTCCTCAATAGATCTATTCAAGGAGAGGTTGGGCATATGACATGAGGAGGTTGCCTAGTTGTTGTTTTTGAGTTTTCAATTGATCTATTCATGGACTAGAGACTAATGCACGCTAATGGACCTTGCTAATGCCAAATTAACCTACACAAATTTGGGAGTTACGTTCCAAAATATGTTCGCGAACATTATACGGGGTGAGCTTAACACTAGTGTAGATCCATTTTCAATCCGGATCTATCAAGCACCGAGAGAGATCAAATTTCTTAAGGTGTAATTTTTTTTATTATCATTTAATATGAAGGAATTAATATTTTAGATGTTGTCGTATGTAAGTAAGTAGCATATATGTGTGTAATATGTAATGGTTCGTGTAATTGTTTTCTTTTAATTGTGTCGACTTTATTTTTATTATTGTTAATTTTTTTTAATTGAGTCGACTTTGATTTTTTTAATGTAACCTTATCTAACATAACACTAACGTGACAACATCTCCCCCATATTGGGCTATAGATCACCTTGCTATTTTCGGTGCAATTACAAAGTTCACCATTCGACATCGACAGTTCGTGAACATTGTATAGGGTAGACTCAACATTACAAAGTTCACCAATAAACATCGACAATCTATGAGTACCTTGGCCATATGGGTACCTTGTTGCAGAGCTTTATTCCAACCCAACCTTGTTCCAGTGTTGCAATATATGAGTATTTGGAGATTATCCAAAGATCAATATTCCAGGAAGGCAGCACATGTTGTGATATTTTTAGTAGGTTTCCAGTGCAAGCTTCTAGAGATCTATTTTTAGCATGATTATAGTTTAGGCTTCTAGATATATTTTTAGCAATATTTCCCCGTGCATAATTTAGTGTAATAATAACATTACATTAAATTCTTCTCCATAAATATCTCACGACTCTATCCTTAGATGCCTTTGTGCTACATGTGAATTGAAGGGAAATAAAAATATTTGAACATAAATAGAAGGGCTATGAAAATATTTGACCATCGTGATTTTTTTCCTGACAAGCAAGGGTAAATATCAAATTCTAGCACTAAGTGCAACAATAGCTTAGTGTTTTTCACTTCTAATTCTCCTTGAATTAGTTGTATTACCAACATCTACTCCAACAATAATAATAGTCTTTGTTACCCATTTAGGACAAAATCTCTTTTGTAGTCGAAATCCCTGCAACACACTCTGGATGAGTAGATTCGGTCATACTCCCAATCAATAATCAATTGCAAGTTAATTTAGATTGAAAGTTCAGACTTGAAGTTGGTGTTGAAGATATAAAGGATCCTAAGTCAAAAGTCATAGTCAAAATCTCAAGATTTCTAGCTAAAATACAACTAGAGGCATCATTCGTCGAGTGTCAAAGGAGGATTACTCCTGACTTCTTTTCATCAAATATAACATCTCGTCAACATACAACTTCCTGCTTGGTCCAATAATACGACCGATAAGACTTCAACTCTTCAAAAATTCCAACCATGACACAAGCATCACTCTTTGAGTCGATTTTCGTCTACTTGTTGTTAGGTATATGTGCCCATGCAAGAATGCAAAAGGTCCTCAAATGTCAAATGGAAGGTTTCATGCCACTCCATTTTTCAACAAGGGCCACATCCCACACCATTATTGTTGGAACTCTATTGAAATATAGTTTGAGCAAGCTATTGCTTCTACCCAAAAGCTATCTAGCATAACCTTTGCTTCAAGCAAAAATCTAGACATCTCAATTAAGGTTCTATTTTTCCTTTTTGCAACTCCATTCTATTGAGGGGTATATGGTACTAATCTCTACCATGAGATACAATTCTAAGCCAAATAACCTTCAAAGGCACCACTCACATATTCTCCTCCATTATCAAAGCTCAAACAATTTATAGGCCTCCATTAATGCCCTAAATTCTTTAAATTTTTCACACATTGTATCCTTGTTCTTTAAGTAATATATCCAAGTATATCTGGAGATATCATCCATAAATGTCAAAATATACCTTTCACCATCCAAGGATGGATTATTCATTGTACAAAGATCACTATATACAATCTCCAACAGTATTTTCGCCCTCCAAGCCTTGCCTTTCTCAAATATTTCTCAATGATGCTTTCATAACATACAACCCTTACACACTCTATGAGGTGTAACCTAGGTAGACCATAGACCATATTAATCAAGCCATCAGTTGCATACATCAGTAGTTCAAATGCCCTAGCCTTTCTTGCCAAACCCTATATTTGTAATCAATGTTAGCCATTAGTGCAAGTGGACCTCTAGTACATACCTAGTATCTTTGAATGTAGAAAGCTTGTAAAGTTTGTCTTTAGGATCTAAAATCCCTTCAGTGGTGACATCAAAGTTAAATGTCTTTCACAATAAACCTATCAAGCTGAAATTCCACCTTTTTGCCTATTTGTGAGTTGAGGTACCAAGAGAAGATTACCACTAAGTCGAGGTACATGATACACATCAATGATCACTTCATTCTTGCAATCGACCTCTCTAAATCCTTCAATGGTTAGTACATAATCATTTGCAACAAATATATTATCTTCCCTAGCTTTCCTCAAGGAGATAAAGAGAGAAGCATCCTCAACCACGTGATGGTAATAGCCAAAGTCCATTATCCATTCCTTCTGAGAAGGACAGGGATGTAGTGCATGAGAAGAACTAACAAAAAAACTGAGATTAGCATTACGTTTATCTTCTTGAGGTTAGCATTCACCCTCAAAATCTTTAACCTTCTAATCTAGGTCATTAATATTCTTCCAACAAGCACTTTCAAAATGCCCCGGTCTCCCACAATAATGATAGGTTTTTATGATCCTCACCTTTTTGGATTTCAATTGTTCATCACCATCTTGCTTCTTCTGGTTTTCACAACTCTTTCCTTAGTCAGTATTTTGAGAAATCAAGTTCCCATTTCAACCTGATTCTCTATAGCATTGTCTACCATTTCCTTTAGTAAGGTTAGCTCATTGCTTATCATCTATCTTTCCTTCCTCAAGAAGCTTTTCTTGTTCTCTAATCAATAGAGTGCAAAAAGAATAAAAGGTGTGATCCTTACTATCTTCCTTCCTTGATGTCTAATTTCCCTTGAATGTGGAGCAGAAGACATCATAGCGTGTCTTCGAATTCATCAGGATTGACACTATCAGTTGACCTTCCTTCTGCACAAAATCATTCCCACATTCACCAAGCTTCCAAAGCAGCTCCTTCACACAAGCCAAATAATCCTCAATCCTATTGAATGACAGAGGGTTAAGAGAGATCAACTCTTTCTCAAGTTGCATAACTTAGCTTTCATCAACTCTATCAACTTCTTTCAAACCTCATTTGGACTATCAAATCCACTGGTATGGAATCTCAATTCTCTATAGATGTAGGTCGTCAAGACACCTACAACCACATCATTTTTTCCATCGACTATGAACTTTTCTTTTTTCATCCTTTAAGACGAGTACTGCAATCTTGGTAAACTACCATTCTTCAGCAAAGTCTCCATATCTTGTACCCAAACACCATAATTATGTCCAAAAATCACAATAGGGTCCAACTTTAGTTACGATGTCCACATATCTTCCAATGCCTACAATTTAAACAAAGTCGTCGACATGTCCAACTTCATGATCAAGGCAGGGAGATTATGTGATTTAACATTGTGAAATGCTTCTTGGGCCGAACCAACAGCTTCATGAATAAGTCTGCCTTTTAGGAGTCCAAACTGTTCAAGAGAGATCTCTCTAGACAGAATTGGCTTTATGCGCATAGCAATTATCTTGGAAATTATTTTGTCAACCATATGACACAGGAAGATAGGCCGGAAGTCATCGAAGGTCTCTGGGAGATCAACCTTCGAGACAAGAGCGAGAAAAGTGGAATTAATGTTACCTGGAACTTTCCCTGCAAGGCAGACCTCCTCAATTAGTCAATCGCTTTTCCAGATACCAACTTCTTCAAGGGCTATGGAGTGACAACCTCCAACAGTGTTTGCAACAATAGATCAATTACCATCTACAAACTCTTAACAACTCTCAATCAGTGCTTGTTACCAAAGTCACCGGGTTCACCTACTTTTAGCCTTGAAGTTTGAATTCCAGCGAATCAACAACTATGTAATTCAACCATGACTAAGGAGGTCGTCCTTGTATTGTAGCTTATACATGTCAATGGAGAAGCACCAATGCCATGATTTGGATGGCAGAGCTATCCTTTATGTCTTTCTATGCCCCTGCAAAAATCAATGAATCCAACCACTCCAATGTGTGTATACTTATAGGTTGGAGGAGGGTACACATGCTTACATACATGTTGAAATCAAAGTCGCTACAACAACTCCATTGTTACAGGTTGGATCCAAAAGAGGGTTGACACAAGTTACAGGCAAGGGTCACCACTATTGATTTTTGTAGCTTCGAGAAGTATTCCCACAAGAGGCCAAGGTGTCAGGCATGTGGGAATCTTCGTCGGCACCAGATTAGCATTTCATTTCAGTGAAATCAGCCTTGGAATGAAACTAGGGCCTCATGGACAAATTGATGGGTTTTGTGGGCTTGTGTAGGGGTTTCACACCCACAAAGAGGAATTAAATATTCTAATGTAATATTGAGTTTAGTGGAGGGTGCCTTAGAGTAAGCTCAGGGCTTCTAATCTCACATTAGACTCCTGTAAAAGGAGAGGCGGAGATTGTGACATTATGGAGTTAGCATAAGTGAGCAAACACTTGTGCTAGGAGAATGGAGATTTTAGCAAGGGAATTTTTGCAGCTAGGCAATCTGGCCTAGGGTTTTGGGTCATTCTATCTTTGTTCTTGGCTAGGAGAAACCACACGTGTGAAGAGGAGAGAGGCCTCACATGTGGAGGAGAGGTTGCAACTAAGGAAAACAGGCCACATGTGTGGTACAAACCACACATGCGTACCGTACATGTCTGTACAACAAATCGTACAAGTCCATACAGCAGGCCGCATGTGTGAGGATAGAAGGGCAGCCGCACGTGTGAATTTTTGGGCAGAGAAACAAGTCCGTACAAGCTGATGTCAGCATGTCATACAGGTGACCTGTAGCAAGCTTGCTGATTAGAAATTCTTCCGAGTAAGTTGTTGAGTTTGGTTGCTGAATTTTTGAATTTGTGAGGATAGGTTTTGTCATCTATTTTGGTGATTTTTCTGGTTGTAAAGGTTGGTTTTGCCTTCAGAAAATTTCTGAAATTGACATTTATAGAACAAAAAATTTGTGTCTCAAATGTGTAAATGGTTTATCTTAGATCTTGATGTTTCTGCTGTTGTAATTTTTCTGTCATAATTTCAGTGTAAAGTTGTTCGATGATAATAGCTATAGTTTATTGTTGGATCACTAGGAAGCAATTTTCAGATCTGAAATTAGTCACATAGAGTTGCATGTGAAAATTGACATGGTACCAAAGTTGAGGCTTTGAAGGAAGAGAGGGAGTCATCCTTTGAGACATAGTTGTGGGTATTTTTTGTTCTAGGCAGGTCACCATGGAGACTTGCTTGGTGGACAGTGGAGCTTCTTGTCATATGACAGGATCACAGAAATCACTCACCAGTTTGACAGAGGAAAACTCACAATTGCAAGTGGAACTTGGTGATAATGCAATGAAGGGAGTTGGAACAGCTTTGTTTCAACTGAAGTCCGAAAAGCCTCTCAAGATGAGTGAAGTGTTACATGTACCTAGACTGAAGAAGAACCTACTTTCTATCTCTGCCATGGAGGACAGAGGGTATGCAGTGGCATTCGTAGATGGGCAGGTTCTCACTTGGCCAAAAAGATTGAGTCTTGACTCAGCAGAAGTCATTGACTCAGCAGAAGTCATTCGCACTCGTGATGGCAGTCTCTACGAGCTGAGTGATAATCTATGCGAGCTTTGGCATAGAAGATTGAGACATTTGCATTACAAGGCCCTATCAGGATTGAGAAAAATGGTTATTGGTCTTCCAAAATTTGGAGTAGATCACCAAGGTAGAAGAAGGGGTTGTGCACTTGGGAAGAATACCAAAGTTGCTTTTCCAAGCAATGATAGTAGGTCCAAAGGGATCTTGGACCTAATACATTCGGATGTATGTGGACCGATGTCAGTGCCATCCTCGAATGGTTACCGGTACTATGTGACCTTCATTGATGAT
The DNA here is from genome assembly GCA_009831015.1 of Picea engelmannii. NCBI lineage: Eukaryota > Viridiplantae > Streptophyta > Pinopsida > Pinales > Pinaceae > Picea > Picea engelmannii. The sequence continues at coordinate 154,202 of ML792521.1, forward strand.
TATTCTAGGAGGACATGGATCTTCTTCATGAAAACCAAGGATGAGGTCTTTAACTGATTCAGGGAGTTCAAGGCTCTAGCAGAAAATCAGACAGGGAAGAAGATCAAGGTCTTGAGGTCAGATAACAAGGGTGAGTATACCTCAAACGAATTCAAGGATTTCTCTAAGGAGGCAGGAATCAAGAGCGAGTTGACAATGCCCTTCAACCCACAATAGAATGGGGTTGCGGAGAGAAGGAATCATAGTTGAGGCTTGCAGGGCTATGCTACATGACCAGGATCTACCCTTGATGATTTGGGCAGAGGCGTGCAACACTGCAGTCTATATTTAGAATAGTTGTCCTCATAAGATTTTGGAGGACAAGACTCCTGAGGAGGCATTCACAGGAGTAAAGCTAGAGATAGGGCATTTGAGGATCTTTGGTTGTCCAATTTACTTCCATGTTCCTAAGGAGAAGAGGACAAAGATAGAGACTTTTGGGAAGAAGGGCGTATTTGTGGGATACAGTGAGACATCGAAGGCCTACCAAATCTACATTCCAGGACAATGATATGTTGAACCTAGTTGGGATGTCAGATTTGAGGAAGACTTGGCTTTTAGGAGGTCATGTGATATCACAGCAGGTGGTGAGGAGCAGGAGGCTCCAAAGGTTGAGGAGAGTACAGTTCCATCCAGTGCAGTGGAGCAACCCTTAGATCATGAGGACTCAGAAGAGTTTATGGATCCAGTGGATCCTCCTAGTGACGAGGACATGAGGCCTAGATGGCTTAGAGACACCTTGAAGGATGTTGAGGGACATACAGCCCCCAAAGGCACCTTCAAGGAAAGTAGACCGCCACAAAGATTCTCCAGCTATGTGGCCCTTATGAAACTCCCTCTTACCAAGGAAAGTGTCACTCACCCCTCCAATCTTGTCCCTACAGTGGACACCATTGCCTGCTGGCAAATACTCAGAGAGTATTGTTGTACCCTGATCATCAAAAGTGGCCTCTGACTTTGATCTGCTCAATCAAAGATCCCGATCTTTGCATCTCACCAAATATCTCTACCTTGGCATCTCACCAAGGATCTCTACCTCTTGGCATCTCACAAAGAGTCTCTAGCTCTTGGCATCTCACCAAGAGTCTCTCGATCTTGGCATCTCACCAAAGATCCTCACCTTGGTCTCTCACCAAGGATCTTCCTCCTGAAGAGGAATCTGAAACTGATCTGCTCGTCTCTATAGCCAAGTGTGAACCAAACCTCTCTGGTGCCTTGCTCACACTCATCAATCTTTGATGCTCTGAAGCCCCTGCACCAATTGTTTGTCTACTCGACAACTCTAAAACTAAAGTTGTCCCAGGTGGACCAGTCACCCCTGAATATGGTGTCCTTGATGACTGAGTCTACGTCACATGACATAAAACACTCTCAATATGGTGTCCTTGATGACTGAGGGTGCCCCCTTTCTCTGACTCTCTTTGGGATCTACATTGACAAGCAAGAGTCTTTCATCCATGAGCACTTCCAGGAGGGAGATGGCTACCTTCTGCATCAGATCTTGATTTCCCTACCTATCTTTGTCAATGACTTGATCTTGCTGGCCTCTACTCTTGAGGGCCTGCAGAGATAGATTGATGCTCTATCTAGCTTTTGTGATCTTCAACATTTGATGATCATCCTAGGTAAAACCAAGGTTATGACCTCCAATGCATCGAAGAGCTTTCTTTGTAACTTACATTTCTACTTTCAAGGGGAAGAGATAGAGATCACAATAGCTTACACCTACCTGGGGGTTTAGTTCACGGGGCTTCATTTAAGCATGCATCAGGCCCTCTAGCCTTAACTCAGCAAAGGCTACAATTCCCTAGCCCTCGTCAAGAGACAGTGCTTCCAAGGTCAATTTCAAGACATCTCATCCAAACTTTACCTCATGAAGGTGACTATCAAACCCATGATCCTCTATTGGTTTAGAGATCTCAGAACCGAGCTTGCTATAGACACATTGGGCTTGGATGGAGAGAGTTCAAATCTTGAATTCAATTGACAACTTTTGGTAAAAGAGACCTACCTGAAATTGAATAAGGAGGCGTTACATTGAAAAGTCTAATCATTGTAAAAAGAACACTTTGGGGTGCATGAACGACAATACCTGAAACCCTAAAGTTTTTTGGTGGCAAGTACAAGAAAGCAAGTACAAATGAGCATGACAAGTGCAAAACTAAAATGGGTAAAGGAGGAAAGCGTTTGCAAAATGTCAATTGATAAATTAAAGAACTACAAGACTCCTTACATGCTTTAAATGATTAGGTTGTTGATCTTCACAAGCAACTAGATATGGAGGATAGATTGATCAAATCACTTAAAAAAAATTAAGTGAAAAGGAGCAAGAGATGCTAAGAATACAAATTGAGAACATGATGCAAGATAAGCCGATGATTAATGCTACTTGTGACACAAATGACCTAATGCAAATGGTTGATACAGATGCAACAAAAGATATAATTGATGATTACTTAACTTGTTATGAGATGGAATCATTCATTAACAGTGAATTGATGAAGACAAATTTTGTTGAAGATGAGTCACAAGCAGAAGATGCAAAAGCACAGAGTGATACCAAAAGCGATAAGTGAATAAGAACTTGATTTTTCTTTTGAAGTTACAAAAGAAAACATTCAAGAACATCAACAAGTACAGAATGATCCTTCTAAAATCATTGTCAGACCTTAGGAAGAATTGCAATTTAACAGGAATCGACATGGTTTAGGATACAAAAAAGACATTAGCTTTCATATTCCTTGCTACTCCAAACCAATTCAGTTTGTGAGTGCCAAATTTCTTGCCGAAAATTTGAAGGGGCAAGATTCAAATGTTCAACAAGTTGATACGAGAGTTAATGGTGTTGATGATACAATTGATAATAAACAAATTGAGAAAATTCTTGATGAGTGCCAGCATTGTCACTGAGTTGGCCATATCGAAATAGAGTGTTTTGATCTCCATCATTGTCTTCATTGTCCGAAGACAAATCGTCATTCAAACAAATGTCAAAAGAAGAATGTTAAAAAGAAAATAGTTCATTATGGTTGGATAAGCTCTTCATCAAGGAAATCTTCAGTCACAGATCTCAATTCCTGCATGCCCTACCTCGCCCTGGGATGACCAGGACGATCACCTCATACTTTCATGTTGACCCATCAAATCGGAGCAACAAGCGACGTGCTAAGTCCCAAAGTATAGTGGACAGTAGATTGGTGAGGCCTCATGTCTCTTCTCAACATCCCCCCCAAGGAGATAGATCGTTATCATTGAGACCGGTTCGGAGGTGTTGAATGATACACCAGTCCATACATACTCAAAACGCTAGAGGGATTAGCTCTAGACGAATCCAAAGCAGCGCACCTCCCGTTCGCCAAACTACCTGCCAGTCTCAGATAAGCTCCCAAAGATCTATCCAGAGTTTCTTTTATTTGGCCTCAGATGCTAAGAGTATCCCCCCCTAGGATCATACAATCAGACCCCCCGATAGTGGAAACCGATAGTGTGTAAGTGCCCAGTTCGCCTCCCTCGCTATCGAATATCCGACCCAAGAGACCTTGACAGCCACATCGTCACACCTCTCTCTCACTCTCTCTCTCTTGACAGATTTGAGTTGGGCATACTCACTTTTATTTTGGATCACCATACCTTTGTCATGGTTATATACTTTCTGAGGCTACACTACTTTAGGTTCTTTCTTTATGTTATTTTCGACAATATCTAGGAGTTGCGGTTGCACTCCCACATTGTACTCATACTTGTTGCTTTCAATCCCATTGACCTACTTTTGTGGTCATTTGTTGGACATTAATAAATTTATCTTATCTTATCTTATCTTGACAATGGAATCTACAAGCCAAGCTTTTGCATACATCTAAACGTTGAGTTCAGACAAAGGTAAAGACATATTTGCATAGAGAAGTCACAAAAGAAGATGGCTTTCCATCAATTTTTACAGATGATGATTTTGGCCAGATTGGGGCCCAATTTTAATTGTTTTCCAGCCTCATATATGACGGTTGGGGTGGGGGGAATAATAGAGAAAACATATTAAAAATTGAATCCATGACTCGAAAATGGTATTCCCTTGCACCTTAAAGAGGGTAAAGTACAAAAATGAAATGAAAAAGGTACTCTCTTGCACCTCAAGGGGGGGAGTACATTGATGAAACAAAATGGAACTCTCTTATACCTTTAAGGGAGTACATTGATCAAGTCAAAATGGTTAGTGGTGAATAAAAACCACCAAATACATGGCATCAAGTGAAAATGGTAAGTGATCAACCAAAACCACCAAATACAATGATGAAAGAGCTATTCAAGAAAAGAAGACTCCAAGGCCCAAGCTTGGATCCCTTCGACATGACTTCTCCCCTTTCAGCTGAGAAAGGGAGGAAATATCAATTATGACTGTCAAACTTCAAGTTTCGACAACAACAATAACAATAGCATTGCAAATATTTCATCACTTATAATTCAATTGAATCATAAACAGAAAGCCAATTGACAATATTTGTGTGTCATTTCTAAGAGCATTATTGTAGACATTTTGTTCACCTGGACAATCATTAGAACTAGCATTATTGCTTGGCATTTGATTGGGTTGTCAGGCATTTTCAAGGAAGGGTCAAACCTAAAGCTAATTCATTTCTCATCATTCACTCTCATCAAATATTGGAGTTCACATTAGTGGACAAATTACAGATATTGGCGTTCACATCGATGGACAAATTACAGATATCGGAGCTCATATGTTCAAACAGTGGGATTTTCCAGATTCTCGGCATTTAGATTTAGCGGTTTTCCAGGCAGATCTTCATCAAAGCTTAGTTCAAAAGTTTCAGATTGAAGATAGAAATGATACCAGTCTATTCATTAGTTCGTGTTTCCTTGCTGGTATGATTATTCAGATTTATGATTGAGGAGGGGATTGTTAGCCTATGAGTCCCTAGACAATCACAAAGTCCTAAATCACCTCTTTATGAGTTGTTATTCTTGTCTCTTGATGAGGTGTCATCCTTATCTAATGATGAGTTGTCAGTATAAGAGCATATCTAGATCTAGAAGAGGTTTACATCCATGTACTATATGTTGATTTCATTGGATGAATATATTGTTGAGATGGCTAAAGCCTTTTCTACCAATCTTCCTATGTTGTGTCTCATTGCATAGTTTAGCAATATGCACCATCACAACTAGTCTGTTTAAAGCCAACAAATAATGGGCAACCCAAATAGTAAAGGAAGAATCATAACATGAGATTATAAAGAAAGGGACCAAGAAAGACAACCTTCAAAGGAATGAACAACCCAAGAAACAAGTCACATCTTCAATAACAATCTCATTAGATTAAATGAGCCATTAACATGTCCCACATCAAATCTTTTATTACAGCAGAAATCTTCTCCAATATCCAAGATTACATCAAGGGCTAAGGAGGGATGAATCCTCACACTCAGTCCCTTCTCCTATGCAAAGACTTTCCCTCAAAAGAGATCAGTTCTAGCAATAAATCACTAGCCACTCTAGCACAATACCATAATAATCCAAGAGAAATGAGATGAATGAAGAAAGAATCGCATATACTTGCTTGTACCTTCACTTCCACCTCCTACATGATGTCCAACCATGAATAATAATGGAGAGAGCCAATCCTCGTATAGATTTGAGCTCCATCTCCTTTACAATAAAATATCATCTAGTGTAATCTAGATCCACAAATCTCTCCAAAAGATAGCCATAGAATATTTCTAGATTCATGCTTTTCTCCAAGAAAAATACTGGAATAATACGTCATAGGGTTCTCCAAGACAAAAATGCCTGATATAGAGTAACAATGATGAAGGAGATGCCATATATCTCTCTCTTAAGCAAAACACCTCCTTGAATGAAGCATCTTTGACCAAGCAAATAAACACCTCATGCCACTTGTCCTCTTCTCCTTTGGTACACCCTTCAAATATAGCCTCAAATCATGCAAAGTTGAGCCCTATGTGCAAGGAGTTCTCCACCATGTCCATTCATTAATCTCACTCTTCACAAATAACCAAAATGTTGAAGCAAAAAAGGTGGGGCATGTAGAAATTTGAGGAACTAGAAGGCTGCC
>ML792521.1:185289-195389 GCA_009831015.1 Picea engelmannii
TGTAGGTTTGAAGCTTTGCATCCTTTACCTTCTCATTACCCTCATAGCTGCTAATGAGTTTGTCCCACATTTCTTTGGCAGTTCCTAGGTGCATAACTTTTACGAATTCTGCTTCTGCAAGCCCACTCAAGATAGCATTCATAACCTTAGCGTTGAAGCTAAATTCTAGTTTGACATCCTTATTAGCTAGCACAACTGGCTTTACGTAACTAGTATCTAGCACATCCCAGACATCTGCACATAACGACATTATGTAGGTTCTCATTCTAACTTTCCAGAAGGCAAAGTTTGTTCCATTGAACATACAGACCTTATTGGTTGAATTTCCTTCATGGCTTGACATGTTTAAGCTCTAGGATCTACCCTTAGATAAAAGGGGTTGGCTCTGATACCAAATGTTGTAAAACTGATACCAAATGTTGGAAAACTGAGAGGGGGGGTGAATCGGTTGTCCCCGTGCTTAAACAATTATGCTTCTTTTAAAATATTTACAAGGCACTCAATGATGATCACAATAATGCAGGGAAATAAACAATGGCACATTCAACATCAATCACATATATGAGAAACACAGAGATAGATATTTCCCAAGGAAACCCATACAGGGTAAAAACCTCTTCTTCTTTATATGATAAGTACTATTTACATTCTTTACATTGTCATACATATGAGCACCAACTCATTGTGAGGCTACAACCTCTGTTTTGCAAGCTGCAACTTGCTGAGAGCACCAACTCTTTGTTTTTCTCTAGCACCCACTAGAAGGGAGCACCAATTCCCTGGTTTCTCTAGCACCCACTAGAAGGAAGCACCAACTCCCTGGTTTCTCTAGCACCAACTCCATGTGTTCAAGCCCCCACTTGAACCTCTGAGGACACCAGTCCTCCCTAGCACCTCCCAACCACCCTGAATTATGAATATGAAATACTGAAACCTATTACAGTGATATAACGTTCAATAACAACTTACCAGTCTCATCACTATTCTACAAGATTTTGCTACTCAGACTTCCTCACTGTCTTCCAGCATGCATCCGCTGCCCTTTCTATTCTTCTGTTTTTTATGCTCTGTCCACTATGTCCATTCACTACATAGTTATTCTTCTGATCTATTCAGCTGTTGCACTCTGCTCCTTCTTCACACATGAATCACCTTCAACAACAACATCCACAGTAACTCCAGTAGCCCCCCACATCTCTTCTCCGTACCATGTATATATAGCTTCTGTGCACCTTGTGCATGCAATATTCGCCATTCCTCTGCATGCTCACACCGCGCTAATTTCCTTCACATCTCAAGTGCTCTGCTTGATCATCATCGCAACTCTTCAGCTTCTCTGGTGGTTCCCACCACGAGTCCAGCATCATTGGGTGTTCTGCTGAGATTCCTCAGCCTCTCTGGCAGTTGAGACTCTTCGTCTTCTCTGGCACAGTCGAGCTTATCCTTTATTTTTCAGTTGCAGACTTCAATGCTCATCCACCTGTCAATCCCTCTAAGAATTGTCTTCCTTCACTGGACGAAGTTTGGAGACTCTTCATCTCCTCTGGCGATCACACAGACGTCTCTTCGAATTCTCTGGCAGAGACCATCAATGGTTTCTAGGAGTTACACTGCGAGAAGCAATATTAGCCCTCTGATTGTGCTCAAATTCACCTGCACCGTTGGATTGAATCCATGCGATCTTGCATTCATTTCAGCATTTCGGCATTCGACAATTCGACATTCGGGTGACCAAGTGTCTCAACACTCCTAGTCGCGATCCCCGAAAAGGAGCTTGGTTGCTCTAGCTCTTTCCTCCATCTCTCACCGATGTGACCAAGGGCTGTGACCACAACCTTTATTCAACAATTGCATTTCGTAATTTCGCGTTTCGGCACTTCGACACTCCTGTGGTTATGTTTCTTGCCTCTCCAAGTCGGGATTCGCAAAACTCCGAAATGGAGTTGGATCAACGGTCTAGAATCTTGGTGTATTGACGGTCCAGATCTTATCGTGAGTTCGCATCTCGCGATTCCTGTGATGGAGGTTCTCATCACCCCAAGTCGCGATAGGTGAAGCTCCGAGATGGAGCTCAGATCAACGGTCCACGTTCTTGGTGATCCGACGGTCCTGATCTTTTCGGGATCTCGCATCTCGTTGTTCCTTAGATGGAGGTTCTCGTCACTCCAAGTTGCGATAGGCGAGACTCCGAGATGGAGCTGGATCAACAGTCCAGAACAAACCTCGATCTAACGGCTAAGATAGTTTCGCGATTTCGCATATCGCGAATTCAAGAGGTTAGGGAACCCCGTTCCTTTGACTTTCCAGTCAACGACATGATGATCTTTCGCCACGTGTCCTATGATTCGACGGTCCAGATCTGATCTTGATTCAACGGCTCAGATCATATCGCGATTTCAGCATTCTTGTTGCAAAGTGTTTTGACACTCCAACTTCCGGTATCCAAAACCCCGATAGCCAAAACTCTGAAATGGAGTTGGACCACCGCTTCGATCTTGCACTTTAAAGAACGTGCAGGTTCTTCCTGATCCAACGATGGTCGGACCCTACGCTCGAATCTAACACTAGAGATCTGTCTTCCATCTTTGCACTCCTCCTGTCTAGATTAAGATCTGACGGTCATTGGCAATTTTGAATAGGATCGAATGATCAATGTTGCTTCTTTGCCCGAGCTTACGCATCCTCCTTACTTAGAAGAATTTCTAAGTGTCAAAGGCCTCGACCTTCGATCCGCCTGAGATACTGAGTACGCTATCTCTCTTGAGCTTTGGCAATGAGTTAACCTTGTCCCTGGTGCACACCTACGCACTGCCTGAGACTCTACGCTAATTTACGTTGTTCCTGTTTTTCCATCGATGCACACTCTGATCTTGCCATCAATGACAAGCACACACTGTCTATAAAACATGCCAACACCTTGCAACTTAGGGTAATCACCTTGACTCTCACCCAGTATGAGGGATATGTTCTTTTTGTTATGGATTTGTTTTATGGTGTATTTTTTAAATTTCTTTTATGACATAAATATTTTTCTTTTTTTTTTAAGTACATGATTAATGAGGGAGTATTAAAAATAGTACAAAATGCATTCTCTTGTGTTGCTTATTATGAAGGACTTGTATTTGTTAATCCTACCATGGATGTACATTGTATTTTTATTATTTTCTCTCTTTCCTTGCAATGTAGGGTAATCACCTTAACTCTCACCAAGTATGATGGATATGTTATTTGTGTCATGGATTTGTTTTATGGTATATTTTTAAAATTGTTTTTACGACATAAATATTTTTCTATTTTTTTTAAGTACTTGATCAATGAGGGAGTATTGAAAATAGTACAACCATAATACAAATGATATACAATTTTATTTAATAATATACGGTGTGTAGATTGTGGCATGACTAATATAAATAAGATAGTTATGTCAATTTGGTGTAGCTCGAGTAGTTGTGAGGAAAAGTTGTTACTCTCTCCAGTCGGGATCAAATCTCATTCTATGACATGTTTGCTATTAATGAATCCACTATCAATGAGTTATAAATGATCTATTCATGAGTTATTGACCTAGGCTTGTACCCCGAAGAGTATAGCGTTTACTCTAGGTACCGTCCTCAAAATGAAGTGAAATGCATATATGGGACCGCCTTGTCTGAGGGACAAGGGACCCCTTTCGTGTAGCGATGCAAATAAATAACGATATGGATATTGGGAAACAAATCAACTCTAAATTTTGTATTTACAAAGTAATTGTACAACATAAATATGAATAATATAAAACTAAATAATTCAAGTAGCCAGCTATCCAACCCCATTTATAATGTCACGAGATGTATAAATAATCTAACTAAGGAAAGATGAAATGATTTGTCTCTTGTTCATATTCCATGTATTACAAAAACTTGGGGATGAGGAAAGAGACAAAGTCGTGGAAGATGATTTGGCATGATTACAGGTATTTTGCTTAAAACTGTGTTAAACTATCTAACCACATCAACATGTTGTGTTATTGTGGCATATAGAATTTTCACTTTGGTACTGACATACACCTACCCATCGAGAGGTGCCTTGTGTGGTCCACTCCAATACAATATTCGAGTGTGACCCACCCAATGATGATATGATACCTCTTAATTATTGCTCTAATGCAATGGACACCTTTGTGTGGTTCCCTTCACCTTAGCCTATATGCATGGCCTCACTAGAATGTCTAGTGCTTAGGTGGGGTCTTTGGATGCCTTATATCCCTTGGTTGTCAATTTGACTCGTTTTGACCTCAAGGCACCCACTTGGGGTAATTCCTAACTTTATGGGTTTGGCTAGGGGTGCAAACTCCTAATTAGATCTATAATTACTTGGATAACTTGTTTTGAGCCCGCGGTAGCCTAAATCCATTTGGACTTGCTATTTATGGGGTCAAAGTGAGCTAAACCTCATTAACCCTCCTTGGTCTCTAAGCAAAAAGTGTATAGTGAATTCCTTAGAGGTGTCACATTTGTAATTCACAACATGTATAACAAAGAGTCATTTTAGGGATAAAAACATACAACGCAATATTATCAAACCTATGGTATCAAGTCAATAGCTGTGGTACTATTATTCCATACGAATTGGTCCATGTAACAGTTAACCTGACATACACCTATGTCTAAAGGTTGTTGCTTTGCCTATGTGTACCCTTCAAATCCTTTTTGTAAAGCCTCTTGGATTCTTCCAACCCTTTTAGCTTTGAAACCCCGATTTACAAGTGCACATTCAAATTAGCAATTAATCTCCTTCCACCTCTCCCAATCCCTTGAGGCTACTTACACCTATCATCTCCAACACCTGCAACATACCTACCTACTAAAAATGAAATTAAAAATCCCCCATACATATAAAATAAACCAAGGGGCAGTAGGCCCATAATTTTCCTCATGCAACTAAAAACATATTTAAAAACATGAATACAGTCATTCAAGCAAACACAACAACATTCAAATATTCATTTCACACAATGAAAATAACATAATAAACATATTAGAAACTTATATTTGAATAGATGAACTAATTGATGCGTACAAAGGACATTCCTCCCAACCCTAGGCTTGCTATTCATTTTCTCTCAACAACAAGCCACCCCTAAGTTGAGGCTATGAGTTCACAAGGAGGTTTGGCTCTCTTGTCCATTGTCCACACACTCAGCAGCCCAATTCCTAGGTTCTTCTCCAACAACAATTACAATCCACCATCTCTCTTTCCCTTTAACCTACACAACCCAAGGAATGGGATCCCCTTTCTCTACCACGCAGTCCCTCGGGCCTTCCCTCTTCCTTCGAGGGCTCTAGTGCACACGATTGGCCATGAACTAAGACATCTAGGGACTCCATGAATTATCAATTGCTCCTTTCAAGTGCTCACAATAGCTTTCTCAAGGCCCTTGAGCTATTTCCTCAACATGAAATGTAATAACGGGCACACAACCTCATTCTTAGCTTTAGTTCACAGCTCTACTAAGTCATTAGAGGCACCCATCCTCCTCTTCAACAACAAAATCATCCCAATAAGTTATCTTTCCATGGCTAGCATGGCTAGTGCTCTTTCCCAGCACCCGACACCTTTGTTGCTACCCAAAATCAACATGTAAAAATTGTCCTCCCTTCCTACTTGAATTTCCTTCTTCTCCCATGCTTGCTTGACTCTCGCACTTTCCCAAAAGGATTGTTTGAATCTCACACTTCCCCCGTGCTTGCTTGTACTCAGCCCATGTTGACATAACTAGAAGAGTTGACTCCCTCACCCGACCTCTTACATGAATTCAAATATCGAGTATCTAATAAATCAAAGAAGGATTAGATGCTAGTGATACATTAACTTAGGAAAATGACATGTGTTTCCCCTTGGATCCCCCTTTAGCCCACTCTAATGTGGAATCATAGCCCCCCATCGTTATCGTCCCTCTCATATCAGCCAACAATTATTATTTGTATTAATAATTCATTATACAATTTACATAGCTCAACCTTTAGCCATATTGATCAATACAAGCTCTCTAGCCGAAGACATATCGGCTCACTAGCCTAAATCATAGTTTCACAATTACATTATGATTTACGGGGATTAAAACTAGGGATATTAGAGACTCCTTTGGTTAGCTTGGTTGCAACATTGTAGGTTTCATTGATTCATCCCAGGGCCTCTTAATTGGCATGGTTTCATTTATACCTTGGAAGTTTCCAGCCTACAACCTTAAGGAAGGTTCTAAGACAATTAGTGCAAGGGAGGTATTATCCTCTTTGAGGGCATTAAGTCTCTCCACTTTGCATATTTCAGTGATTTATATTTACAGTGGCAGATATAGTGTTTATTGGTTATATTACACATATATATTGTGTGTGTGTTTATAGGTTATATTGCATGCACACACACACACTCACACACACACACACACATAGATGGATAGATAGATAAATAGGAGATATGGTAAAGTCTTCTCTTGTAGAAATTTTGTAGTTGAGTGTGTAAGTCACTGCAGAACATGGATCACTCTTGGAACACTATCAGAACTCTTCACTTCAACTGATCCAGGATCTTTTAGTCAGGTGACTTATTAAAGAATCGTATTAAATGAGCATTAAAAAAAGTACATCATAAAGAAGGAAAACCTCAAAAGGAAAGAGACATAATCATGCAATATGAACACAAAGAACTTGATAACGAAGTTCGTCCCTGCTGGACTACGTCTCCGGGTCCTGCTCTCAAATGGGTAGGTCTTTTTATCAACTCCACAAAAGAATTGGGCAAAATATATAAGTATACCTCATTCTAGAGTTAAGCTACAAAAGATTTGATCAGATCATAAAACTAACGCCACCACTACGTTCATGGTGTCGTTTTACCTAAAAATGACTGTCTCCAGGTCTCGACCCGAGCCTGACACTTTTTGGGCCTAAGAAAATTCTTGCCTTGGTTTATGTGCCACTACCCCTGCAATTAATGATTGGCTTTGTTTCAAAATGTGGCAAACTATGTCTCGAAAATTGCACCAAATCTGTACCGTACGGACGCGCTTGGTCTGCCTCTCATCTCCCCCGTGCTGAATGCACTGGTGAACACCCCTTTTATACAAAACATAGGTGGTTATGTAATAAGTGAGTTTGTTGGTGGAGTGGTTAGCGGAGACTAAGTTAGGGCGTTGGTTAGCGGAGGTTCTAGGCTTGAATCCCACGGACCTCCTTTTAATACACATGGTTCAACAAATTTTGGCAGGCTCCGTTATTCCTAGCGAAGGTTTAACAGATTGCTAAATCTGGTGGGCTGCTATACAATTGGTGGATTGGAATATTTGGCGGGGTCCTACCATATATATATATATATAAATTTTTTTTTTTTTTAATTATTTGGTCACAGGGCATCATTGTGCATTTGCACGTTGCAACCCATGACTTGGCCACATGGCAGCCAATCATTGTCCCACGTCACCTCCTTTGCATAGTCAGCCTGCCATGTCAGTTTGCCACGTGTGTATGGATGCGACGACAGTCTGTCACCTGTTGTATGGATGCCACGTGTCTTGTATAGATTCCACGTGGCACTTTTTCACTGGTCCACGTGTCGGCCTAAAAAAAGTCCAAATCCGAGTGACACAAGGTAGCCTCTAGTGTTACCACGTAGCATGTTGACATCATCATGACACATGTCACCCTCTGCGCTTGCCACATATGTTGTATGGACGCTGACATCATTTGTATTGATGCTGACGTCAATAGTACAGATGAGTAAATCCAACTTAGTGAAATAAACAACATTCTTTAACTGATCAAGTAAATCATCTATGCGAGGAAGAGGGTATCGATTTTTCACTGTGGTTTTATTTAAAGCCTGGTAATCGACACACATTCGCCATGTTCCATCTTTCTTTGGCACCGTCACGATCAGAGAACCACAAGGAGATGAATTGGGCCTGATGACCCCTTGATCCAATAAACCCTGTACCTGCTTCTTGATCTCTGTCATCTCCACAACTGACACCATGTACATGCCCACATTAGGAAGAGGAGAATCTTGCTGAAGATGTATCTCATGTTGGATTTCCCTATTAGAAGGTAATCCATCTGGTTCCTGAAAAATATCATCATACTTAGAAACAATATCAATTAATTCCTTTTTATGAGATGGATCACACCCTTGGAAAGTGTCATATGTCCCGACATCTTTCTCTTTGACGACCATGGGTACATATCTCTTATTAGTGGTTATGAATCTTTTCATTTGCCCTGCACTAACAAGTGTTGTATTTACCCTCATGATGTGAGCTCTAACAATATATTCCACTCCCCCTTTAGTAAGGTGGTATTTGTTCTCATGACGAAAGAAGACTACTTTTCTATCATAAAGATAAGGACTCCCCAACACTAAGCCACATATATCAAGTGGTACAACATCCAAATCCACTTCATCAATCAACTATGAAGCAATAGAAAATCTGACCCTACATTGTTTGGTGACATCAAGTTTTGGTTTATCACATACCCAACCAAGAGGGTAAGGCTTTGGATGTGGTTTCGTTACAAGACCCATCTTCTTGACAAGTGCTTCACATATTAAGTTTACTTGGGAACCCAGATCAAATAATGTATCTATCTTAGTATGTTTAGATACAACTCGTATATGAAATAAATCATTCCTCTTTTGTTCATCAATACGAGATTTATCATTGGAACTTGAACTAGCATGAAGAGAATCTTTACCTTGTACTCCAGCCACTGTGATCTTTCCCTCATCTCCTGATTCGGAACCAAGATCTTGTTGCACTGTAGCAACAGTCTTTGTCTTCCCCTTTCCACCGAATTGTTTCGGTTTCTTTTCTGGATGTAGTTTCCAACATTGTTCTTCATCGTGACTGCTCCTCTTGCAATGAGTGCAAGATGGTTTTCCTCCTTCTCTCATTGCTGTAGCAGTTTTCTTGTCCTTCCTTTTAAACTTCTTGAAAGTCTTTTGTTGGAAATTGGAAGGTTTCTTCTTGGGATCTTCTTGAACATGTTTCTCCTTATTCTCAAGGTGAGTGGCTTGCACACAAACTTCACCAAGACTAGTAGGGTTAAACAAGAGCAAAGTATGACGAATATAACTGTGAAGTGCACCAATATACTTCATTAAAGTTTCATAAGAATCCAAAGGAATATTCAATGCTAGAGCTTTCTTCCTAAATTCTTTTATGAAACTTTGTACAGTCTGACCTTTACTCTACCTCAAATTTTGCCATTCCATCATTGCTTTATGTCAATACCCTAATGGATAGAACTGCTTCCTTATCTCTGCTTTAAATTCTGACCATGAGGAAAGAAAATTACCACACTTACTTATGTCATGTAGCTTGCTCTCCCACCATACGAGAGTGGTGCCTTCCAACCGAAGAGAAGCCAATTGCACTTTAACTTCCTCTTCGTCAATATGTTGAACACGACAATATACTTCAACCAGTCGTATCCAATTGTCTAACTTTTCAGGATTAACATCTCCATTAAGCATAGGTAAAGCAAACTTTACATCAAGCTTTGATAATGGTTTTATAAAAGAGGCTTTATGGTTAGAATGTTGAGAGTGATGAGAATGCTCAGAGGAAGAAGAACTAGAACTTGAAGCTGAAGATAGAAGCTCAGGAGGATCTCCTCCAGCCCCTTGGTTTACCAAAGCATCATCATCTGGTGGTGCTTCCTTTTTCTTCCCTTCCTTCTTCATCCTCTTCTCGTAATCTCCATACATTTGTTCGACCATTTCTGACGTGCGATAAAAGACCATGTGAAAGTTTTTATCTTGTTCATCATGCTTATCCTCTTCTGTCATCTTCTTCCTTCGGGATGCACGACCAACTTCGGGATTGAAAGTCTTAAGAGTTCCTTCACCCTGCTTATGCTTGGCCCTACTAAGCATTCATACTCAACAATTCAAGTCAAAGACGATTGCTCTGATACCAACATGATCTGAGATCTTTTCGTCAGGTGACTTATTAAAGAATCGTATTAAATGAACATAAACAAAAGTACACCATAAAGATGGAAAATATCAAAAGGAAAGAGACATAATCTTGCAATATGAACACAAAGAACTTGATAACGGAGTTC
>ML792521.1:196277-211175 GCA_009831015.1 Picea engelmannii
ATTATTCAGTCACGATGCGTCATTGTGCATTTGCACACTGCCACGTGGCAGCTAATCATTGGCGCATGTCACCTCCATTGCACAGTCAACATGTCATGTCACCCTTCTGCCATGTGTGTACGGATGACACATCAGCCCGCTACTTGTCGTATGGATGCCACATGGCACTTTTTCATTGGTCCACGTGTTGGCCTGAAAAGTCCAAATTTAAGTGACACCTGGCAGCCTCTGGTGCGACCACGTGGCATATTCACGTCATCATGACACGTGTTGCCCTTTGCGCTTGCCACGTATGTTGTACAGATGTTGACATCAGTAGTATGGATGTTGACTCATCCCTGCTGACTGGGCTAGGTTGACCAAAACTTTGACCGCGAATACCTTTCGATCTGTAACTCTGTTTGACGAGTCATTTGTGTCGTTAGAAATCTTGCGACGCGCTCTTCACGATCATGCCATTTTCACTGAGTTTTGGGAACTTTGAATTTTTTCCCTTTTGTTGTCTGTTGAAGCCATTCTGAGTGTTCTAAGTTGCCTCTGTGAGTTCTGAGTTATTCTTAGCATTTTCTAGATCTATTTTGGATCATGCCTTCCCACTGAGAGTTTTTTGGACTACTAAAAGCTTTCATTAATCAACTGGTAAGTGAGGTAAGAGTCCCCTCACTTTGTCCTTCTCAATACACTTTGCCTTGCTTGGATGTGTGCCCTTTAAGCCTACTAGAAGATAATCAACATCACCCATGCGTGAAGTCCTTGTCCTTCTGTCCAGGATGATATCTTCCTGTAACTCATCCAAGTACTCAGGTGCAAACTCATCAACTAAAGGTATTGAAACTTCATCATCTTGATCCATGATCATGGGAGGCTAAAAAAGTTTCAAGTTCTCTACATTCACAACAGAGTAAATCTGCATAAAGGTGGAAGATCTAAACGAAAAACATTAGTGCCACTTTTCTCCAAGATAATGAAGGGTCCATATTGGATAGGCTTGAGTTTCTTTCCTTCACCCTTCAATCGTTCCTTGTTGATGTGAAGCCATACCCGGTCTCCAACCTGGAACTGATGATCAACCCTGTGCTTGTCATGGCGAGCTTTATACCATGTTTGACTCTTCCCCAACTGTTCCCTGGCTGCCCAATGTATCTGTTGGATCCTTTGAATGAACTTGTAGGCTTTGTCCTCTATTTGTTCTCCATTCACATCAGCATCTCTCCCATACATATGGCGGATTGGAATATTTGGCGGGACCTCTGCAAGATTTGGTGGGGTCCTGCCCTTTTTATATATATATTTTGAATTATTAGGTTACGGGGCGTCATTGTGCATTTGCACGCTGCCACGTGGAAGCCAATATTGGCCCATGTCACCTCATTTGCACATTCATCCTACCATGTCACCCTTCTGCCACGTGTGTATGGGTGCCACATTAGCCTGCCACCTGTCGTACAGATGCCACATGGCACTTTTTCATTGGTCCACGTGTCGACCTGAAAAGTCAAAATTTGAGTGACACATGGCAGCCTCTGGTGCTACCACGTGGCATGTTGATGTCATCATGACATGTGTCACCCTCTGTGCTTGCCACATATGTTGTACAGATGTTGACATCATCCTTACTGATGCTGACGTTAGTAGTACGGATGTTGACTCATCCCTGTTGACTAGGCTAGGTTGACAAAAACTTTGATCGCGAATATATTTCGATCCATAACTCTGTTTGATGAGCCGTTTGCGTCGTTAGAAAGCTTGCAACGCGCTCTTCACGATCATGCCATTTTCACTGAGTTTTGGGAACTTTGAATATATTCCCTTTTGCTGTCTACTGAAGCCATTCTGAGTGTTCTGAGTTGCCTCTTTGAGTTCTGAGTTGTTCTTAGCCTTCTCTGGATCTTGTTTGGATCACGCCTTCCCATTGAGAGTTTTTTGGACTACCAAAATATTTCATTAATCAACTGGTAAGTGAGGGAAGAGTCCCCTCACTTTGTCCTTTTCAATCCACTTTGCCTTACTTGAATGTGTGCCCTTTAAGCCTACTCGAAGATAATCAACATCACCTCGATGTGAAGTCCTCGTCCTTCTGTCCAAGATGATATCTTCCAGTAACTTATCCAAGTACTCAGGTGCAAACTCATCAACTGAAGGTATTGAAACTTCCTCATCTTGATCCATGATCACGGGAGGCTAAAAAACTTTCAAGTTATCTACGTTCATAATGGAGTAAATCTGCATATAAGGTGGAAGATCTAAACAAAAAGGATTAGTGGTGTTTTCTCCAACATAGTGAAGGGTCCATATCAGATAGTGTAATGTTCCCAGGCCAATATGTGAGGAACATCATGTTTTTGCATGATTTTTAAACTGTTTCTGGTTGTGGCATTTCATCAAACACTTTGTTGATTTAATTATGTTTGGGTGTTTACTTGCAGGTTGACTTCTTTAATTCGGCCTTAGGGTTTGTATTTAATTATCACACATAGATCTGAAGATATAATAAAAGGAAATACAATATACACTAGATATCGAACCAAAGCAAAGATTTGCCCTTTATTAATATAATGAGCAAGAACCTGATACAAAAATGATGCATATCTGGAATGATCAACAGATGGATCCAATAAACATAATAGAAGTTGCTACAAATGATCCCGGGAAGTAGATGAAAGCCTCCAGAGGTTGAATACACAATGAAGACCGAATACAAGAAGAGATCTAGGTTGTATGCAGTACCAAACCCCCAACTGGAAAGGCCACGCTCTAGTAGAAGATTGAAACCCTCAATAATCATGCCCAGCTGAAGAAAGCCTCCAAATGAGTCCAAACTCGGTCGAATGATAGATCGGGGTGATAGGATCCCCCTTCTAAAGTCTCATGTCGAAATGCCATGGATAACTCCTCCAAATGTCGAATCCTCCAATGAAGTTGCGCCCTCCTGAAACCCTAAAGTGCCCAATAATTTGGCCCTGATGAAGGAGGCCTCCAAATGCCCTGAAACTTGCTAGAAATATAGATCGGGACACTGCAAGTCACCAGATGAAGTCTCCGGGTTAGATCTGAGGTATAACCCCTCCAAACCGAGTAGATCTGAATATTAAAAATGTGCTCCTTCTCTCCAATTTGTCCCAATGCTCTAGGAAATCAGATGTACCATATAACTCTCTCAAAAGGCACTAGAAATGATGGTGAAGACCATACAAGAAGAACCCGGATGCTCAAATCTCCAAAATCCCTTCTCTTTGGCTAGGTCGAACCTTCCTTCAATCAACGAGGCACCCCCTTTTGCTGGAAACCCTCAATGGTGCGCCCTCTCTCCTCTTGTATGTGTAATTGATGTAGAACTCCCCTGCAACGAAGTAGATCTGAAGTAGAATGGTGTAGGGGAGTACTGCATCCCCGAGACCAAGCTTGGGATAAGCTAGGTGGAATATTTCACCACTGAATCGTCCTCTAGGGTTTGTTAAGTCAAAACCCTCAAAACCCCCAAGGTATGGGCTCACTAGCTAGAAGCCAGATATCAAAAGATAATCATACATGATGAGAGAATAGAGGCCCTTGCTTCTCTTTTCTATGTCTTGCTCACCTTGTCCCTCCAAAGTGACTTTTACTTTATTAATTATTAATTAATTAATTAAATCACTTTAATTAATTAATTAACCTTTTTTATCGTTGAAAAGCACCTTATCTCTCCGAGTGGCTTCCCTGGCTACTAAAAGTCACTTCTCATTATCCTATCCTATAGTGTTGTTCCTCTCGATTCCAATGAGCTATTACACTGAGAGGTTCCTCCAAGTATTGTGCCCAAAATGACCTCTTCGGTGAATTTAATTAACCTATAGCTCAAAATACTCAAAATGATGGAAATGGTCAGAATGCAACGGAACCAAAGCCAATCTTTGCAGAATGGACCATAATGATGAAATAGGATGAGCGATGCAAGCCGAACCCCAAAATATCCCTCAATAGTCACTGTACTCGCTATAACATCCATCTGGTTGCTCTGGTCATCATAACACCCTGAAATGTAATGATGTCCCAAAGTGGGGACATTACAGTCCTCCCTGCTAGAATATTGCTTGTCCTCAAGCAATAACGAAATTATAATACTAGGATCCCATGTCCACCTGTAGGACACATAGTAGAACCCATCCAAAGATGAACTATCATACGCTCCACCCCTTGGGTCCCATATCAAGAAGTGAACTGCAATATCCTGTGAAATATAGTCCTGAAATATATCAACTCTGGGAATCTCTTGCACATGACACATGGCCTCATCCAGGGATGAGTCCATCCTCGAAGTCCCTACCAAGATTGACACAGCCTTCATCAACTATACATGTTGATGCCATAATGAGGTACTGCAAGACCTTCATGAGACACCCTCAAGAGATGTGCTCTCCTCAACACTGAAGCTCAATGGAAAGTGAAAACAGCTTTCCCTTGCAAAGGTCCACTCACCCCTGTTAGCCAGTGAAATGATCAACCCTGCAATCCCTGGGTCCCATGCTAGTCTCTGTTGAGGATCACCATGCTGGCACTACACTATGCTGATCATGCCTGACTGCTTCCTGTATATATACTGGATCCCCCACTCCTAGATCCTCAAGTTGAAATACATGTGGCAATTGGACCTACTGTCCATAAACTACATATGTAAAAATATTTATGTGGAAGTATTACCTATCCAACCATCTCCATGCTCGATCATGATGATCAAGAGAGAGAGAAACTGCCTTGCTCCATAGGACAAGTCCCTAAAGGCCCACTCCAAACCAACCCAAGGTGGAGTATGTGGCTCTCTGGCGCAACCTGGGTCATCATGTAGTGAAACACCCTGCTAACAAAATGAACTCCTAGATCCCATGGCAAACTTGGAAGTTTATCACTTCCAATCTTCGTTAACTGCTCCTGTGTTAGACTGATCACTGTCAGAATCCCTTTGTCCTCATCTTCTATCACCTGGCCTATGATGCTCACCATTATGCACAAAGTCTCGATTGTTTGCCTAACACGACCCACGTCTGTCCTGTTGTATGCTGTAAAAGCACTCATGTCAGGTGATCTCAGCCTAATCATTCTCCATGTCATCTTCCCCTGTCTATCTCTCCTCATGTTGTTGTCTATGATAAAAGTGTGGGGAAAGGTTAACAAAAACATCTGTAGATGACTGTGGGACTGGGAGATATCACACGCTTTGGTCAATCCCAAGGATTCAACTAGAAGATCGTCCACCAGTACCCATGGTACATACTCTCCTGTGACCATCATTGAATCCCAATCATCATCTCCCCTATGGCTACTGCTACTGTGAAGGTGATCCCTCGATACCATGTGATGTTGCAAAAGAGAAACGTCTCCATGCTCTACTAAGTGTGTCTCCTCCCTACAAGTCAATACACCCCTCTAAATCCCATTGTACATCTCTGCAAGCCTCAATGAGCTATGACTCACCATTGTGTGCTCCTGCACACTCATGACATCTCTTGTATACTCTTGCTGCATCATAGATCTCGGGTGTACTACTGGATTAACCTCTACATGAAGGTCAACCGCTCTCGGAACACCAATGGAGGTGTCCTCAAAACTTCCCCTTGCTCTGGAGTCCTCATGCATATGTGAGTGCTCGACTGTCTCAAAGGTCCTCGTGGAGGGTGGGTCCTCTGCCTCCGGATCATAACTCTCCATACACCTCAGTGATCCTGGGTACTTCTCATGCTCCCTCATCAACTGGTGCTCCTTTGTTAGACCACCAACATCATCTAGCATCGCGACTGGATGATATATCCGAGTGTCCACTAAGATGGATGAAGTGGATGTCTGACGAATCTCCTCAAGAAGCTCTTCTGACTTGGACTCTGATTCTTGAAGGGTTGTCTATGTGCCTCTCAAGAATCCTCAAGTGCTCTCCAACTTCTGGGTGAGTCTGTCTACCTCCAACTCCTGCTCCCCCAGGGTCCTGTGATACATCTCCCCAATCCCCAATAGGTAATCTTTGTCCGCCAACAAATGTTGGTAGTCGGTCTTCGTCATCGATACTCTCTCCCTGAGAGTATGAAAGTCATCCATGACAAATCCTCCATTTGAACTACCATGTGCCATCGATGCCCTCCAACAGTAATTTGCCACCAATGCATGTGTTTCATCAATGCGCCTAGTGGCTGCCATGATCATATCCTCACCGATTCTCAATTGTCCTGCCAAGTAGTGTGACTCCTGATCACAGTCATGCTGAGGGGCTACCCCATGTCTTTCACTACTAGTGCCAACACTGGAATCCCCAACAACACTCTATGCAGAAGATGAAGCGTTGAATTGTTCCCTGTCCACTGTGCCAGTGGGTCCTCCTATATGTGACTGCACATCATCCCCAATTGCTAGCTCCCTCTGAATCATATTGTATCTGATGTGAGCAGTTGTATCCTTTTGTGCACTCACCCTGCTACTATCATCTGCATCTGGATCCCATATAGATGTGTCTAGACAGGTGCTATGGTCCTCCTGACCAATAAAGGGTACAACCTCATCACTGCAGGCTGGTCTTGGAAGTAAGTGTCCCATCCAACTATCAATCTCCACAACCTGGTCAGACAATGGAGTCTCCAAAAGAGGTGACTCAATCTCCTCATGCCAATATGTGTGTGTAAGGTCTATTGTCTGCACGTCATGTATCTCCTCCTGAATCTGTGGATCCACATGTCCATGGTGTGCATCCCAAACGTATGAATCCTCTATCATATCAGACATGCTACTTCTATCCTCATGTGATGTGGCTATCCTAGGTGTATGGAAAGATGACAATTGTATCATGGTCATCATAGGAAGCTCGTCATCTCTAGGTGCTAACACGTTTGAATCCTCACTAGTGTCACCGCTGTGCTGAGGTGTAAGGTCATCGACAATAGGTGATATGTCTGCTGAAACATCGATGCTATCATCCTGTCCATCCCACTATTCCTCCAATGCACAAAAATCACTATCCTCCTCAAGCATGCAATAATCACTAGCCTTTGTGCAAGAGTCACTAGCATTATCAGACTGCTCCAAATAAGCATTTATCTCTGCATCGTCATTGTCATAGTGCACCTTAATAATGTGTTTCTTACCTTTACCCCTACATCTATGATCTAGTTCCCAAGGCACTTTGTAACTGTAGCAAAGTTGCCTACTCCTAATGGGTGTGGGGTTACTCTGTGCTTCCCTCCATCTAGTTTCTCTGGCTCTGTTTCCCTCTACTATGTTGGCCTAGTATGTAACCTCATATTTGCTCCACTTGGGATTTTTCATGGATATAAACTTTTGGAGTGTTATTAGAGCCTCGAGTCTCTCACTAAGGGCGTGATATTCCCTTTCACAACTTACCGCTTCTCTAGAAAAATATATAGACCCCATCTTTCCTTATGGAAGATCCCTCAGACCGGCAGGAGTCTAAGCTTTGATACCACTATAATGTTCCCAAGCCAATATGCGAGGAACATCACGTTTTTGCATGATTTTTAAACTGTTTTTGGTTGTGGCATTTCGTCAAACACTTTGTTGATTTACTTATGTTTGGGTGTTTACTTACAGGTTGGCTTCTTTAACTTGGCCTTAGGGTTTGTATTCAATTATCACACATACGTGTGAAGATATAATCAAAGGAAATACAATATACACTAGATATGGAACCAATAACAAAGATCTGATCTTTATTAATACAATGAGCAAGAACCTGATACAAAAATGATGCAGATTTGGAATGATCAACATATGGATCCAATAAACATAATAGAAGTTGCTACAAATTCTCCCGAGAAGAAGATGAAAGCCTCCAAAGGTTGAATACACAATGAAGACCGAATAGAAGAAGAGATCTAGGCTATATGCAGTACCAAACCCCCAACTGGAAAGGCCATGCTCTAATAGAAGACTGAAACCCTCAATAATTCGGCCCAGCTGAAGAAAGCCTCCAAATGAGTCCAAAGTTGACTGAATGATAGATCGAGGTGATAGGATCCCCCTCCTAATGTCTCAGGCCGAAATGCCATGGATAACTCCTCCAAATGCCGAATCCTCCAATGAAGTTGCGCCCTCCTAAAACCTTGAAGTGCCCAATAATTCAACCCTGATGAAGGAGGCCTACAAATGCCCCAAAACTTGCTAGAAAGATAGATTGGGACACTGCAAGTCACTAGATGAAATCTTTGGGTCAGATCTGAGGTATAACCCCTCCAAACCGAGTAGATCTGAATCTCAAAAATGCCCTCCTTCTCCAATTCATCCTAATGCTCTAGGAAGTCATTTGTACCATATAACTCTCTCAAAAGGTGTTATAAATGATGGTGAAGAACCTACAAGAAGAACCCAGATGCTCAAATCTCCAAAATCCCCTCTCCTTGGCTAGATCGAACCTTCCTTCAATCAGTGATGCGCCCCCTCTTGCTGGAAACCCTTAATGGTGCACCCTCTCTCCTCAAGTACCTGTAACTGATGTAGACCTCCCCTGCAACGGATCAGATCTGAAGTACAATGGTGTGGGGGAGTATTGAATCCTCGAGACCAAGTTTGGGACAATCTAGGTGGAATCTTTCACCACCGAATCATCCTCCAGGGTTTGTTAAGTCAAAGCCCTCAAACCCCCCAAGGTATGGGCTCACTAGCTAGAAGCCAGATATCGAAAGATAATCATACATGAATGAGAGAATAGAGGCCCTTGCCTCTCTTTTATACTTCTTTCTCACCTTGTCCCTCCAAAGTGACTTTTAATTTATTAATTATTAATTAATTAATTAAATCACTTTAATTAATTAATTAACCTTTTTTACCTTTGAAAAGCACATTATCTGTCCTCGTGGCTTCCCTAGCCACTAAAAGTCACTTCTCATCATCCTATCCTGTAGTGTTGTTCCTCTCGATTCCAATGAGCTATTACACTGAGAGGTTCCTCCAAGTATTTTTCCCAAAATGACCTCTTCAGTGAATTTAATTAACTTATAGCTCAAAATACTCAAAATCATGGAAATCGTCGGAATGCAATGGAACCAAAGTCAATATGTATGGAATGGATCATAATGATGAAATAGGATGAGCGATGCAAGTCAGACCCCAAAATATCCCTCAATAGTCACTGTACTCGCTATAACATCCATTTGGCTGCTCTGGTCATCATAACACCCTAAAATGTAATGATGTCCCAAAGTGGGGACATTACAAATAGCCTTGAGTTTCTTGCCTTCACCCTTCAATCATTCCTTGCTGATGTGAAGCCATACCTGGTCTCCAACTTGGAACTGATGATCAACCCTGTGCTTGTCATGTCGAGCTTCATACTGTGATTGACTCTTATCCAATTGTTCCCTGACTGCCCAATGTATTTGTTGGATCCTCTCAATGAACTTGATGGCTCTGTCCTCTTTTCGTTCTCCATTCACATTGGCATATCTCCCATACATCAAGTCCAAAGTAACCTTTGGTAGGTACCCAAAACATGTCTCAAAAGGTGAACTCTTAGTGGATGAATGTAAATCTCGGTTATAAGCATGTTGTACATAGAGTATCAGTTCATCCCATAACTTAGGATGCTTGATGTAGTAACCTCGAAGCAAAAGTACCATTGTTCTATTTACCACCTCTGTCTATTCATCAGTCTATGGATGGAAGGTAGTGATCCTCTTCAATTTGGTGACCATCATTCTCCACAAGCTAGTCCAAAAATCTCTAAGGAATTGAGTATCTCGATCCAAGACAATGAACGTGGGTAGCCCAAAGTGAACCCAAACATACTGAAAAAAGAGATTAGCAGTCTGCACAGTAGTGATCTGCTTTTTACATGGCATCAAGATACACATCTTGCTGAACCTATCCACTACGACATACAAATAATCATGACCCCTCTGGTCATTGGTAAACCCCCTACAAAATCCATGGAAATGATTTCCCATGGATGGGATGGAACATGAAGTGGTGAGAATAGCCCTAATTTTCTATTAGTGGGATTAAAAGTAGAACACATCACACACCCATTTACATATTTAGTTACAATTGCTTTCATTTGAGGCCAGTAACAAAACCTCTACAAATGAGCCATAGTTTTTCCTACCCCAAAATGCCCAGACACAAGAGCAGTATGAGCTTCTCATATTACATGGACTCGTTCACTTGTAGGAATACCTAGCTTCCCAAGATGATAGAG
Source organism: Picea engelmannii (assembly GCA_009831015.1). Classification (NCBI taxonomy): domain Eukaryota; kingdom Viridiplantae; phylum Streptophyta; class Pinopsida; order Pinales; family Pinaceae; genus Picea; species Picea engelmannii. The sequence goes on from ML792521.1 coordinate 206,443, forward strand.
TAATTTTCCCTGCAGACAATAGTTCTCTACCTCTGCACCATTGGTTAACTTCTCATATACTTCTTTAAAATCTTCATCGATGGCATATTGTTCTACATAGCTATCATGAGATAAAGAAGTATTCTTCAAAATAATAGAAGCAACAATAGGAGGTCTAGAAAGCATATCAACTACCTTGTTACTTGTACCCTTCTTATACCTGATTACCAAATGAAATTGTTGTAGAAAATCCATCCATCTGTAGTGTCGAGATTGTTGTAGTTTGGTCTGTGCTTGAAGATACTGTAAGGGTTGGTGATATGTATGTATAATTGTTTCCTTCTCTAACAAGTAGTGCTTCCATTTCTTTATGCTTTGAACTAATGCATACAACTCTTTATCATATGTAGGATAATTTACAACAACTTGGTTAAAAGTCTCAAAGTGGTAACATATAGGCTTATGATATTGCATCAATACTGCACCCATGGCGTATCCGCTGACATATGTCTCGATCTCAAAAGGTTATTGAAGATTCGACAGTGCTAATACTGATGCGATACTGATCTTCTCCTTCAAAATGTTGAAAGATTTTGGTTGCTTTCCTTCCCACTGAAAAGTGTTCTTCACACTAGTTAAGGCATGAAAAGGAGTTGTTATAAAGGAGAAGTTGGGAATAAATCTCCTCCAATACTAGACTGCACCCAAGAATTTTTGGACTTCGGTCACACTTTTTAGCTTAGGCCAATTTACAATTACATCAATTTTGGAAGGATCAATCTTCAATTGTTCTCCTCCCACAATATGACCTAAGTATACAAGTGTAGTCTTGCAAAATTCACATTTCGACATTTTCACATAGAAATTTTCCCTTTGCAAAGTATCCAATACCTGCTTTACATGTCTTATATGTTCATCCCAAGTCTCGCTAAAAACAAGAATGTCTTCTAAATATACAATCACAAAGTCATCCGGGAAAGGTATGAATACATCATTCATCACACACATGAAAGTTGTTGGAGCATTGCAAAGCCAGAATGACATAACTAACAACTCAAACAATCCATGTTTGGTTTTAAAGGAAGTCTTCCATGCATCCGGTTCTCGACCCTGATTTGATGATATCCACTGCACAAATACAACTTAGTGAAATAAACAACATTCTTCAACTGATCAAGTAAATCATCTATGCGAGGAAGAGGGTATCGATTTTTCACCATGATTTTATTTAAAGCCCGGTAATCGAAACACATTCTCCATGTGCCATCTTTCTTTGGCACCATCACGATCAGAGAACCAGAAGGAGATGAACTAGGCCTGATGACCCCTTGACCCAATAAGCCCTATAGTTGCTTCTTGATCTCTCTCATCTCCACAACTGACATACTGTACATGCCCACATTAGGAAGAGGAAAATCCTGCTGAAGATGTATCTCATGTTGGATTTCCCTCTTAGGAAGTAATACATTTGGTCAATTAATTCCTTTTTATGAGATGGATCACACCCTTGGAAAGCGTCGGATGTCTCGACATCTTTCTCTTTGACGACCATGAGTACATATCTCTTATTAGTGGTTATGAGTCTTTTCATTTGCCTTGCACTAACAAGTGTTGTATTTACCCTCATGCTGTGAGCTCTAACAATATATTCCACTCCATCTTTAGTAAGGTGATATTTGTTCTCATGCCGAAAGAATACTGCTTTTCTATCATAAATATAAGGACTCCCCAACACTATGCCAGATATATCAAGTGGTACAACATCCAAATCCACTTCATCAATCAAGTTTGAAGTAATAACAAATCTGACCCTACATTGTTTCTTGACATCATGTTTTGCTTTATCATATACCCAACCAAGAGGGTAAGGCTTTGGATGTGGTTTCGTTACAAGACCCATCTTCTTGACAAGTGCTTTAGATATTAAGTTTACTTGGGAACCCAGATCAAATAATGTATCTATCTTAGTATGTTTAGATACAACTCGTATATGAAATAACGCATTCCTCTTTTGTTCATCAATATGAGATTCATCATTGGAACTTGAACTAGCATGAAGAGAATCTTTACCTTGTACTCCAGCCGTTGTGATCTTTCCCTCATCTCCTGATTTGGAACCAAGATCTTGTTGCACTGTAGCAACAGTCTTTGTCTTCCCCTTTCCACCGAATTGTTTCGGTCTCTTTTCTGGATGTAGTTTCCAACAATGTTCTTCATTGTGACCGCTCTTCTTACAATGAGTGCAAGATGGTTTTCCTCCTTCTCTCATTACTATAGCGGTCTTCTTGTCCTTCCTTTTAAACTTCTTGAAAGTCTTTTGTGGGAAGTTGGAAGGTTTCTTTGTGGGATCTTCTTGAACATGTTTCCCCTTGTTCTCAAGGTGAGTGGCTTGCACACAAACTTCGTCAAGACTAGTGGGGTTAAACAAGAGCAAAGTATGATGAATATAACTATGAAGTGCGCCAATATACTTCATTAAAGTTGTAATGTCCCCAAGGCCGAGCCCTGATGTAAGCTTGCATTATGAATTGTAATTATGTTTTATAGGCTGGTGAACCAAGTTTATATAAGTTGGTGGGCTTATGTGATTGTTAGGCCAGAGAGCCTAAGTGTTGAAGGACAAGAGCCTACTTTGTATATGTAATCATGCAGAACATTAATAAAAATATAAACACCGCTGCGTGCAGACTGACCACGATGAATGAGTGATGGGGAACTAAGCTTCCACAGTGTGGGAAAGGAATTAGGGCCTGGAAGGTGGGAAGAGGGGCTAAGTGTTGAGCCTAGGGGCTTAAGTCTTTGGGAATAATATTTTATTATTATTCCAAAAAGACATGTGAATTATGTTGAATGTGATGTTTTATCTTAAGTTCTTGGGGAAGGACGAGGGACTGCCAAATGGGAAGGAACACATGCTGATGGAACACATGCAGTTTCATGGGTGACAAGTGTCAACCCAAGTGCATGCAGATAAAATGGTTGAGATGAGCCGTGTCGGGGGTTCCTCCCCATTCCACCGTCGATTGTCTGAATGGTACATCTCGTCCGACCTCTGCAGGAATACCCTCGTGCATCCCTGAAATCCGAAAAGCCCGTGTTTGTTTCTGAAAAAGTCGGTACACCCTCTGTTCTGAGCCATGGAGTCTGTGTCGACCCCTGCGGGAATTACTTGTCACGCAATCCTGAAAACCATAACTGTGAGACTTTGCCATCTTTGCTAAGCCTGTTTGGGAAGCCCGTGTCTATTTTCCCGGTTGGCTGTTGTGGCCACGCAGTGCTGGACTACGCGTGGCTTACTGGCCAGTGTAAGTTCATGTTGAGCCTGTGTGTAACCTCTCTCCAGGTGAGGGAGGTGGTTTTTGTTGGAAGAGGCTGGTTGTCAGGCCTGTGAGCGACTCTCTCCAGGTGAGAGAGTGCGCTGAGGAAGGAGAGAGTTCTTGGAAGGAACCCTATAGCTACCACAGAGGTCGAATATTTCCGGTCTGGTCTGTTGCTGGAGCCCAAGGCAAGGGAGGTTAGCAACCAAAGGATTGTCTAGGTGACAGAGAAGGTGTATACTCCTGGGGTTGGAACATGCATGTGGGGAAGGAGAGACTGTGGGCAGTGGGCATAAGTGGTTCCTGGGAAAGAATCCTTCCAGTCTTTCTATGTTGTTTTCCTTATAACCTCAGCCTAGCTTAGGATTCCTTACCTTGGGGTGGAGCTTAGTCCCAGATTGGGGGTGACCCACTACTGAGCTTGATGAGCAGCGTGGTCTAAGGCTGGAAGGTTCGTGGAAGGCCTGCACGTGGTTGGTGGAATTACCATCATTCAAAGATAAGTACTAGATGATGTTTTAATTATGTTATGCATGCCTGTGTGATTTTTTTTTTTTTTTTATATGTCTGGCGGAATCAACAACTAGTTGGGCACGTGCTCGCGTTACATGTGGCCGTGTTATCCAACTGCTACTATTATAAGCTCCAGGTGTGCCCACGATGCCCCTTACATAGCACACATTGTAAGTCGGGGGGAATTGAACTCGAAACCTCATGGAACTTCATTTTCACGACACTTTCCAATTGAGCTGCCCCCCCAGGGGCGCCTGTGTATTTATTTTTATCATGTATTATGCTGTGCATAAAAATTAATGTTAATGTCAAGGCTTATTTATGTTAGTAGTAATTCTTGTGCTTACTCTGAGTTTAAATGTGTTTAACTTGTCTTAAATGCATGTTATTATTTAAGCATAAAATGATGTTGTTCCACGAAGTAGCGCCTTCCCGACCAGTGGGTTGGATGATGGTCGGAGGTGCATTACAGTATGGTATTAGAGCCAAGGTTTCGACACTGAACCTGGATGGGCCAGATAAGTGGTCTTGGAGTGAACTTTTGAGGAGAAATTGTGTCTAGAGGACCAGTTTCAGACCTTTGCATGTTCCTGAGTATCAAGGAGTCACTTAACCATGTTACAAAGCTCAAGATGTGTAGCGGTGTTATAGAACCTGCAGCCGATGTGATATATGGCTACAGAGAGAGAGAGCTCAATGCATGAAGTGTTGGAGTCGTAGGATCTGTTCAGAAGGAAAGGAGAACCCTCATGACTGTCAGATCTGGAGGAAGTGCACAAGGTTTTAAACCTTTGGAATTGCATAGGAGTGTGGTGATTTGGGTGTTTTGTTAAACGGCAAGAAAATCTAGGTGGCAAGAATTTGCACGCCCAGATCTACAGCCAGGATTCCATTCTGGGCCCCCTTCGTCGTTCTACCTTTAAC
>ML792521.1:216126-249609 GCA_009831015.1 Picea engelmannii
GGAGTTGTTGAGATCAGTCTCCAAGTGGGAGATTGTTGTTTGTGGAGCCTGATTATCTTCCTGATTCAGAGGTCCTTGCTTTCAGCCGTGTTTATACCCCATGAAGTATTTACACCCCAGAAGTATGTACACTCTTCCACGCGAGGGAGTGCAGAGGGGGGATACCCCCTCTACGGGGTCTGGGGGCAAGTGGGCCCCCAGCGAGGGTTCGGGGGCGAATCCCCCGAAGCAAAAATTGCCTTATAAAAGTATATTGTAATTTCATTGTAAATCTGGACCGTTCATTATAAGGTCGCAGATCTAACGGTAGAGATTATGTTAGGGTTTTTTGCCCTAGAAGGCAACCCTCTTTTATGAGGGAAATGTATTGCGGCTATGGTTGATGGTGAATATTGTATTCTGAGAGAGGAGACTGTGAGCGAAAGAAGAGGAAGTTACAACGGGTTTTGCTGTAGGTTGTATCCCTTCATTTACTGGATAATAATAAAGGAAGGACCTGGCAATTTCTTTGGTGGACATAGCCCACACTGGGTGAACCACGTAAATATGTGTCTCTCTTATATTATGTGTCTTCTGTGTTTTGTTTCTACATTTGTTTTATTTTATTGCTCCACGGTCCTATTTTTCTAACACTATCATCTCCTCACGATTGCCTCCCGTTAGGTGGGGACCATGCGGTTGACAGGTGGCATAACAACAAACACCCAGAGAAAGGTGTAAGCGGGCGACAGGTGGGCGTGCACTCGTCGCATTGAAGAAGTGAAACCATCACTGACTTATCGCGTCTCGGGGTTTCCCAAAGGAGGAGCACGAGGGCTCAACACTCCAACTCGCGAAATCACGAGTTGCGAGTAGTGTAGTGCTTAGCCCTAGCCGACGGTTATATGTGGAAGGCATTAACAAGGAGGGAGCCTACCCGTATTGCATCTCGGGTATCGACGTTTGGAGGAAGTGGAGTCGATGGGCTTCGACTCACGAACTCATGAGATTGCAAGTTGTGAAAGACGCTTGCGCTAAGGCAAGGTCGTGGTCACTTGGAGAAGGTGAATCTCACGCCTGGTGTCAAGTTGCGTAGGGCGGGTTTCCTAAAGGACCTATGGATTCGTTGAAGGTTCTAGCAAGGAATCAAAGGAGCCACTTCGGCTCGAGGAGAATTAAGAACGATCCTGAGCGGATCTTGGCCTGAGGGTCGGGGGTCTACACAATTCGTGAAATTGAAACATTTTCTTAAATTGGATTGTTTGTGAATGATGAAGGAATTGTCAAGAAACGAAGGCCTGACAAATTCTAGTTTTCTGCACATTGTATTGCAGAAGGTTGACGAGTGCCAGAACTGATTTGAATTGCCACAAAGTGCAAATAAATGGAAGAGACACATAATGCTTCCAATTCATAAAACAAAGCTCAGAAGAGATAGTGTAGAACTTTGGTATGTAGAGTGTGCATATCAAGTGCAAGGAGTGCTTATAGAGGGAATTTGTTTTAAGTTTGAAAGACTCCAGGAGACGAGCGTAGAGGGTGCCAGGAGTGTACCAGAAAGTCTTTTGGAAAACACAGAAGAGTCGAGTCCCTTTGAGACTGAGTAAGTTAAAAGCTCAGGGGGAAACAATACAAGTTCGCACGCAGAGAGCAAGTGTGCGGCAAGGTGAAGTTAAAATTTCATTAACTGAAGCTCGAGAGGGAAAACACCTTCGAAGCTTTCGAAATATTCGAAATCCTTCAAGTTAGGGAGGAAGTCAAGTCCAGAAGAATTGACGGAAAGATATTTGGAAAGAAGTCCTTGAGAAGCAGAGTTGGATGGTCAAAATTCTTCGTGGAGAACTCGCGAAATCGCAAGGGTCGTAAGATAGCCAGAAGTTGCAAGGTGTTTAGTTGATGGAGAAACTCGCCACCCTAGGATCTAGAATAAAAGTGGGTCGTTGATCATGGTTGGTTTGAACCATTAGATCATTTTGTGAATTCAGGGATCGTGAACTTGGAGCGCAGGACAAATTCTTGGTCACTCCAAGTCCCGAATCGCAAAAGAGATTAACAAGGGTAGAATCGGACGGTGGAGCGGTTCTAGGAAGAAGTGCCGAAATCCCGTGAGCCATCGGATCTAGCCAACTGTGAGGAGGATTACGCTAAGAGTCATTCAACACTCGAAATCTCAGGGGAGGTATTGAACCGTCGATCTCAAGGAAGATCGAACCGTTGATTCCTTTCATTGGGAAATCAGAAAAGCAAAAGTTGGGAGAACAGAGGAAGTTGATCTCGAAAATCCCGAAACGTAAATTGTCGATTCGTGAGGAATTGATCTGGACCGTCGAACCTGGAAAGCTGTGGACCTTTCATCTGAGGAAAATGGGGTTCGGGAGTTCGGACCTAGGGAGAAAGGAGGAGAGCTAATCCTCGAAGTTCGCGAAGGGTAAAGTCCCGTAGCACTCGAAAGTTGGTGCCCCAGGTCATAGATAGAGGTCATGCTAGTGGAAGTTAAGGGAAGAGCTAGTACGTGCTAGACTCTTGTTTCAAATTTCAGGAATATAGAGAGAGATTCAAGGGTGACTCATATCGAAACACCCGGTACGTGAAAATCCTGAAATGCCTTTTGGAGAGGCATGTGGTCATAGTCGGTGGCCACGTAGGAGAAACTTGCATCGCCCCTAGTTCTCGTTGGTGAGATTTCGTGCGAGGCCTGTGGATTTGTTCCGTGGAGGTTCTAGTAAGGACCCAAAGAGATACTCCAGCTCCGAGAGTTGAAGACCCATTGACTGGGAGGTCAGCAGACCCCGCTGAGGTGGAGAAATTGGGTCGAAAGTGCTCAGGGAAGGAATAATCATGCACGACGATTACAGTGGAGAGCACAAGAAGATTTAGGAATCCAGGAAGAATTGAATAATTCTGGGATCAACAAGAAAAAGTGTTATAGGGAGAAAGAAGTTGCTGCAATTTGTGGCAGCAAGTATGTTATGGCTTGTTTGGCCAGCCCAAGGAAAGAATGCTTGCATGCTGCAAGTGTTGTTGGTGATGTTGTTGCATACTACAGAGAGCTGAAGTGTTGGTTATAAGTTTGTAAAAGAAACATGAAAGCTTCTACTGCTATCAGATATTCAGGTAGTATAATTTTTAATGGCAATCATGCAAGTATGAGTTTTTTATCAATTTTTTTGCATAATTGTTGAAATGAAAGTTTGGTAAGAATTTCCTCAGCGAGAGTTATTTTTATAAAATCACATGATTATATTATTGAATGCATACCACTAGATGTGGTAAAGGCTATAGGCCTGTATTAATTCAATTCTTTTTAGCTTCTGAATGCACACATTGACATAGTAGAATGTCATGTTAATTTGGTTATGGGGGTAACAAACAAAGAATTAAAGATAAAAACTGGTTGTAGGAATAAATGCTAGTAAGCTAGTCATGTATGAGACTAGGACCTGATTGGATATGGAAAGGTATGGATATGGAAAGGTTATGAGCCATACAGGTACTAAAAGCTTCCTACTTTTAAATAAAACTTGGGCTACAACCTTGTTGCTAACACTAATGAACACCACAGAATTATATTCTTGGTGTAGTGTTTGGATCGAAAAGGAAAGCATCCAATTAATTGGGAAGATAATAGGAAGTGTATGGAAAATGTGGCAACACATTGGCCAACATTCCAACTCATGGATAGTAAGATACATGACTGAGATAGAAAGCGTTATGTAATTCAATGCAAGGTGCACTGAACAAGAATGCATGGAGAATTGCACTCATGCATATTAAGTGATAGAATTTTATACTAAATGCAATGGTTGAACATGTTTTGTAAGTACATGCATATATATTATTGCATGGAAATAATTATACTAATGGCTAAAATGTTGCTAACCCATGAAGTTGAGAACATTTTAGGAACTGTTAAACATTGCAACAGGAAAGTTACAAGCCAGGTAGTCACAAGGATAGAGACTACATAACATTTTATGTTCAGAAAAGTGAAATAATAAACTTACTGTTGTTAACTATGGACATGCATATGCATAGAATGACGAGTCATTCTATTGGGACAAGTTGTTTGGTAATTGTGATTGAATTGCTAGGTGCACGAAAATTCTAAGATTATTGCATAAGATGTTGTACATGTTGAATTATGATGTACAGAAAATACTGACAATTTGTTGGCAGTATGCAAGATGAAGTCCTGCAGGAAAATTGTATGCAGTTTGGTGCTTGTGGAAAATCACAAGGATGGCTGCATTCATAATATGGGAACAACCAAGATGTGTTATGAAATATAATGTCATGTTCTGGGAATAAAAGTTGAAAGTCCTTTTGAACTAGTTGGAATTCCTAAATGAATTCTTTTATGTTCTCTCATGATAACTGCATGTGGTTGATGTAGATGAGATGATGTTGATAAAAGTTAAAATGTTGGCTAAAAAGAGTATCTCAGGAAGATGCTGCTTGGAAACCTTTGAGGGTAGTTGGAACTCCTGGAGCCACAGTGCTCTAAGACTTCCTAATCCGGCCTGTTGCCGAGACCCAGAGAGGGAGGTGTAGCACCGATGGACTGTGCTTATGAAGGTGTATACTCCCGGGTGGGACAGGCATGTGGGGAATGAGAGATCGTTGATTGGAGTACTGCTGAGGTTTGAATGGTTGGAATGTTGCCGAGGTCTGGTACCTTGGCCTAGAGCATGTGAATAAGGATTGTGGACCATGGCTATCTTGGGAAGCCATTGCCCCGATGGAGTCATAGCTCTGCTCCGGGGTGGAAGGTCTTCACAATCAAAAGATAAGTACAATTTTCTATATTATTGTATGTTGTGTATGTTGTATACAATTATAATGTTATTAAAATTGTATGTACACACACACACACACACACACACACATTGCATATATGCTTGCATTACCACATCCATGACGGTACATAATGTGTCTCATATTTCATTACTTAAGAAATATATATACCTGATGCTAATCATGTAATCGATTGGAATATGATTCAGGTGGAACCAGAAGGTGTCCTGCAAGTGCATCATGTGCGCATATTGGACGGGAAACTAAAATAGCTTAGAAATCGAGATATTGAGCTTGTAAAGGTCCAGTGGACTTGGTACGGTCCTGAGGACGCTATGCGGGTAGAGTACCTGCATCTTTTTGAAAATTTTGAAAATCTTGCAGATACAATGAAAGTTGCACTAAGGACAGTGCAAAAATAAGGGAGGGGGATTGTAATGTCCCCAAGGTCGAGCCCTGATGTAAGCTTGCATTATGAATTGTAATTATGTTTTATAGGCCGGTGAGCCAAGTTTATATAAGCTGGTGGGATTATGTGATTGTTAGGCCAGAGAGCCTAAGTGTTGAAGGCCAAGACCTTGCTTTTGCATATGTAATCATGCAGAACATTAATAAAAATATAAACACCGTTGCGTGCAGACCGACCACGATGAATGAGTGATGGGGGACTAAGCTTCCACAGAGTGGGCAAGGAATTAGGGGCTAGAAGGTGGGAAGAGGGGCTAAGTGTTGAGCCTAGGGGCTTAAGTCAAATATTATTCCAAAAAGCCATTTGAATTATGTTGAATGTGATGTTTTATCCTAAGTTATTGGGGAAGGATGAGGGACTGCCAAATGGGAAGGAACACATGCTAATGGAACACATGCAGTTTCATGGGTGAGAAGTGTCAACCCAAGTGCATGCAGATAAAATAGCTGACATGAGTCATGTTGGGTGTTCCTCCCCATTCCACCGTCGACTGTTTGAACGATACATCCCATCCAACCTCTGCAGGAATACCCTTGTGCATCCCTGAAAGGCAAAAAGCCTATGCTTCTTTCTGGAAAAGCCGATACACCCTCTGTTATGAGCCGTGGAGTTTGTGTCGACCCCTGTGGGAATTGCTTGTCATGCAATCCCGAAAACCATAACTGTGAGACTTTGCCATCATTGCTAAGCCTGTTTGGGAAGCCCGTGTCTATTTTCTCGGTTGGCTGTTGTGTCCACGCAGTGATGGACTGCACATGGCTTACTGGCCAGTGTAAGTTCGTGCTGAGCCTGTGTGTAACCTCTCTCCAGGTGAGGGAGGTGGTTGTTGTTGGAAGAGGCAGGTTGTCAGGCCTGTGAGCGACTCTCTCCAGGTGAGAGAGTGCGCTGAGGAAGGAGAGAGTTCATGGAAGGAACCCTGTAGCTGCCACAAATCTCGGAGATTTCCAGTCCGGTCTGTTGCTGGAGCCCAAGGCAAGGGAGGTTAGCAGTTGAAGGACTGTCTAGGTGACAGAGAAGGTGTATACTCCTGGGGTTGGAATATTCATGTGGGGAAGGAGAGTTTGTGGGCAGTGGGCATAAGTGGTTCCTGGGAAAGAATCCTTCTAGTCTTTCTGTGCTGTTTTCCTTGTAACCTCAGCCTAGCTTAGGATTCCTTACCTTGGGGTGGAGCTTAGTCCCAGCTCGGGGGTGACCCACTGCTGAGCTTGATGAGCAGCGTGGTCTAAGGTTGGGAGGTTTGTGGAAGGCCTGCACATGGTTGGTGGAATTACCATCATTCAAAGACAAGTACCATATGATGTTTTAATTATGTTATGCATGCCTGTGTATTTATATTTATCATCTATTCTGTTGTGCATAAGAATTAATGTTAATGTCAGGGATTATTTATGTTAGTAGTAATTCTTGTGCTTACTCTGAGTTTAAATGTGTTTAACTTGTCTTAAATGCATGTTATTATTTAAGCATAAAATGATGTTGTTCCGCGAAGTAGCGCCTGCTCGACCAATGGGTTGGATGATGGCCGGGGGTGCGTTACAAAAGTTTCATAAGAATTCAAAGGAATATTCAATGCTAGAGCTTTCTTCCTAAATTCTTCTGTGAAACTTTGTACAGTTTGACCTTTACTTTGCCTCAAAGTTTTCCATTCCATCATTGCTTTATGTAAATACCCTTACATAAAGAACTGCTTACTCATCTTTGTTTTAAATTCCGACCATGAGGAAAGAAGATTACCACACTTACTTTTTTCATGTATCTTTCTCTCCCACCATACGAGAGCAGTGCCTTCCAACCGAAGAGAAGTGAGTTGCACTTTAACTTCCTCTTCGTCAATATGTTGAACTTGACAATATACTTCAACTTGTCGGATCCAATTGTCTAACTTTTCAGTATTAGCATCTCCATTAAACATAGGTAAAGAAAACTTTACATGAAGCTTTAGTAATGGTTTCTTAAAAGAGGCTTTATGGTTAGAATGTTGAGAGTGATGAGAATACTAAGAGTGATGAGAATGCTCAGAGGAAGAAGAACTAGAACTTGAAGGCAAAGATGGAGGCTCAAGAGGATATCCTCCAGCCCCTTATTTTACCGAAGCATCGTCATCTGGTGGTGCTTCCTTTTTCTTCCCTTTATTCTTCATCCTCTTATCGTAATCTCCATACATTCATTCGACCATTTCTGACATGCGATAAAAGACCATGTGAAATTTTTTCTCATGTTCATCACGCTTATCCTCTTCTGCTATCTTCTTCCTTCAGGATGCACGACCAACTTTGGGATTGAAAGTCTTCAGAGTTCCTTCACCCTTCTTATGCTTGGCCATATAAGCATTCATACTCAACAATTCAAGTCAAAGAAATCTGCTCTGATACCAACATGATCCAGGATCTTTTCGTCAGGTGACTTATAAAATAATCGTATCAAATGAGCATAAACAAAAGTACACCATAAAGAAGGAAAAGCTCAAAAGGAAAGAGACATAATCATGCAATATGAACACAAAGAACTTGATAACAGAGTTCATCCCTATTGGACTACATCTCCGGGTCCTGCTCTCAAATGGGTATGTCTTTTGATTAACTCCACAAAAGAATTGGACAAAATACATAAGTATCCTTCATTTTGGAATTAATCTACAAAATCTTTGCTCAGATCAGAAAACTAATGCCACCACTGCGTTCGTGGTGTCATTTTAACTAAAAATGATTGTCTCCATGCCTTGATCCGAGTCTGACACTTTTTGGGCCTAAGAAAAATCTTGTCTCGGTTTGCATGCCACTGCTCCTGCAATTAATTACTGGATCTGTCTCAAAATGCATGCCAAGTCTGTCTCGAAAATTGTGCCCAAATACATACCGTATGGACGCGTTTGGTCTGCCTCTCATCTCCCCCGTTTTGAATGCATTGGCGAACACCCCTTTTATACAAAATGTAGGTAGTTATGTAATAAGAGAGTCTGTTGGTGGAATGGTTAGCGGAGGCTAAGTTAGGGCGTTGGTTGGCGGAGGTTCCGAGGTCGAATCCCACTGACCTCCTTTTAATACACATGGTTCAACAAATTTTGGCGGACAATGCTATTCTTGGCGGATATTTTGGCGGAGGTTTAGAGGATTGCTAAATCTAGCGGGCTGCTATACAGTTGGTGGATTGGAATATTTGGCGGGACCTCTGCCAGATTTGGCGGGGTCTTTCCATTTATATATATATATTTTTAATTATTCGGTCACCGGGCATCATTATGCATTTGCAGGCTGCCATGTGGCAGCCCATGAATGGGCCACGTGGCATCCAATCATTGGCCCACGTCACCTCCTTTGCACAGTCAGCTTGCCATGTTAGTTTGCCATGTGTGTACAGATGCCACGTTAGCCTGCCACGTGGCAGTTTTTCATTGGTCCACGTCTTGGCCTGAAAATTGCAAGTTTGAGTGACACGTGGTAGCCTCTAGTGTTGCCATGTTGCATGCTGACATCATCATGACACATGTCACCCTCTACGCTTTCCACATGTGTTGTACGGAAGTTGACTTCAGCAGTACAGATGCTAACTCATCCCTATTGACTGGTCTAGTTTGACCAAAAAATTGACCGCGAATATCTTTTCGTCAGTTGACTTATTGAAGAATTGTATTAAATGAGCATAAACAAAAGTACACCATAAAGAAGGAAAAGTTCAATAGGAAAGAGACATAATCATGCAATATTAACACAAAGAACTTGATAACGGAGTTCGTCCCTGGTGGACTATGTCTCCGAGTCCTACTCTTAAATGGGTAGGTCTTTTTATGTTAAGGCTCAAGCTATTATTAGGTTTCTTTTCAATTTACTAGATAACCATAGCATAGATAAGATCACTGAGAGAAACACAATCACAAGGTACACAACATTTATCCTGGGAAACTCTCAAGGGGAAGAAAACCCAACAAACCATCTTTAATATAGATTCAATAACCAAGTAAAATACCATTATAACTCTCTCTATGAGAGACAATCTACCATCATGCTAGACTAGAAAATAATCAAAGAACCATAGCCAATCCAATGCCAAGACAATAAACCAAACACTAGAGAATATCCTCTCCAAAGAAATGCACCTCTCTCTCTTCCTTCTTCCGACAACTGGTAACTGCAACTTCCTTCAATACTTGCGCACTAGATGAGTGAGCTGAGTGAATGAACAAATGAGTGGCTGGCTTCCTTTATTTATACAAACTTGCAAGCTCTGAAAGGTGGTGTCTCTTCACTGGCAGGGCCGACTTGTATTTCTGGGTGGTTAGAACCACTTTAATTTGCCTGGGGGCCGACTTCTTAATTTGCATATTACAATTAGGGTTTGACCAATCTACAAAAGGGGATTTGGTTAATTACAATGCCTGACATGATCAATCCAGAAAAGTGGATTGATCTAATGAATAATAAATCAATAATAAATATAATACTCTTTGCAGTTACAATATTTCAACACTCCCCCTTAACATGAAGGGTATTCTACAACATCATCAAGAGAGAGAGAGAGGGCAACAACATCAACTAGGTAACAACATCAATTGGATAACAAGATCAATTGGATAACATCATCAACTGGGTAGCAACATCAACTGGGTAACATAATCAACTGGGTAACAACATCAAACGGGTAACAACATCAAGTGGATAACATGAGACATCATTATAATCCACTTGGTCATCTGGCATCACGATCACTGATTGGTTCTCCATGAATCCATATTAAAGAAGTTTTGTTCTCTTTATCTTCGCGCAGAAGATACTCTTTCTTTCTTTCATCTTCACGCAGAAGATACTCTTTCTTATCTTCATACATAAGATATTCTATGAGATTTTCCATTCCTTTTATGTTCTCCCTTCTCTTGTAGTCATCTATCTCACCCATCCACTACAAAGGACTACTACCATAGCTTCACTCCTAGTCATCCCACATGAACTAGAAAAGCTAAGATGCTAGCATGGGCAAGACTAGACTCCCTTTCCATGATCCATGCAGGATCACGGTACAAACCTCAAGAGCCAACTAACCATTCCACATGGTCAAGGTTTGTGTTCCAGGCTACTCAATCCTTGGCTAGAGGAGAGTATTTGCCCACTACCCCTTGGAGAAACATCCACACTCCTCTCTACGAGGGTTGTCACAGCCCTCTCTACGAGGGTATTATAGCATGTCTGTAGAGTATCCAAAACTCAACACTTGGACAGAGGCCAAACTTGGAAAATTTCTCATTCCCCTTCTCTACGAAGGTCTCTTCCTTCTCTACGAAGGTCTAGCTATGGGATCTAAAAGATCTCTCGTGGTCGAAAATCTTTCCATGGTATAATACCATGCTACCCATCTGTTGGGCACCATCCATCTACTGGATAACTTTCATCTTGATCAAAATATCTCATTACTCATCCACTGAGTAAACTGTTCCATGGAACATTTCTTTCCCAACTACACCAAATCACGATCCTCCATTTCAAACTCAGAGACATAGCTCCCTCTTGCACCAAACTAAGATCTTCTTTAAATGTGTAACATTTGACAATCATCATCCTTGAAGTTCTCTTCTATAATATCCTGGGTGCCTTCTTGAGTTTGAACATTTCTTTCTTTTTAACTTCATACTGGATCAACCTACTCCCTCTGCATCTACAAGAATGATACTGGAGAAACCTGTAGTTACCCGCATCTCATCAACTATATCTGAGTATTCATCTTTCTCTTCATCTTGAACATTTATGTTCTGCATCTTTAGGAGCCTCCTGCTCCTATATAAATACTGTATATTGTCTGGTTCTTACTAACTGTCACCATATCATAAGTCCTTCTCATGCTGTCTAACTTTTGCAAGTCAAGGCATAAGTTCTTTCTTTCGAGACCTGTAAACTTACTTACAATATGCTTTCTGAGATATGTCACTTAGCCAATCAGTTAGTAACAATAAGAAGTAATCAAATAAAACTATATCATGATTTCTATCAGAGTAGTGCACATCTTTTCTTAAGCAAAACTTGTTCACCCATGTACACATATGAAACCCTAATCATGAATAAGACTTTTGAACTCTTTTTCACTCTAGCTATGAAATTACCAAATTTTCCCTTACTATCATAGCTGAACCCATACCTTTGTCACTCTCATGAGTGATCATACC
Organism: Picea engelmannii; assembly: GCA_009831015.1. Taxonomy (NCBI): domain Eukaryota; kingdom Viridiplantae; phylum Streptophyta; class Pinopsida; order Pinales; family Pinaceae; genus Picea; species Picea engelmannii. The sequence continues at coordinate 227,517 of ML792521.1, forward strand.
TAAAAGAAATATTTTATCTCTTTCTTTATCCTCTTCTTTGATACTTCCTTCATAAATCTACATAGACACTGGAATAAAACGAGGTTAATTAACATTCTCACAAAAATCTAACTTGTAATGATAAAGTATTAAAGTAAACAAGATACTAAAAATAAACATGAATACTTATCTTTTGTTTTTGTGTGGGGAGGCTCCATGGACTCCACCATTTGCTATCTTTCTTCAGATCAACTATCTTCAACTTAAAGTACACAATCCTCAATTTCTACTAAAGCTTTCTTTGAGAGAGGAGATTCCTCTTCCTCTGCCACATGTGCTTGATGCTTTCTTTTCCCTTTTCCTTGAGGAAAATCATAGGAAAAGTGTCCCAACATTTGACAGTTGTAGCATCTGATATTTGAAACATCTTTCTTCTTATCTGGAATTCTTACAGAGTTAGCTTCTTTATTGTTCTTCCTGAAGGAACTTCTTCTGTTCTTTTGAGCTGTAAGAGCTTTCTCTTCGTCAATAATTAATCTCTTCTATTGGTCTGCAAGTCTCGATTCTTTGTGTGTGCAATCTATCCATAACTTATCAAACTTGGGTAACTTGCTTCTTGCACACACTCCTTGTACAAAAGGAATCCAAAATGTTGGAAACCCATTTAGGGTTGTGGTTACAAGCACTTTGTCACTAATGACATCTCTAATACCTACAAGTTGATCTCTAATTTGAGAAACTCTCATAAGATAGGATGAGACAGATTATGAGTTTTCCATCTTCATATAATGAAGTTGATTTCTTAAGGCAAGATTCTGGCTAATGTCTTTTGTTTCATATAATCTGCTGAGTGCTTCATACATTTGCTTTGTTGTTTGTAGTTCGAATATATGAGGGATCAAGTGATCATTTATTGAATTCGACATGATTCTCTTTGATTTCTTTTCATTCTTCTTGTGCTTGGTCTTTTGCTCTTCTTCCTCTAGTTCTGGTATACCCACTGTAACATGTTCTAGGAGATCATTCTCATCTAGAATCATCTGCAACCTATGCTTCCAAGATCTAAAGTTTCCATATCCTTCCAGCCTGTCTTCTACCCTCATACCGGTAGCCATTCTTTCATGCAGTAGAAACCCTAGCCCTCTGGGCTATAGAAATAATAGAAAAATCAAATTTCTTGGATCCGAAAACTGAACTCACCAAAAGATGCGCTAGAATGAGGCGAGTATATTGGTATAGTCAGTTTCTGAAAATTCTAATTTCCGACCCTTGAAACTGGACCTGCAAAATTCTGGACTGCAGCTTCTGGTTTTCTGATACTTCTGGTTTTCTGGTACTTCTGGTTTCCTGGTACATCTGGTTTCCTGGTACTTCTGGTTTCCTGGTACATCTGGTTTTCTGGTACTTCTGGTTTCCTAGTACTTCTAGTTTTCTAATATGGTTTTTTGGTACTTCCAGTTTTCGGGTACTGGTGAAAATCTAGGGTTTCACTTTCCTAGAGTTCTATCCACTGAAAAGGTGCATTGAAGGTGTCAATGAGTTCCTTAGGCTAGGGTGCACTTTTCTAGATGATCTTTGGGTTGAAATTCCTCTTCAATAAAAAGCGCTAATTTTCTTATACGACAACAATGACGGTTTTCTTTTTCCTGTGAAAGATGCTCTCTTCAGCTCAGCTCTGAAACCATGTTAAGGTTTAAGCTATTATTAGGTTTCTTTTCAAATTACTAGATACCCATAGCATAGATAGGATCACTGAGAGAAACACAATCACAAGATACACAACATTTATCTTGGGAAACCCTCTAGGGGAAGAAAACCCAACAAAACATCTTTAATATAGATTCAATAACCAAATACAGTACCCGAATAACTCTCTCTCTACGAAAGAAAAAATACAATGATGCTAGACCAAAAAATAATCAAAGAACCATAGCCAATCCCATGCCAAGACAATGAACCAAACACTAGAGAATATCCTCTCCCAAGCAATGTGCCTCTCTCTCTTCCTTCTTCTGACAACTAGTAACTGCAACTTCCTTCAATATTTGTGCACTAGATGAGTGAGTTGAGTGAGTGAACAAATGAGTGGTTGGCTTCCTTTATTTATACAAACTGGCAAGCGCTGAAAGGAGGTGTCTCTTCATTGCTAGGGCCGACTTGTCTTTCTGGGTGATTAGAACCACTTTAATTTGCCTGGGGGCTGACTTCTTAATTTGCATATTACAATTAGGGTTTGACCAATCCCCAAAAGGGGATTTGGTCAATTACAATGCTCGACATGATCAATCCATAAAAGGGGATTGATCTAATGAATAATAAATAGAATACTCTTTGCAGTTACAATATTTCAACATTTTATTAACTCCACAAAAGAATTGGGAAAAATACATAAGTATACCTCATTCTGGAGTTAAGCTACAAAATCTTTGCTTAGATCAGAAAACTAACACCACCACTGCATTCGTGGTGTCGTTTTACCTAAAAATGACAGTCTCCGCACCTTGATCCGAGTTTGACACTTTTTGGGCCTAAGAAAAATATCTCCTCGGTTTGTGTGCCACTGCTCTTGTAATTAATGATTGGATCTGTCTTGAAATGCATGTCAAGTCTATCTCGAAAAATACACCCAAAATCGTACCATACAGATGCGCTTGGTCTACTTCTCATCTCCCGCATGTCGAATGCACTGGCGAACACCCCTTTTATACAAAACATAGGTGGTTATGTAATAAGTGAGTCCGTTGGTGGAGTGGTTAGCGAAAGCTAAGTTAGGGTGTTGGTTAGCGGAGTTTCTGGTTTCAAATCCCATGAACCTCCTTTTAATACACATGGTTCAACAAATTTTGGTGGGATCCTCTATTCCTAGCGGATAGTCTCGTGGAGGTTTAGTGGATTGCTAAATTTGGCGGGCTGCTATATAGTTGGTGTATTGGAATATTTGGCGGGATCTCTGCCAGATTTGGCAGGGTCTTGCCATTTATATATATATTTTTTTATTATTCGGTCACGAGGCATCCTTTTTCATTTGCATGCTACCATGTGGCAGCCCATGATTGGGCCACATGGCAACCAATCATTGGCCCACATCACCTCCTTTGCACAATCAGCCAGCCACGTCACCCTTCTGCCATGTGTGTACGGATGCCACATAAACCTGCCACCTGTCGTATGGATGCCACGTGTGCTATACGGATGCCACATGGCACTTTTTCATTGGTGCATGTGTCGCCCTGAAAAGTCCAAATTTGAGTGACACATGGCAGCCTCTCGTACTGCCATGTGGCATGCTGGCATCATCATGACACTTATCGCCCTTTGCACTTTCCACGTATGTTGTATGGATGCTGATGTCATCCATACTGATGCTGACATCAACAGTACGGATGTTGACTCACCCCTGCTGACTGGGCTAGGTTGACCAAAACTTTGACCGTGAATATCTTTCGATCCGTAACTCCGTTTGATGAGTTGTTTGCGTCATTAGAAATATTGCGACACGGTCTTTGCAATCATGCCATTTTCTCTGAGTTTTGGGATTTTTTTTATTTTTTCCCTTTTTCATCTGCTAAAGCCATTCTGAGTGTTCTGAGTTGCCTCTGTGAGTTTTGAATTGTTCGTAGCCTTCTCTGGATCCTTTTTGGATCATCAACCTAGGGACCTTCATTATCTACAACAACAAGTTATGGGTGAGTTCTCTTCATTCTTTTCTTTGCATTTCCAACATTAGGATTTATAGCTCACTAGAGCATGATGAATTAATTAACCATAGTTTGTTCAATATCCTTTTCTAATTTGTTGGTAAAGCCTAATATGGAACCTAAATGAAGTACCATACTAATCTACAGCCACATGTCAACATTAAAAATATCTTAAGATCTCAATTAATGTAGTAACTTTCCCTCTCTTTTTCACCCTCTTTTTTCTTGCCCTAGGGTTTCTCGATATGGCCCTAAAACCAAGTCGTTCCTTCACTCTTCTCTTTCCCCTTGTTAGTAGTATGTGTGTGCTTGGATGGTCTTCCATACCTACCTTTACACTACACATGGTAGCACAAATCCATTCATTCCCTACAATTTTTTGTTGTTGTATCGTTTACAACAAAGTAAATGCATGAATTTGTATGAATGAATATTAACATGATCGAGTTTTATGCATGTGCAACATGGTCACTGCACTGACTGCAACAAATATTTGAGCATGTTCATAACATGGTCACTTTGTTGTATCGTTTACAACAAAGTAAATGCATGAGTTTGTATGAATGAATATTAGCATGATCGAGTTTTATGCATGTGCAACATGGTCACTGCACTGACTGCAACAAATATTTTAGCATGTTCATAACATTATTATTTATCACTTTGATCCATGCCAATGATTTTCCATTTTAATGTGCATCCTACACTAATTGCACTGTTATTCCACACATCTAATGCAATAACCAAAATTTTCTACCCATCCTTAAAGAAACTATGATCAATCTTCTCTTTAGAATGGCTCACTTTGTCATGGATTTGTTCAATCTCTGGTCTTGTCTAGGATTAAACCTTCATATTTAGGAATTGTTGATCACAAACAACTATTACGTCAATTAAGGAAATTGTCATCTCGTTTGCTTTGAGATCTGCCACTTGTTGACCTTAAGTGACTATCGTTTTAGTTGTGCCTTAAAAATATCCAGGGTTCCTTATATGGATGTTTAGATACGTTGCAAACTATGATTTCTTCCAGCTCTGTGCCAACTTCATTAACAAGCTCGTTAGGAATTAATGTTCTATTGGAATTTTCCTTGTCACCATCCAACATCGATGACTTGCAAAGCTTTAGGGAATCGACATTGAACACTAAATGATTTCCCATGCATGGCAGTGGTCCCAACTTGAATGTATTCACTTCAATTTGCTTAATGATAGGGTAGGTGCCATATTTGAGCAACTTTAGCTTTATATCATTCTTCTTGAATCTCGTCATCAAAACATAAATCCAAGCCCTATCCCCTACATGAAATTGATGCTATGCATAGTGTTGATTCTTCTTGACCTTTCGCTCATGTACTAGACTCTTCTACCAAATTTCTTAAACTTTCGAACATGGAGTTTCTTAATGTGGTAGATGACCTTGATTACCTACACATTTATAGTATTGTCCTTTGTGGTCAATGCATTAGGCATGGGACCCATGATAACTAATGGATCCTTGGATAGGGATCTCAAGTGTGCTCTGAAAGGTGAATTGTATGTTATATTAACAATAGTACATTTTGAGTAATTTATAAATACAAGAACAAAAATGTTGGTTATGGCATTTGCTATAAGTGGTAAATTAGCAAGTTTATTGAGTATTGAGTGACTTTGATATCAACTACTAATATATACCATTAACATACCCTAGGGATAAAAATAAACCACTAATTCAATACCATGCAATATGAATGACTAATATTTATTAGTGTTGAAAAGATCAAAGAAATGACAATCTATGCTAGGGTTTTACTTCCATAAGCCGACTATGCAGGATTGATTATTTTGGACACAATAACTAGCAATATTATTAGTGTTAATGTTGGATCTCATAACATTTACTGCTTAATCTAGCAAGCAAGCCTTGGCTTGGTCATCTTAAGGAGGGAGGAGGGGGGGAAATAGTCACCCTATTTACCTATTTATCTCAAAAAGGACTACATGATTTTTCCAAAGAAGGCCAAACCTATGTCATCCATGGTGCCTCCAAAAGTGATGTGAAATTTTATTCCAAAAGTTTACCATGAGGTATAATAATTCCCGATAATGAAAATTATGACTGTTAAGATTTCCATGGTGATTGTTTTCATCGGATAATCCACAATATTAGTGATTGTTTGTCGACGTTTCAGATTCAAATCAGGATCCATCTTCATGACATAAATCCAAGGATAAAAGTTGAGAAGATAAGCAATAAATAACAAGATGATATTTATTGTTGCTCTTCTCAACTTTTCTCCTTGGCTTTACGCCCTGAAGATGGATTCTGATTTGGATCTAAAATGTCAACAAACAATTACTAATATTGTGGATTATCCAATAAATTCTGAAAATGAAAATTATGTTGAGATTCTTGTTGATGGTTATGTTGTTATTTGTAATGACCTAAAGAGGGCCACCCTTTTAGGTAATTTCATATGTCAAGTCCCCCCATGTTTTTCATTAGGGCCTAGGTTGAGGCCTGGGAGCCATATCATTAGGTTTGCATGCACACTCAGAGCCTCACAAAAGGATTATTTCAATTTCCCTTTAGAGAGAATAAACATGTTGTTGAGGTAGCATATGTGGTCCTTGGTTTTGTTGTAGTTGCTTGGTAGTGTTATTGGAGTGGTATGATAATTTTTTTGTCGACGAGATATCTTAGTTTTATTGTCCCATCTAGGTTGATTTCTCAAGCCTTCCCATGCAATATTTGGATTTCCCTAAGCACATCTAAGCTTGGTTTGGGCAATTCATTTGTCACACATACCTCAGTGGTTATTTAACTCTTCGTCAAAGAAACTCATTTTCATTAAGGTTAACTTGTCTAAAGATACACAAGAGTAGGTATTCACTAAAGTTGGCCCCAAGGTTATTCAACAATCTGTGCACTATATCAACTTGTTGAATATGTGTTTACATTGTCAAATCCATGACCATGGGATTAAGGAATATCCTTTGCTAACCAAGGTTGTTTCCTCTAATACCTCCAGACTGTTACCTTGACTTCATGGATTGAAAAGGCTTCAACCTCTAATGAAAGTGGTGAATGGACTCGAGTGATAAAGAAAGGTAAGGGTATTGTGTTCCTCGAGGCCTCAACTAAAGGCGTGGAAAGTTTTGGTCCTATGTCCTCCAAACTGGCCATTTCAACTGTGAGCACCCACAGGTTCTTATTAGGATACCACTCCACATGAGGGAGGTCGCTAAAGGGCTTAGTCATCAACTCTAAGGCTGGATGAATACACCACCATGGAGAAAGAAGAAGAGAATAAAATATCAAAGACCAAGACCATTTGGATCAACATTTAATAGAGGATAAACTCATTATCTCCCATAACTCCTAATAGATGCTTAATGGTAAGGACAGGGATGAAATGGAAGTTTAGAAGGTTCCAATTGAAGGTTACATCCTAGAATTCAATGGGTATTACAAACTTGGTTAAGAATACCATCATGAGAATAATTTCTTCATTCATTTTAGATTTAGATATTTTGTGTTTGTGGGAGGTAAAGGTTACTAATTTTACCTTGATATTGACCTTGAATCATATTTGGACTAGCGCTATAGAGGTGGGGTAGACACTTTTATCCCATCTAAGTTTAAAGCATGTGTAGTTAATTAGGGAATTGACGTATCTGACCAGGCAGTGTGGGGTCTCCTTAACATGGATGTAAAGGTTCTTGGCCTTGCCAATATGTAGAGACCAATGTGGTGGAGGAAGGTGACAATATATGCGACTAGCTGGTTGAATACTTACCAAAGGTCATTTGAATTTTGTGTGGGGACTTTAACTATGTGGAATCCCAAGTTGACAAGATTGATATTAATCTTGTTTGCATGTTGTTGAGGGAGCATTTTGTTTGGAATGACCCTAAGACTAGGCTTGGATTGTACAACACAATTAAGTACTAGTGGGGAGAATCTATAGAACTCTACTTTACTTGGTCCAATCTAAGGGATGTCCCCTAGTACGTGACAAATTTTTTGAATATAACCATGCTCTTGTTGGCACAAGGGCAGACCCAGGGTTCAGCTCTAATAGCGCACCAACAAGCCCTAACTACTAGCCCTTTCGGCAACACCTGTGAAGCAGATGAAGTCTCACTTGAAGTAGAAATAGGAGGTTGCAGGACACATGTGTCTACAACCAGAGGAAATGCAAGGGGGATCAAGGCAATCACACATGGAGATCAGATTATTCTATTCCAAACATAAACCTACTTCACATAGTTATATGTCAGATCTAACATACTAATGCATCATCAGGGTAACAGAGTAAAGAACACAACATCAATCACACACAACAATAAGATATACATGGTTCACCCTCTCCCTAGGGCTACGTCCATAGAACTGTTCTTTATAATTTATCAGGTGAAAGCTTACAGTTCTATCTGCGCTCTTAGCTGAAGATCTTATAGCACAAACTTCTTTCACCACATAATACTCCTCTCTCAGTAATAACAACAATCACTCATCATCACATAATCAAACCCATATCAGGTCCTCTTGACCTTTATTTATACATCACAATAACTCACCGATAGCCTTAGGCCGAGGCCTAGGTGTCAAAACCCCAGATACCTAAACCCTAGGTGTCTAAAATCCTAGGTCAAGTTGACCCACTTTTCTGGGCTTCGCCAGCCTGTCTTTCCTTCTTTCCCGTGAGGTGCTCCAAAGCATCTACCAGTGGCTTTTTTCACTTGCTAAGTTGTCCACAATCCGTCTTCCTTGTTGATCCGTCTTCCTTGATCTCCTTGTCCAACAACTTTCTTTCTTTTACTTCGCTCCATCTTTTGTGCTTTTTTTCTCACTTCGAATCAGTATCAGTCACTATGTCTTCCATGCAGTTCGTGTTTCGCCTTTTCTTCTGTAATATTTTCTTTCTTCCATAATCAAGGGCCAACAGGCCCCCAACACTCACCTGTGACTCATCCCGAGGCACTCTCATCTGAATCTTCTGCTTTTCTTCAACTGCAGAATGTGCAACAGAGTCTGTGCTTTCTACTCTGTTCCTCCCCACTGTGTGCAGACTATCTTTTCTGTGTCCGGTACCCAGTTTCAACTACACCTGGTACCTAAACCCTTCTCCTTTTGTTTTTACTGAGAGTTGCGAGGCAACTGGTTGTCATAGTACAATTTCAACCATCTCCCATTCACCAATCCGTCCTTCCATTCTCCATTCAAAGTCTTCAACTGCACAACTCCTCCTTTCATGACATAGGCAACCTCATACAACCCCATCTAATGTGTTCTGAACCTCCCTGGGTGCTTCATGAACTTGCTATTGTATACCAATACCAAATCTCCTTACTTAAATGCGTTCTTCTTGATGTGTCTGTCATGGTAGGCCTTTTCTCATTCCTTCTGAACTTGTTGATGGAATCCTGCAATAAATCTGTCTTCTTCTAGTTCGACCAACTGTGCCAGCCTCTCTTGAACAATGCCAGTGTCATCCATATCTGTAAAGGCTGCAATTCTTAAGCTGGGGACTAAATATTCCATGGGGACAAATGCTTCTAGACCATAAACTAACTTAGAAGGGGTTTGCATTGTCTGCTTCTTGCAAGTAGTTCTATAGGCCCATAATACTATTGGTACTCTCAAATCCTAGTCATCTCTATTTACACTGAAAATCTTCGTTAGTGATGTCTCCAAGATCTTGTTGAAAGCTTCCATCGTCCCGTTCGCTTGTGGGTGGTAAGGAGTGTTCTTCTGGTGGTGAGCTTCAAATCCCTGATTCAAGGCTTCAATAGTCTTATTAATAAAACGTGTACCTTGATCACTCATGAGGATCTTTGGGCATCGAAACCTGGTTATGATATCATCAAATATGAAACGTGCAGCTGTAGTTGCACTACAATCTTCAACTGCTCTTGCTTATGCCCATTTGGCAGTGATGATGTATCTGGCTCATGTGTGCTTCCCTGGTGAGTTTATAGGTCCCACGAAGTCAATGTCCCATTTCTCAAATGCGTATAAGGTTAGCTGGGGTGCTAATGGCATGTATCTCTTATGGACGATTTCCCAAGTCTTTGGTATACATCACAGGCTCTATACTAGGTTTTAGCATCTCTGTGTAAAGTAGGCCACCAGAGGCCAGCTCTAAGAACCTTTTGCACTGTTGCTTTTCCTGCGTAGTGTCCTCCTATGATGCCTTCATGAGCTTCTGCTAAAATCAATGGTCTTTTATCTTCCATGACACATCTCCTCAGGATCTCATCAGGTCCCATCTTGCATAAGTGTCCAACTATAAGTGAAAAACCTGCAACGTGCACTACCAGTTGTTTCTTCTAGGTAATTGTGTATTCACTAGGTGTCATTCCTGTTGACAGGAACTAGACTATCTTGGCAAAGTGATCATCAACCTTTCTAATGGCCAACAAATATGCATCCGAAATTGTATCCTCCAAACTAGTAGGTTCCCCTCCATGTTCCAACCTAGACAAGTGGCCAGGTCCCTTGTTCATCCTTTTTGTCTTTACCACAATATCAAAATCATATTCCTAAAATAGCAGAAGCCATCTGCATATCCTCCCCCCCAACACTGACTTGTTGACAAGGTATTTCGGCGTAGAGTGATCAGTGAACATCCTAAAGTGTCCTCCCAACAAGTAATGATGAAACTTCTGTAGCGCATACACCATCACTAAACCTTCTCTCTCGGTGGTGGTGTAATTTATCTCAGCTGTTGAGAGCTTCCTGCTAGCAAAGGCTAATGGGTGGTCAATATATTATGCTTTTGGTTGTGCTAACACTACTCCCAATGCAATAGAAGATGCATCAACATGCACATGAAATTCCTTGCTCCAATCTGGAAAAACCATAATAGGCACAGTAACCATTTTCTGTTTCAGTGTGCTGAATTTCTGTTGACATTCTTTCGTCCATTGAAACTGACAATCTTTCTTCAAAAGCTTCTGCATGGGTGATGTAATATGTGCATAGCCCTTAATGAACTTCTTGTAGTATCCAATATGTCCCAGCACAGTGTGCAACTATTTGACTGAAGTAGGATGGGGTAGATCAACTATAATGGCAATCTTAGATGGATCTACCAACAATCCCTGCTTACACACAATATGGCCTAACAACACTCCAAAGGGTGAAAATAAGATGCATTGCTTCAGGTTCAGGGCAATATTACATTGCATGCACTTATCCAACATTAGTCTTAAACATTCAATATGATTTTGCAATAAGCTAAAAACAATCCAATCATCAAAATATGCTTCCAGAAATTTATGTAAAAACTCCTTGAATGCTTCGACCACCACCCTAGAAAAGATGATTGGCGCATTCTTCAATCCAAACAACATCACTGTATACTAGTAGGATCCCCATTCTGTAGCAAATGTGGTCTTATGGAATTTTTCTTTAGCAATCCTGATCTGATGGTATCCTAAAAAGCGATCTGTAAAAGAATATACCTCTTGTCCTCCTACATTATCTAACACTTCGTCGGTAAATGGTGTAGGGAATGGGTCATGTAAACAAGCATCATTCAACTTCCTAAGATCTACATGGATCCTGATTTCTCCGGTCTTCTTATCCTATACCACCATAGGGCTAATCCATTTTGACTCTTCAACAGGTTCTATGATTCCTGCTTCCAACATTCAGTCTAGTTCAATCTTCACTTTCTCCTTATATTTAGGGTTCAATTTGTAAGGTCTTTGTTTAACTAGCCTTGCATCTGGTTTCAAGGCGATCTTCATCTCTCCCATTGGCCTTTTAATGCCCTTCATATCAATGAAATTGGTTGGAAACAAGTCTTGATATTCATGCAGTAACTCTGTGATCTTATCAATAGTGGCATCATCCCAATAATCTCCAATATTAGCAAGCTTAGGTGCTTTCTCTGTTCCAATATTAACTTTCTTGATTTTGATTGGCTGTCTAATAAAAGGTAGTTCGACTCCTGGACCTTCTATGTCTCGTTGTCCTTCTATTTCTACGATGGTCACCTTCCTAGGATCATCGTCTTCATCAACATTGATATTGTAACATCCTTGCAATTTTTGAAGAGGTGCAATCCATTCATCCTCTTGTTTCTCCACAGGGAGGCTAGGTGCCTCCTCAAATACTTTTTGTCTTACAACCTGTAAATCTTGATTTACCATAGGGTACTAACTTTCAAACAAGAATGTAGCTACGAAGTTCTGTGTCATACCTTGCCAATCTGCAGTGGTGAGGTGCAATTCTGCTTCAAGGTACCAGTTGATAGGTGTTCTGTCTAGAGTATTGATGCATTTATGCACCCACTACTCTTGAGGAATGTAGCTCCAGGCCTCCTCATAGCTTCACACATGGTCTTTCAGACATGTTTGACTTGTGTACCTAACTTCGCATCCTGCGACTTGTTCTGAAAATCAAGCTGTCATCAAAGTGTGACATTGTATCCAGTTCATGATGTTCATTTTATGTGTTCCCCACCATCTTGTTGGAGTATCTTTTAAAGCCTCATCCAGTGCCAACAGTCTCTGTTGTACTGGTACAGTTTCTTCAAATTCCAATAAGAAAGATTCTAAGTGATTTAAACCATCAAATGTGGGTAAAGTACTTACTGTTGTGTCGATCCAGTGAACTTCTCTAGTCAATCTAGCACATCGCCGCACATAAAATTCATACATCTTATTCTGCCAATTCTCTAGTGCTTCTTCTGAGTCTGATGAGCATGCACTGTCACTTCACCAGCTTAAATTCCCATCTGTTGTAGGATTAATGAAATCCTGCTGTCTTGCGATCAATTTGTATATATTCTTTAGCTCATATGCGTGGTCCTCTTCTCTATGTATCTGGGACCTTCATCAGGATCCAATGGTGCAATGACCCTAAGGACATCTCCTTCGAACGTCATTCTTCATTTATTCAAATCAATAAAAGTAGAATTGTTGAAAGCCCAATCAATTCCTATCAGCATGGGGTAAGGACAACTATCATCGACTATCTCAATCACCTCTAAGTCCACAAATGTTCTGACCCCATCGATGTCCACATGGACATGTTCCAGTCTTTCGAAGGGGCTCACAACCTATTGATTGGCCATCCTAAGACTGATGGGGGAATAGATCAACTTAGGTTTTCCCATCAGTGCCCAGGTCTGCTTCGTCATAACATTGACCTCTAATCCTAAGTCGAGGAGAACACAATCTATATAATATTCTCCAATTTGAGTGTTAAAGTGTAGTTCCTTATTTGTCCTTCTCTTTTTGGATAGTGGATGTACTACTTTATTCAGTAGGGGATCTACCTTTCATAGATCATACTGTCTGATCAAGTTTTGGAGCTCTTGTACAAAGTTCTCATCCTTTATCAAATTAATACAAGTGCATAAAAATTCCATGAGTCTGCTTACCTCTTTTCCTTCTCCAAGCGAAGCAGACTGATCAAAGGCTAGGGGCATTCCACATTCTCTCACTTCTGGTTGTTCCTTTGATAAAGAATCCTGACCTCTTCTAAACTCTTTTTTTTCCTCTTCAAATGTCTGCTTCTCTCTTTTTGGATCAAACTCTTGTGACTTCTTTGCAACTTTTCTGACTCCTGATTGTTCTGTAGTCTTCCCTGGAGTCACCATGTCTTCTCTTGTAGCAGTGCCTCCTCTAGTGATAACAACGAATCTGGGATCTGCTTTGCGAGGTTCTTCTATGATTAACTGTACTTGTTGGTTTCCTCCTCATCTTTCCTGAAGTTTGGCTAACAACATAGGACAATCTTCTATGACATGTTCAAATGAATTTCAATAACTGCAAGTGGTACAAGGGTTATGACAATCCCTTGCCAAATGACCTGGTTGTGCACAATTATAACAAATGATCTGACCTCTGTAATGACCCTGCTTAAATAGATGTATAGGATTATTAATTATAATTAATTTAATAATTTAACTGTCCTAAGGTTAGCTAAACAATAATTATTTCTTAAATAATATTAACTAATTAATTATTATTAATTACTTGTTCATGTATGTCAAGGACTAATTAATTATTAATTGACTCATTAATTAATTAAGTAAAGAATTAAAGGGGGTTAATAAGTTTAATGTGTTAAAGACTTACGTATTCGAGAAGGGATAGGACATTAAATATAAGATAAGATAATAAATACGGAAGGATAAGATAATAAATAAATGGATAAGGAAAGTAATGAAGGAGCGGGAGTCGGTGAAGGGGGAATATGACAGGGAGAGCCTTATGGTGGAAGGTATTCTTTTGGGAAAAGGATCATCACTCTATGGGGGAATTTTATTTTGGGGGCTCTCTTGGATTTGCAAAGAGGGGAGTTTGAGTTGGGGAGTCAGGCAAAGGATCAGTACAGGGGGCAGCGGTTTGCTGGAGGTTTTAGGCACGGGGGCTAGGATATCCATTTGGTATCCTGGAGCTAGGAAGTTGTCCTAGTTGGCAGGGTGGAAACAAGGTTTGGGTAGTGTTTGATCCAGTTCAACAACGAACAACCAGATCGACGGGGGAATTAGCATCAGACCGAAGTATTTTAAAATTACGTATGTGTTTTATTCTGTTATAAAATTAATATTCGTTGATAAATTTAACATGCGTTTGTGCTAAATTAAAAGGAATTATTGAATTTTCTTAAATCAAGTAGAAGTTATTGTTTGGTTTGTGGTATTAATTGATGTTAAATTAATTTGGCTACTACACATGGTATCAGAGCACCTCGTTCACAATCTGGAGCCTTAAGGGCCAAGTTCCCAACTCCAACTCCAGCTCCGCCTAACTTGCAAACCAAAAGCACTATTATTTTGATTATATATAAACAATACGAATTGAAAATGTAAAAACAAATTTACCAAAGTAAAACAAGTGAAATATGAATACAACTAGGGTTGTTACAGACCATGTTCTCTCTTTTGCTTTGTTTAGCAAGATATCTATGATTAAATTGGAGTCACCTTCTATTTCAATGTTCTGGATTACCTGATTGAGACAGAGTTTAATTCCTTCTATGGGGACCACGATTTAAGCATGATTAATTGTACCTCCCCTTGAAACTGAAGTATGTCCCTACAATCATTTTCCTTATTACCTCTTTCTACACCATGGCATTTTAATTTGATCCAATTTTCTTTAGTTCGGCTCTAATCCGTATGAGTGTTTTTATTGCCCATTATTGTTTGTCCTTCGACACAGAGGCGATTTGAATGTTTACATTGGCATTTGTTACAGTTTTTTTTTACTTGTGTCTGGTTGGGAGTTTGATTTAAAGAAAGCAAATAACGGTTTAGGGTTTCAGATGAAAATTTATGCCCTAAACTAAAAATGAAATCTTCAAATGTGAGAAAGCATGGGCATGTTAAAGACTGAATGATTTACTCACCTCTCAAGGTGGAGGCTGCGAGAAGGAGAAATTAACTTTGGACTGGATGGTGAGCTTGAGATCATCGGTATCAATCGTGGGCTTGCTGACGTGTTCAGAATAGAGTTGCGTGTCAGAAAGGACGTCTACTACATATCTGTGACAGAGTTCTAGAAACTGGTGTATGACTCTAGGCTTGTACTGCTGCACTCCCATTGATTTTAGGATCGTTTTCACTATCTTGGCATCCATGGGCAACTCTTATGCATCCCCCATTTTCAAACTTTCGTTCATACGTCGCTGCACAAGAAACCTGTAGAGAATACGTGCATAAAAAGGCTAAATTGCCAACTTACACCAACAGGTCCGAAATCATTAGTTATGATGGGTTGCCTGAATTTCGAATTTGAGATTCCAATGACATAAAGACCATGCATGAAGGACCAAATTGGTTCTTGAACAACCTAACGCCATAAAGGAAGAGTATCATTGAACCCAAAGATAAGGCACTAAGCTTTCACTCTATAACATAGGTCCAAAGAGCTCTAGTCTTTGTCCACAGTTACCCAGAGATCACGAAATTCTACATACCCAGAGAGAACTTCAAAGATTATATGCAGGAAAACTAAATGATGACCAACCCAGAATTCGAGGAGATAATTGCATTCATAAATTACCTTGTCTCGAAGAGAACATGCATTTACACTGAAACATATCCCTAGATATATATGACATATTTTCTTGATTCTACGAATACAAAAGACATTCAATCGATAAGAGAAGACCACCTCCACAACCAACATCAATTATTCTCAATCCTTCAAAAGGCCTTGAACTATTTGGATATTTTCTGAAGTGTTGACAAAGTCCTGAACGAATGAAGGAAATTCTAGTAGGGTTCATTAAATGCAGTGGCTTGAAAGGCCCTTCATGATCCCACCATGTGTCTGCCATGGCAACGAATTTGGCAGCTTCGACGGCTTTCAAGGAACTCTTGAAGGGCACCTTCTCATTACCCACACATGATGCATTCGAATCGACAACATTTGCCAAACTCCGTTGCTGGGAGGTTGTAGGTTCGATTCCATTTCCACACACTGGGAATCCACTGGCAAATCGATCAACCAAGGAGTTGATGTTGAATATAAAACAAGAGCATCGATGTGTTAATCCACAGGATTTAGATCCCCTGAGCATCACCATTGCCCAAAACGTACCAAAATAACCAACAACGTAGACAGGTCATGGCCACAATAATTACCTGGGTTCAAAACACCGTCAGGCATGGTGCCCTAATTATGTGTATGAGTTAGTTGGTTTAATAGTCCCCACTTTAAAGTGGGTGGGGATTTACCATAATAATGTAGAGCTGGGGTTCGTAACTCCCACCAGATCAAAACAAAAAAAAAAGCATTTACGTCTACCGAGAGTTGATCAAGCTAAATTCTACTAGATTTGTAGTGTGCTAGTAAATCAATCCTCAAGATTCGTGTGAGAGGTTAAGGCCAAAAAAAAAATCTCGGTAGGAAACATGGGAATGACGATGATTTCACAGATCTCCCCAAAATAAACAAAAAAGAAACACACAATGCAAGACATTTCGCTTGAGCTGAAATAAAGTGACCAGAAATACCATATACCTGAATAGATAAGCACTGAACCAAGAACAAAGATCATAGTAATCCCAATCAGATAAATCAAACCAATTCTTCAGCAATCGGCTCAAATTCAAGGTCTCCAAGAACGTCGAAGGGTTCCGCCAGAGCTTCTGCGGCTTGGAAACGAAGAAAAAAATAAAAATATGCCTTGCAGATAAAATCAATCCAGAGCCCCTTAAGCGTGAAGAAGACGTCTTCGGATGGCTGGGCCGAGGCTTGTTTGAGTGCTTAAAAGGCCAGTCTCAGACCTTTGGTAGGGCTTGAGGTCTATGGGGTAATTTCTGAGGCAATCGTAGGTACAACAGACTAGAGAGGTCTACGTGACGCAGTCCTTGACACTCCTCGAGGAGGTGCATTGTCTGAATAGCTACTAGACCCACGATTTGCATAACCATCTCTATAGGATGAATGCCTTGCAGTGGCAGCACGAGTAGAAAAATCAAGAGCTGATTGACTTGATCGCTAACAACCAGACCAACACTAGCGCCAAGAGAAGAGGAAAGAGGCGAGAGGCGACAGAGGAAAGAGGTGGAAGTGAGGGAGCGTTAGGTTAAGGAAGAGCTTAGGTTTTTGGTACTGAGAGCCGGAGGCCGGGCACGTGGGCCTCATGCCAGAAGCCCGACCTTAAAGGCTGCCAATGAATGCCACGCAGCACATTAAACTCTCGCCAAACTGAAAGTAAGTTTGTTTTTTTTAGAATAATTATATTATTATATATATTTTTATATATTAATGTTTAGTTTAATAATTTATTTAAAAGTATTAATACGCCTTTTGAATAATTAAATTATCATTTTTCTTTATTTATTAATTTTTAGTTTTAATAATTTATTTAAAAGTATTAATACGCTTGTGTAAATTTAAATTATTTAAAAAAATATATAATTGTGAGTTTTAATTTAAATAATTTAATAATATAGGGCTAAGTCTAAATTTTAGAGGCCCATGGGTTTTGAACCCAAGACCACCCACCAAGCGAAGCGCCTTAAAAAGAACACTAACACCAATGCACCCTCATAAGTCTTTACAAATAAATTCTTTTACTTATTTAGATTAATGGTAACATTGTCAGGATAAGAGTAGTATTATTATTAGGAAGATACATCATGAAGATTAAGACTAACTGGCTTATTACCTAACCTATTGATTCGGAGCCAGCTAACCGAGTTGAATCATAATTACTGAATGCACCGGAGATCAAGGTAAAGGATTATTTGGCACCGCTGATCTTTGTATCCCAAGTATAAACTCCGATTATCCAAGCGTCAGGTTTATAAGACCATACGCACAATTCATCGAGCCGAGCACCAAGTCCCTCCACTCCATTCCTCCAGTCAAAGTCAACACTAAATCTCAATGCATCATTTGAAAATGCCAACACTACGCGCCAAGGAAAAGCTCACGAGTCAAGCACCGGAGGATATTTAGTTGTAAGCAAAAAGTTAAAAAGGACTTAGACTAGGACAGGCGGGGAGGAGGCGACATATGCACTAGGAGAGTAAGCATAGGAATTGGCAAGTATGGCGTAAGGCTAGCGTAGCTACAGGGCAAGGGAACCAATAGTTTTTTTTTTCATAGGGGCGAAGAAATCAAGCTTAGATGCTTAATCCTAACCCTAACCTAGCCAATCCTCTAAAGGAGTAATGTCTATTTATAGACAAGTAAAGAAAACTTACGCCTAACCCTATTTCTAGTTTGAGGAGCACCAATTTGAAACATCCTTGAACTCACCCTGACAACTTTGGTTGATGCAGGTTAAAGCATACAGGATGGTCAGGACTCGAGGGAGTCGAGGTAGGGGAGCATCGTCGCAAGCGCCGCCAACACCGCCAGCGCCACCACCACCATCGCTTGAACTAGCTCTCATACTGCACTTGTTGGAAGCCATTAATGAGACTTTAAAGGGGCGACAACCGGCAGGGACTGAAGTGGAACCCCCACCATCTGGAACGGGTAATCCAGAATCGTCAAGGGATTCGGGGGGAGGACCTCCACCCGAAGACATCACGCGAGATTTGCAGAAGATCAAACTTCTGGAGTTTGTTGGGGGTCGCGCCAGTGAACGCGCGGAAGCATGGTTGGAAGGCATGACAAGGTGTTTTGCCTTAAGGGACTATGTGTCCAACTCAAAGGCAAAGATCACAATTTTTCAGTTAAGAGATAGTGCCTTAAACTGGTCGGGCAACCTGGAAAGTCAACTACACCGTACCCCAGACACAGTATCTTGGGAACTTTTCGAGGAGAGGTTCCGAAGGAAATATCTACCAGTATACTATGAGGAACAACATGTAGGGGCATTTCATGCCTTAGTACAAGGAAACAAAACTGTAGAAGAATATGAGATCAGATTTATGGAACTGGTCAAATATGTTTCGTATATGGACGATGACCAACGACAGGCAGAGCGCTTTGTCTATGGATTGAACCCTAAGATAAGAGCTATGGTGCGGATGTGGAAACCGTCTTCAGTAGCGGAAGCGGTGGAAAATGCACGTTATGCAGAAGAACACATGAAATTAACCGGGGGTACAAGACCGACATTTCCGCATCGCCCTGGACTCATAGGAAAGGCCCCGAGGACATTTCCTAGGGGAGGGGGCTCAAGGCCACCACCATATGGTAACAGAGTCATGCTAAGGACAGTAGCTGCAAGGATTTCAATGGCAGCGAGTGCAACATTTCGTTCATCGCCAATGGTGCAGACAGGTCCACGACCATCTCAGGGAACAATGAATAGGGGCAGGGGTTCCAGGGGAAGGAACTCAGTTCAAAGACAATCACATAACAATGCACATGTTCAATCTCGTGTTACCTATTGGGGGTGCGGAGGACCCCATTACCAGCATGACTGCCCGGAGTTACAATTAGGGTTTGTGCATAGAGAAGGAAAGACACCGATGGGAAGATCAAGTAGCAACCACCAGATTTATGCAGCGGTTAATAGCCGCCAGGTCGAACATCAATCCACGGTGGTGGAGTCATCATGTACGCTAAATCATATCAATGTTAAGATTTTGTTTGATTCTGGTGTGACAGATAGTTTCATTTCACCATCTGCATTAGAAAAGAGTGGGTTGGCAGCCTATGAGCACGATGACTTTAAATAAGTCGAGATGGCTTCGGGGGAAAAAAAAGCAGTAGGACCTAGTGTCGATAATTGTATAGTAGACATGGGAGTGTGCACTACCAGGTTGAAAGTATACTTTATTGCTATCAGGGCATTTCACCTAATCATTGGAATGGATTGGTTAGCAGCTCACCGAGCCATGGTAGATTGTTTCACAAAGAAGGTGCTTTGTGTCGATGATGAAGGAAGACCAGTAGAGATCCAAGGTGTACAGAGAAAAGTGTCGTTACGCTTTATATCAACTATGAAGGTTAAGCGATGCTTGAGGCAAGGGTGCCGAATTTATGTAGTGGAAGCAGTGAATGAAAGGAAGGGACCCTCATTGGATCAGTACCCGGTATTGTCATAATTTCAGGATTTTTTTCCGAACGATTTACCAGGGTTACCCCCTGAGAGGGAGCTTGATTTTAAAATTTGAGCTAAAACCTAGTAAAAAAACCAATCTCCAAGACTCCGTATCGGATGACAGCGCCAGAACTTTGTGAATTGAAAATGCAGTTGAAAGAGTTACTTGACTTAGGGCTAATAAGGCCCAGTGTTTTACCTTGGGGCGCACCGGTAATTTTTGTAAAGAAGAAGGATGGATCCTTAGGAATGTGTATAGACTACCGGGACTTGAACCGTGCTATAGTGAAAAATAGGTACCCAATGCCGCGAATAGATGACCTTTTCGATCAGATGAAAGGAGCAGCGGTATTCTCAAAGATCGATTTGCGATCAGGGTATCATCAGTTAAGGATTAAGAAAGGTGATATCCCAAAAACTGCCTTTCGAACTTGGTTTGGATATTACGAGTTTGTTGTAGTACCTTTCGGATTGACCAATGCGCCAGTAGTATTCATGAGCCTCATGAATGGCATATTCTGGAAGTACTTAGACTGTTTTGTACAAGTCTTTCTAGATGACATCCTCATCTATTTCAAGAATGAAAGAGAACATGAGGAACACCTACGAGTAGTGTTGTCCTACCTTAGGGAGAACAAATTATATGGCAAGTTGTCAGAGTGTTCATTCTTCCAGAAAGAGATCCACTATTTAGGTCATATCATTTTCGGCGAAGGAATCTCAGTGGACCCATAAAAAGTAAAGGCCATTATAGAGTGGCCAGTGTAGAAAAATGCCCATGAGGTGAGAAGCTTCATGGGGCTAGCAGGTTATTATCGACGATTTGTGGAAGGATTCTCCAAAATAGTGAAACCCATCACCACCTTGCGGCGTAAGGGGGTCAGGTATGAATGGACAAAAGAATGTGATGGTGCATTCATTGAGCTTAAGAGGTTACTAACTATTGCGCCAATTCTACGAGTGCCGGATATGGAAAAAGACTTCACAGTCTGCACGGATGCCTTGAAGAAAGGGTTGGGGGCCGTGCTAATGCGGGATGGAGGAATGATAGCTTATGCATCAAGGAAGTTGAAGAAACATGAGGAGCTATACGCGACTCATGATTTAGAGTTGGCAGCTGTAATGCTAACTCTGAAACTTTGGAGGCACTATATTGTTGGGCAAAACTTTGAGCTCAAAACGAACCATTAAAGTTTAAAACATCTCTTCACTCAAAGAGATCTGAATGCCAGGAAAATGCGATGGAGTGAGTTTATGAGTGAGTATGATTTTGGTATTTCATACATAAAGGGAAAGGAAAATGTGGTCACAGATTCCTTGAGTAGGAGACCATGTATCTTCTCCTTGGTAACCTTAAAGGTCAATATGAGGGAACATGTGTTGACACAACTCCCAGGAGACAGTTGGTATTTAAAGGTTACTTCAAACCTCTAGAGTGGGAGGTAGTTAGACCCAAAGTATGAAGGATATAGTATGGAAACAGACAGACTATTAAGATATCAAGGAAGGATGTACATCCCTGAGAATGGGGATATTCGAAGCATCATACTGAAGGAAGCCCATAGAGCACTTTATTGTGCACATCCGGGTGTGAAGAAGATGTACGCAGATATGAGGAAGCTCTTCTTTTGGGTAGGCATGAAGCGTGATGTGGTCCATTTCGTCGCCAAATGCCTAGAGTGTCAACAAGTGAAAGCCGACTACCATCACTTGTCAGGCCTCCTACAACCACATGATGTTCCTATGTCCAAATGGGAAGTCATCTCTATGGATTTTGTTGTGGGGTTTCCGCTCACATTCCATAGACACAATGCCATTCTTGTGATAGTGGATAAGTTAACCAAGAGTGCTCATTTTATTCCGGTTAGAGACACTTACGATGTCACTGATGTGGCACGTGTGTTTGTAAGTGAGGTTATCCATTTGCATAGGATACCTAAGAAGATCA
>ML792521.1:257033-289369 GCA_009831015.1 Picea engelmannii
CATCTTCTAGGTCACTTGGCCCACTTTCCTTATTTTAGGGTTGGGTCCACTTCTAATTTCTCCATTAAATTTATGATTGAAATAATTTATTTTGTATTCACTTTGAATTATAATACACTCATCACTTCACTTTATTATTTACCCTTTAAAAACTCTTAAACCACTTTGACTATTTTGACCTTTTGGGGCTTCTAGATGACACATGAGGGTCCTCCAACTTCGTAAGGCCATAACTCTCAAACCGTGAGGAGTTATGTGACGTTCTACATACCACCATAAATGGCATGACATGTACTATCCATATAGAATAGTATTATCTGAAAATATATCATAATTCATATCGTTACCCATCAAACAAACTTGGGTCCATTACCCAAACCTGGGGTCTCCAACTTCTCATGGCCATAACTCTCTAACCGTGAGGAATTATGTGACGTTCCACATACCATAGGAAATGACATGACAAGAAATATACACCTAGGATATTTTCCCTGACAAATTCACTTTCCTTCATCTCATTATTCCATAATTAAGCATGGGTTCTCTTACTCCACAAAGCGTCTTCCCATGAGGGATTTCACCATAAGGGGACCACTTTGGAGTTCATCCATATTTACTTCTTATCAACCATGAAAAAACAATAATGAGTCATATTTACATCAAATAATATTGGGTCCATTACCTAAACCTTTGTGCTATGGGGCTTTCTTCAAGGGTTGCCATCAATGACAACCAACCTTAATCAACAATAGCGGGTTGCAGGACACAAGTGTCTACAACCAAAGGAAATGCAAGGGGGATCAAGGAAATCACACATGGAGATCAGATTATTCTGTTTCATACATAAACCTACTTCCCAAAGTTATATATCATATCTAACATACTAATGCATCATCGAGGTAATAGAGTAAAGAACATAACATCAATCACACACAAAAACATGATATACGTGGTTCACCCTATCGCTAGGGCTACATCCACAGAACTGTGCTTTATAATATATTAGTTGAAAGCTTACAGTTCTATCTACGCTCTTAGCTTACAGATCTCTCTCTTTCTTTCTTCTCTCTTCCCTGCACACCCAGCTGTAGGGTTGATCTTCGCACCCAGCTGAAGATATTACAACACAGATTTCTTTCACTACACAATACTCCTCTCTTAGTAATAACAACAATCACTCATCATCACTTAATCGAACCCATATCAGGGCCTCTTGACCTTTATTTATACATTAAAATATCTCACCGACAACCTTAGGCTAAAGCCTAGGTGTCAAAACCCTAGATATCTAAACCCTAGGTGTCTAAAACCCTAGGTCAACTTGACCCACTTTTCAGGGCTTCGCCAGCATGTCTTTCCTTCTTTCTTGTGAGGTGCTCCAAAGAATCTACCAGTGGATTTTTCCGCTTGCTAAGTTTTCCACGATCCATCTTCTTTGTTGATTTGTCTTCCTCGATCTCCTCATCCAATAACTTTCTTTCTTTTACTTCACTCCGTCTTTTCTTCTCTTTTGCTCACTTTGACCTAGTATCGGTCATCGTGTCTTCTGTGCAGTTCACGTT
Organism: Picea engelmannii; assembly: GCA_009831015.1. Lineage (NCBI taxonomy): Eukaryota > Viridiplantae > Streptophyta > Pinopsida > Pinales > Pinaceae > Picea > Picea engelmannii. Next base: position 258,596 of record ML792521.1, read on the forward strand.
TCTCCTTTTCTTTTGTAATATTCACTTTCTTCCATAATCAAGGGCCAAAATCTCTTGAAGTCCTTTTTTCTTTGACTATGATGGTGACAAGCCAATGAAAATGTTGGTGGAGGCCACCCTCTCTAACTATTGATTGATTGTTTTCTCCATTTCTTGGGGGCACCAAGATGAGAATGCCCGAGTTCAATTTTTCTCTCTAATGTGTCTCACCTACATCACTAGGATTACATCCATGTCCTCTTAAGGATTTAGAATTTGTTGCCTCAATCACAAGGAGATGATGGCTAGATTGAATAATGGAATCAAGCCATGGTCAAACCATTGAGTTCTTGGATGGCTTTGTCCATTTAGTATTGGTTGTTCAATGTTCACACCATAAGATGACTAAGGCTAAATTTACGGCCATGTCTTGATAGATGCACTTTGCTCCATTTGATGATATCCCTCAAGCAAGGGAAACCAAACTCATACAATTCTTAAATGTGGATGAAATTCAACATGCTCGAGGAGACCAATTTTAGGCTTAACTTCAATGTCTCAAAGTTGAGGTTGGATCCACCAAAGAACTCTCCAAGTCATGGGTAATTAAGGAAGCTTCTAAGAAAATTGCAACCTTGAAAACCCTTGTTAGAAGGATCTCTAATCATGAAAGCATCAAATGGGAGTTTGTGGAGCATTATCATAATGTCTTTTAGTCCTAGGGTATGACAAACTCTCATAAGGTGGTCATGTAGACATGCATTGACATTATTCCCCATAAAATGTTGATTGAGTCGAAAAACATATGTGACCAACAATTATCCTTACTAGACTTGGAAAAATCCATGATTGAGATGGTTAATGAAAAACCTTTGGATTAGGATAGGTACCCTTGCAAATTTTTCAAAGCCACCCAGGATTGTCCTAGGTTTGATTTTCTCATGGTGTATAAGGAAGTAGTTCATAAAAATATTTTGGCTTCTCTCACTAACAATTATCTTATTTAATTCATTCCCAAAGTGGGTGACCTTGATATCATCGATAGTTATAGGCCTATTATATTGTTGAATGCTTTCTATAACATTCTCGCTAAAAAATTCACCTTGAGATCTTTGTTGCAAAAAAAGCACTACGTTCAAGCCATTAGCAATAAAGATAAGATGATTGTAGGGGAGGATGTTAACTTGGAATCCATCTCTGAGATCTTGGGAAAAACCACTGTTGGAATAATTTTTGGGAAATTTGTTCACCCGCAAACCCTAAGAAAGTGGCTCTAGAAAAGTTGGCTTCCGGATTTGGTTATTGTCCCGACTTTCATGTTTTAGCCAAAGTTTGGCTATGCTTTAAATTTTGGTCAAGCGAGGATATGAACTCCATCCGAAGGTGCAATTGGAAATGGGGTCCATCAAGTTTGGTACTAATGGAATGAGAGGTCAACTTCGACCTTAGGAGAGAACCCTAATCCTCTATCTAAATTTGGGCTATCCTTCTTGGCCTTCCTCTTCTCTTCTAGAATTCAAAGATATTAGAGTTTATAGGAAACACAATTGGGTGCTTTATTAGAATGGATCAGTATTGTGACACAAAGCCTAATCATTGTTGGGCTTGGATGCAGGTAGAAGTAGATCTACAAGTTTGTTTGCTAAAGGAAATTGAGCTTGTTCATGGAAGCTTCTCTCATTTTCAGAGGATTGACTACTAGTGCATCTCGTTCAAATGTTATAGATGCCATGAATTTGGGAATATTCTAAATCATTGTGAACTCCCTTTCTTTAGAAGCCCCTGTTCAAAAAATTCTGGAAGCCAACAAACCTTAAGACGTCAGTCGCAGCCCCCGCCTTGGTAGATAAGGAGACTTAGTTGAGGGTGGATGACAATTTGGTTGAGGGCCATCCTCTTCCTCTGGAGGGCATGACGCTTGGATGCAAGGCTCTCAAAATCTTGGAGGCTTTCCCCTCGAGTAAGTATTTTCATCATTTTGTTATTTCTCATCCTCAATTGGCTATCATTGTGTCCTTTCCTCCTATTGTTGCACCTTCTAATTTGTCCTCTTCAAAGATACCCAATTCTCATGAAGTCATTCCCTTTCCTCTCGATAAGGAAGCATGGTTGGAAGTGAAATTGGTTGTTAATAGTCCAACTCTTGTATTTGATCCCCTACTCAAGGAGCATCCCATTAAGGAGGTATCAACCCTTGTAGGAGGTATCCTTTCCTCTTCTAGTGGCATGACCTTCTCCTTTTTTGGCTGTTTGGTGAAGCCTTCCCTAAAATTCGACTATCAACTTGATTCTCACCTCAAATTCAAGGAGAAAAGGGAAATTTTTGGATGTTTATCAATAGAAAAATATTAGGGATCTTAGGTTGGATGTAAATCCCACCTTTCCCTGGCTTAGATCTAGGGAAAAAAAGACATCTGCATTGGCAAGCAATCTACCATCGTTTGGGCCCTTAAAGCAAGGAATGCTCATTGCAAGGATTCATCATGATTTGTTTATCATTCAATGCCCATGGGGTTGGGGGTGCCTCGAAGATACTATCCCTCAAACGATTAATTAAATCATGTGCTCCATATGTAATCATGATCCAATAAATGATATGCTCTGGCTCCAATGTTGTGCAATACTTCTCTCCTTGGTTGAAGGACTGGTCCTTCAGCTCTCTGGAATCTGATGGAATGACTGTAGGGATCCTTATGGCTCAAAGTCCTAATTTCAAGGTCATATATTCTTCCTCCCTCAACTCGAGCATTCTAGTTGAATTGGAAGATCGTGATCCGATGAGTTCTTTTCGTTTGATCGACATCTACGGTCCTTACATTGATAAAAGGACCTTCGATGAAGGATTTTCCTCTTTGGGGATTCTCTTGGCTCCTAATATCATTCTGGGTAGTGATCTAAATTTCATCCTCTTGCTTAGAGAGGTTTTTGGGTGCCATTTCCGAAGGGACCTTGTCGATGATTTCTTTTCTCATTTCTTTGAAAATCTCCACCTTGTCGACATGAAACCTCCAAAATTAATACCTGCCTGGAGAAATGGAAGAAAGGGAGAGGATTGTGTAGCCAAGAGACTGGATAGGTTTCTTATCTCTTATGCCATTCTCGAAGGCCCCTAGATAATTAATTCATACGTGACTTGTGGAGGTATCTTTGACCACATTTTGATTCTCTTAAAGCTCAATAAGAAGGATGCAAAGACTCCCTCCCTTTTGAAATTCAATCATTCATGGTTGTTGGAGGATGACTATAAAAAAATGATCACATCGAAAATATCCTCTCTGTAGGTAGACTTAGGAGCCTCTTACATGCAACAATTTGCGAACAATCTTGCTAGAGTTAAAAATTTCACCGAGGGTTGGGTTAAAGCCCACCTCAAGAAATCTCAAGCCCTGCTACTTGAAACTAAGTAGAAAATAAATGCCCTCCTGGTAGATCAAGCGCCTTGTATCCTTTTAGAGGAAGATGAAGCTTCTCTCAAGACTCAAGTTGCTAAGAGGCATGACATTTTATTCAAAGAGGAGACGAGATGGCATCTCAAAAGTAGAGTTATGTGGTTTGCAGAAGGAGACAATAACATGATTTTTTTCCAGGGGTACACCAATTATAGAAAATGTGTCAACATTATTTGGGAAATATTAAACCATGATGGATTTCCAGTCAGAACCTTCGACAAGAAGGTAGAGGCAGAGAGGTCCTATTTTGGAAGGCTCTTCCAAGAACCTATAAGATACCCCATCGAAGAATTTTCAAGTGTGATTAGACTATTCCCAAGGGTTTTTAATGATGATATGAATTCTTCCTTGAATGATAATGTTTCAGACCATGAAATTCTTACCACTCTCTCCTCCATGCAAAAAGGAAAGAGCTCTGGCCTTGACGATCTCATTGTTGAATCTACCTAGGTTTCTATGAGCTCCTGAAAGGAGAGCTTTTCAAGGTGGTTCAAGAATCCAAGGGATCCAGAAAAATACTTGGCTATTTCAATTCCACACATCACGACCTCATCTCTGAAAAGCATGACGCCTCTTTTTTTGATGAATTCATACCAATATCCTGCTATAATGTTATCTACAAGCTCATCTCGAAAATAAATTCCAATAAGCTAAAACCCCTCCGGAGTGAAATGATCTCTAAAGAGCAATTGAGAATCTTCTTTAAAAGGTAAACCCGTGACGTAGTTTCTCTACAACATGAAGCTCTCCACTGCATTAAAATTAAAAACCTCCCCACAGTTATCCTCAAGCTTGATATTTCCAAAGCCTTTGACAAAGTTAGTTGGGTCTATCTTCGGCTTGTATTAATTCAAATGGGAATGCTTCTCTCCATTTATGCGTTGTATACAATATGCTTCCTTTGTGGTTCTTATTAATGGATCCCCATCTAAATTATTTTCTTCTTCAAGATGCCTTAGACATGGTTTCCCCCTGTCTCCCTTCCTTTTTCTTCTAGTGGCTGAGGGGCTCAACAAACTTATTGGCAATGCAAGGATCCGAGGAGAGATTGAAGGAGTTAAAACCATTCCTTCTAAAATTGTTTCTTACCTTCTTTTTGTTGACGACATTCTTATGTTTGGTGTATGATTTCCTTAAGAGTTCCTTGCACTTAAAAAAGATCATGGAATTATATTGTGACGCTATTGGCATGGAAATTAACATGACCAAATCCAAGGTTCTCTACAACTTCCCTCGAGAGGATTTGTTGTTGTAGTTGGATAGTCTTCTCCCTTTCTCACATCAAAGCATTGATGTTAGATTAAAATATTTGGGTTTTGTCTTGAAGCCAACAACTTATTCCTTCGAAGGATGGATTTGTTTTTTTTAAAAGATTGAAGCTCGTGTTTATTTATGGATTTATAGGTGGATATCATGAGCAAGTTGTTTGCTTCTTTTGAATTCAGTCTAGAAAAGGATACCAATTTATTGGGCATATATTGCTAAAATATCGAAAGGGATTTTTACAAAAGTTAGGAAGGTAAGATTTCACTTCCTATGGACTGGAAACATGAGCTTAGAAGGCATTATGTTAGTCAAGTGGTGTAGCATTGCTCTTCCTAAGAGCCTGGTAGGTTGGGGCATTAAAAACATGTATCATTTCATCTAGGCTTTGGAGGAAAAAAAAATTGGAGACTTACTTTCAATATATCGCTTTGGGGTAGCGTGATGTCCTCAAAATAATTTGGTGGCCTCTCGGTGGAAGAATGGTTCCACCCCCCCTAAATTAGTTAGAAACAGTTCAATAGTATGGAAATCCATTGTGAAATATTTTCCTCTCATAAGTAACTGAACAATCTGGAGAATCAACAATGGAAGGAAAGTTAGGTTAGGGGAGGATCCATGAGCTAAAGCTGATGAAGAATACAAGTTATCATATGATCTTCTAGAACTTATGAATGACAAAGGCATTTTTTTTATCTCTGGGATGTAGAAGCTCCTGATCACGACAAAATTGGAAGGCTAGGTTGGAAAATAGATGTGGATCTTGGATTGGTAGGAAGACATGCTATAGAATGGAGGAGCTTCATTAACAAGTGTTCGACAACACATGTATTCCAACAGAGGACAAACACCCTCAGTAACCACTCACACAACCAAATCAAAGATCAACACACCAATTTTTTTACGTGGTAAAAACCCTATGAGGAAACATCCACGTCCCCAACCAATGCGACCACTTGGAGCAGTTTATTAATGTAAAAGAAAAAGATTACAAAGAGATTTTACAAGAGAGTTTCTCAGAATCGATCATCGGCAAATGACCCTCCATGCTATTTAAATTGAGATCATGGACCAATAAGGTGTTAAGCCACAAATCAATGTAGCCATTAGGATTGAGGAGAATTTGAATCGTTGGATCACTCTATGTCAGGAACATATCGTGACCATCATATTTCCTAACTACAAATGTATACTAATGCATACCAAAGAATCACACTTTTACCTAATTACACATTAGACCAAGTAGATCCTAACTAAATCCTAAGTGTCTAAATATCCTAACATCCCCCCCTTAAGAACAACTTGGGATAGGATTGAAGGATTTACAAAAGTGACACAATAGGATAAGGAAGGAGTCATTAGAGTCTATCCCCCCTTCACTTCTGTAAGAGATTTTGTGAAAATGTCAGCAACTTAATCTTTTGTAGGGAAAAAGAGCACTTCAATAACTTGATCATGAATGAAATTTCTGATGAAGTGCAGGTGTATCTCGATGTGTTTGCACATTCATGTTCAACTGGGTCTTTGGTGAGCTTGATGGCACTCTGATTGTTGCACCAAAGGCTAGTCGGATGCTGCTACTGGAATCCAAACTTTGAAAGGATTTGTTGAAGCCACAAGGCTTCCTGACTTGCATTTACCACTACTCGACACTCTGCTTCAACTAAAGAAAGTGCAATAGCCTATTATTTGTTACAGGATCAAGTGTCAGGTCATGAACCAAGGCTAAAAACATAACCTACAGTAGAATTCTGATCATCAGGGTCACCGACCCAATCTGAATCAGTGAAAACAACCAATAAAGGAATCCCCATTGAACTATAATGTATCCCAAATTCAATTGTACCCCAAACATACCAAATTATCCTTTTAGTTGCTTTCCAATGGATTTCATGGGGTGTTTGCATATGGGCAACAAGACCAACAACAAAGGAAAGATCAGGAGGCGTATGAGTCAAGTATAAGAGGCTACCAACTAACTGATGGTACAAAGTGGCATCAACTTCGGAAGAAGTACATGTGGCAACAATATTGACTCCATATTGGAAGGGAGAAGGGGTTGGTTTACAATCTTCCATGTGGAAGTGACGAAGAAGGTCACAAGCATACTTGGGAAATAATTTTTCCTTCATTGGTTTGCAAAACTAGGAGGCCAAGGAAATAATGCAAACGCCTAAGTTTGTCATTTCGAATTTCTTCTTAAGGCTGGTTTTCACATGGTTTAAAAGTTTTGAGTCACTACCAGTAAGGATAAAGACATCAACATAAAGAACAAGGATTATGAGATGGCTTCCTAATTTCTTGATATAGACATTAGGATCAAAATGGCATCTAGAAAATCTAGTGGCAATAAGAATCATGTCCATTTTGGCATACCAAGCTCGAGGAGCTTGATTAAGACCATAAAGAGATTTCTTAAGATGACAAAAAAGGCTAGATTCATTCTGGACATAGCCGGGAGGTTGTTCCATGTAGATTTCTTCTTGCGAATCCCCATGCAAGAAGGCGGATTTAACATCCATCTGATAGAGCTCCCATTTATGTGAGGCATAAAGGGAAAGAACAAGGTGGATAGAATTCATTTTGGCTACAAGGGAAAATGTTTCATTATAGTCAACTCCTTCAACTTGGGAAAATCCTTTGGCAACTAACCAAGCCTTGTGTCTTTCAACACTTCCATCTGATGCATACTTAGTTCGATAGACCCATTTACATATAACAAGTTTTCTTCCTTTGGGAAGAGGTACAAGATCCCAAGTATTGTTTACCATTAAAGAATGATACTCTTCATTCATTGTTGTAACCAATCTGGATGACCTGAAGCTTCTGCAAATGTCTATGGATCATGAGTCTCTGAAACTTGAGCCAAAAGAGAAGACGCTCGCTGGAACTGTGAACGTGTCTGACGTTGATATGAAGGATCATCGACACAAGCACCAATTACTTCTCGTGTTGAACAGACCCATATTAGAAGCGATGGTACTGGTTTTGTTTGATCCAGGTGGATATCTGTGGCCACCCACCTTTTCCAACTGGCTCAAAACAAATTTCTAGAAATTTTGGTAATTTACTATTTTTAGCAGTTTTTAACTTCTAGGGCCATTTTGAGGGCCTAAATGAAGGTTTTTCGAGATCAAGGTTCTCGATGATAACCAAAGACTCGTATTAAGCCCCCAAAATGAATCTCCTCGACGATACCTTTTCAACGAGCTATCGTGCGCCCTAAACGGAGATCGTATGCCAAAGTTACGCCCCCGAGAAGTTGATACACCAAACTACCCAAAATGGGGCCCACAAAGTTGTTAGATTTTCATCTTCTAGGGTTAGGGTTTTGGATTTTCTTTATGATAAAAAGGCCTTTGGAGTCTCATTTTAAAATCATCTTCTTGTGAATGAGCACATCCGTCACATCTCTTCTCAAAGATAAGCTGCCACCATTCTAGCAAGCTTGTTTCCGCTGCATTTAACACTTTCAACTTATTTCCTTATTGAATAGAAACCGGTTTTACAATATATCTGTTATTCTATGTTAATAATATTTTGATAATAATTTGTATTCATTTCATTCTGCAAATATTTTCTTGATTAGTGGTATCAGAGCAGGCTGCTCTTGATCATTTTTCAATGCATGTCCCCGACGAGGTCTGAGTATAGCTAGTTGGGTCTCGAGCTTGTCTCTCTTGAAGACAACCTCTCTCGCATATCCAAGAAAGCTTCTATGGCGGAAGAAAAGAAAAATGACAGAGCATACAGTTCTATTAATTTTTTTCTTGAGCAAGATCTCATGCGATAGAGGGACGAAATGATGGAGAATTTTTCCCACATCCTTCAACCCCTTTTGATAACAACATACATGTCTTCATCAAGTGACCACTTTGGAAGTACCTCGCCTTTCAAGGTACAAGTTAATTTTGATATTTCCATATTTGAAGGACAGATAGATGCATATGCCTTAAAAAAATGGTTAAATCTGCTAGAAGGTTATTTCTTTGTTCATAATTTCTCCGACAAGGAAAATATCACCTTCTCACTCCTTAAGGCTCTCCCCCATGTCAAACATTGGTGGGAAACTTACCGTGAGAAAAGTTCCACAGAGGAGTCTGGAATATATGGGGTCGAGCCCACTTGGTATTTTTTTGTGGATGCGGTAAAGGAACAATATTAGCCTGTTGGAAACTATGAGGACCAATACATTAGACAGACCACACTATGGTAAGAAAGGGGTCGAGCAGTTCCAGAGTTCACCAATACCTTTCATACATTGTGCACCAAGCTGGGTATCCAAGACTCTGAATGAAATTTGGGTCTGAAATACTGTGGGGCTCTTCACATATGCATCCAAACTGAAATGGATTTTCTGGACATCTCATCACTCGGTTATGCTTATCAATATGCTGTTAAAACCGAGCAGAAGTTTAAGCACCAAAAAAAATGGGAGTTCGGGTCTGCAAATCCACAACAACCAAAGTATGATAGAGACAACCCTAACAAACAACATCCCAAAAACTAGTCCAAGCCACAGGGAAAGAAGGGTCACAGAAAGATGAAGGAGGACACTGGAAAATGGTGTGATTTTCGCAAAATCCCTTGGCACAACATCGATGAATGTTGCTCAAAACAATCATTGGTGGCCGAGATAGAAGACAAGGAGTTGAAATTTGATTCAGAATTTGATTATGAAAATATTGATAGAAGACAGATCATCGATGGAGAACCCACTACTATTGTCGTGACCGCAACAATTCAACTAGAAGAACCAACAGATTCTGAAGAGGGGGAGCGCCTTTTTCATTCACAAATGTGGGTGAATGGGACCCCAATGCATTTTATTATTGATAGTGAAAGCCAAAAGAACCTCATCTCAACATAGGTCATCAGACAGTTGGGATTGTCGACAACACCACACCCACAACCATACAACATCAGGTGGCTTCGCCAGGGATGAGATCTTCGTGTCAGCCAACATTTTTGATTGTCATACAACATCCAACCCTTCAAGGACAAGGTATTATGTGATGTTTCCCCTTTGGATGTTTGTGATGTTCTCTTGGGCCAACCATATATGTGGAAGCGCCATGCTATTTATGAGTCTCGACCCCGTAGTGTCATTGTTACTATGGGGGGTCATCTCTACAAGATACCAGAGGTAATAAAAACTATTGTCCCACCTAATTCCAGAAGGTAGTATCTCATACTACAAAATTCAACCTCTTTAGAGTCTATTCAAAATGTGAACAAAAGAACACCACTGCAACCTCAGTCCAAGCACCTTCTATCCAACAGAAGCACGTCGACAAGTGTTACGAGGGAGAAACTCTCTATGGCTAGGGTAAACCACAACAAACCGAATGACTAAAGAAATCAACTCTATCCCAAAACATGCTATATAAACCAATATGCTAGTGAGATAAGATAAAAATCCTACCTCGTCCAGATGTTCGATGAAGTCCACCGTTGAGCACTTTGACCCGAAGCTATATACCTACAACTAGTTCTCAACAACCAAACAAAGCAAACATACGATGATAATATAAAAGGTTAGCACATTAGATAACATAAGCCATTAATATACATAACAAATAAGCCCATGGATAATAATTCAAATATTTGTGAGATATCAATTAGATGGGAAAAGAGTATTTCTATTAATATATGATCAACAAAAGTAAGAAAGTTACAGACTTTTGTGTCAACACGGTTCAGAACCTAGAAACTAAGTTCCTTCTAGCTGGGCCTCCACAAATTCAATCCTCCACCAAAGGCAAGCTCATAGGAGAGAGACAATGAGGTTCTCAATCAATAAGTGAAGGGCTTGGGGGTTGGACACTGTGTTCAGACTTAAAGGACAAAGGGATGCAGACTCAATATGAAGTAAATAATTTATCCAGAGTAACTTTGCTCTCAAAGTTGAATTCTTTCTCCTCTTTCCATAGCTTGGAATTGGCCCATTTATAGCCTTCAAATGGAACTAAAGGGTCGAGTCAGAATGTTTCCAGTATATGTAAGGCCAAGGATCATAGATCTCCTATCGTGACATGGAAACCCGACTCCATTTTTTCATTTTTGGGCACAAATCCCGATGTATGCAGTTTGTAATGGAGTAGCCTGCGTATATGCATGTTGTATAGTAGGCAAGGTGTGTACATGTGGAAAAAAATGTATTTTTAGCTCTGGAACTTGCAAAAAGGGATGACAAGTCTGCATGGGGAAATGGAAAAAGGCCTTCTGTGTAAGATTGCATTGGGTGAGGCAAATCTTGCTATAACAGATGCCCTCTAATGTGTGAGGTTAGAGGAGTATCTGCAATGGATGAAATACATTATAAACAACCTAGAAGTGGAGTGATGGGGAACCAACTGGAAGAACTAGTTGCTCATTACATTTTGTACTGACTCTGTAGACATGGCCACCAATTGACTTACACCGCAGATCCATGTGAAAATATACCAAACAAGAGTTTGTGGCCATGAATAGGCAAATACAAATGCGGTTACATGCCCAAGGCTGTCATAGTCACGAACAAGGCCCAGTAGAACCAGTCTCAAAACCAATATGAAGATATCTATATACAATGGAGTAAAATCTAATCTCCCATGATCATTGAAGTCATACAGGTATTGGTCCAATGAAAAAGAAGCAACAACTCAGGAAAGCTACAGCCACATACTAATGTCTTCAAGTCTTCTACACAATCTGCCAAGGGTGCAAGTCTACATCATGGGAATAAAGAAGTTGAGGTCGAACACAATGAGACATCATTTGATTACCGATCATTGAGGTATACTGTTAACAAACATGAGACAACCTATCGATAATGAAAGTAGGTATCAAGGCACCGAGTACCTTCTTACAAGTGTGAATAAGGGAGTCGATGTCAAACACCTGAAGAATCCATTGATCATGAGACATTGATGTATTCCCAATTGTCGATGGCGAGAGAACCTGCCACTAATGACCGCAAGCCTCAGGGTACTCATAATACTTTAGGTCCCATTTCCAGAATAGATGAGTTGAAGTCAATGGAAGGAGACCCGCTGAAAGGACAACATTAAGGCATCTCTCATCATTCAACACGAGGTACAAGGTAGGAGCTTCATGATTTGGAAGAAATCGAACAAAGAACATGTTCATGAACCAATGGCCCTGTGCGTCTTTCGTGTGTGAAAAGTGAAAGCGGTACACAAAAAAGACCCTTTGAATAGAAGCCAATGAGGAAAACTGCCGACAAAGGTGAGGAAACCACCAATAAGGCTAATGGCATCCAAGACACTACATGAATCCTAATATGTGAATAAATGTCTTGCCGTCGAACACAAGGGTAACCACCTGGTCAATGACCAATGATGAAATGTTGACTACTGGGTTCAAGGTTACCTACGAATGATGAAAGTAGGACCAGGGTGCATGATAGGACTACAATATCATGTGATTATGAGATAAACTGAGGGTATGGCTGACATACAAAGTCAAGAGTTCTGAGAAATGGCTTACACAGGTTGATAGAATTCCTTTGAACAAGAGCATGAGACATATGGAAGACTTCGGCAGCATAGACTCAATGATAAAACTGTGAGATGCAAGAGGCATCAATGAAATTCTCCATAGGGACTGAAAGAGTAACCAGTTGATAGAGAAGACTCTCTGTAACAAGCTCAACTTCCTAAGGCCATGCTAAACCCAAAATTATGATGACAAATGGACTCAATAACTTTGTGTTTTGTTCAAAGGCGACATGACTACTGCCAAGATAAGATAATACTCCCTTCCTGCCTGTCTTTTTGTTTTTTGTTTTTTCATAGACAAATGAATGCTATGATACATAGGAGGAAACAAATGTTGCAAGTAAGAAAAACTAGTTCCAATAGTGGAACATACCTATGCTCAATGCAAGGAGATGCATGCGGAAGATGGACACTCGGGGGAATGTTCCCTCTTGGGTATAGGGTGTCAAATTACGAAGGATATAAACGAGGTTCTGCTTGGTTGAGGATGCAAAACTATTGAAGTAAACATTTTATAACGCAAACCGAGAACCAACTATAGGCTCAATACTGCAAGCAAGGGAATGAGGTGCAATCAGAACTGAACGCCAAAAACTGTCCTTTTTCATGACATTTAGTCTACTTGGTGTGAAAAAGGGATAAACTTGTGCCAAATAGAAGTCCTTTCAAATCCAATTTACGAGTGTGAAAGAGACAAGTTCACTCAACAATCTTTTCACTTTTTGAAGATGAGTCGGAAAAGAGATTAAATTAAACTTAGTTGGGAGTCCTCTATGTATAAGGCAACATGTTTATGAGTGAGAAATGAGGCTCAATATAAAGTCATGTATTAGCTATAAGGAACTCTCGGTCCTATGGAAAATATCTCTACATGGGCACAAAATGAAGCAGAGGATCTAACTAGGGCACCCATGTTTGGTAAGTCTCTACCACTTGATAACGACACGTCTTATAGCAGATGGAAGGTTGTAGGACAATGCAAAAGTGCATTGTGAAATAGATACCTATCCTATATGTTGGGTAATGAAAATAACTACCCGTGGTTACGAACGGTCAACATAATGTTGAAATCCACAAGAATCCCTAGTGAAAACTACAAAAACCAACTCAATCCATTGCTGTATTAGTCCATGAGGTGAAAAAATGACTCAAAACTATAGAAAGTGGGTAAAAATTGTTATAAATAGTAACAAAACCAAAAATTACTATGTCATTATTGCTATTTTACCCAAACAGTGAAAATTGGACCAAATTACCTCCGGTCTTCAACTGGTGATTGCGGGAGCGTCGAGAAACGAAATCAGAAACCGTTTGGACCAGGTAATTCCTCTTCCCCCCTCTTACTTTTTAGTGGATTGAATTTTTAAATTAGGTTTCAAATTTTGAGTAAATTAGGGCGCAAATTGAGTAATTTGGTGTACGCAGGCTACTGTTCATCGGGTCGCGTATACGTGAGATTAAATGCGACTATGCAAATTACAGGGCGCATATACTCATCCCTATATGTGACTGTAAACAAAGAAACCCACGTACAAGTATGTAATCAATGATTTCTATGGTTTCCAACTCAAAATTTGACTTTTATTTGGCACGATGGTGCTAGAATGGAGGGAAAGAGAGCACGAGGAGGTCAATGTTGCTGTGGATAGAAATCCGGGGGTCCAAATGGCCTTGAAAAGATGTGGCTTGTACAAATTTTGGGCACTCAAAGGGATGAGGCCCTAGGTGAGGTTGCTTGAGATGCTTATGGATTACTAGGATCCTCACAGTGAGAGCTTCAACCTCGATGGGAAACCATTGAGGATTGAAGTATAGGATTTATACTTTTTTGACTAGGTTATCGGGACGGGGTGAGGTGGTGAACCTCAAATCCTGAGGAGTTGGGAGCAATATGAAGATAGAGGAGTACATAGACACTCATTGTGTAGAAGGGACCTCGAAGGTTGGAATTTAACTCCCCATTTGAGCGATAAACAATCTCACCCTCAAGATTGTTGTCCTCATATTGACTAGGATCACATGATCGACTTCGTTGCACCAGGCATCGAGGCCGCTCATGTTCTATGCCTTGGAATGTTTGAGACCCACATTATATGATTGGTGTACCTCACTATTGGATAATATGAAGAGCCAATTGACATAGTGCAAAAAAGGTAGCAAGAGGAACTTCGGGTTTGTCTCTATCTTATGTAGCTTTTTCTTCGAGTGGGTTCTAGGTTTGGGACTTAGAGTCAAGATTCTTCTGAGAGGACCCCATGATCTAGCCATGGCATGGTGGACCGAGGTAATGAGACAAAAGGGGTAAGGTAGGGTTTCCACACCCTACAACAAGGATTTCTTCTACTGGTGGAGGCGACATGTCATTTCTCTCCATGACTACCCCTATGCAGGGATCAACTTTAGAGGGGATCCTGACATGCCACTCCCACAAGGGACTGCCTACGGGGACATAGGTATGTCAAATTTTTAAAAATATTTCATTTTTTTGTATAGTAAGTTTTTTTTTTTTTTTGGACGGTGCTTAAGTACTAACTAGACACTTATGTGACACAGACGTGGGTCTGCGACGACTAGACGAGCTTCCTCAACATTGTCGAAAGCACCGGGGAGATGAGGCAGCGGGAGGAGAAGCTGAGAGAGTCCTTTAAAACATGCAAGGAAACCTATCTCATTTGACTCAAAGGATTTTGATGGCTCAGGTAGAGGATTTGTCTAAAGCCATGTAGGGGCAAGTGGTTGGTTTTTCCAGAGCTTGGGTGCGACTCTTTCGGCATCTCGCCAACGCCATAGTTTGTTATCATGACACACATCTGGTGCCACAGGCGTAGATGTCGTTGATATTGTATTATCGACTGTATATGTGTATTGAGCATGTTAGCCCCAATTTTGTACTATAAACACCATATTTTTTGAAATATATATAAAAAAGGGATCTTTGGCTTTACTTATATTACAATGTGTACATTGATGAGATGGTTTTCTTTGCTTTAGTTATGTGACAAATTCCAATCTAAAATGAAATTAGAATAAGCATTAGATACATGATTAGAACTCCTAGGAATGTGATAAGTAATAAAATCAAACTGTCATTCTAAAATACGTATCCGTAGGAATCGTCAGAGTAAAGTAGGATCATGCACGTGGTAACTGTCATTCAACTAACATACTACTAACTCAGAATCCAGGCGAACCTCTAAAGAATGAATACCATGTGAAATAGTATCGCACAAAATTTCTACAAAGACGCTATATTCAACCACATTATTCGTGGATGGCCCTAGGCATACACCACCTGAAGACACCAGTAGACCCTTGGGTGAGTAAACCACCCAAGCGTCGGAAGCCAAGTTTCGTGTATGACGACTAGTTCCATCTGCAAATCCTAAGTAGACCGAAGATTCTGTTGACATCTTCCAACCAAGGGAAAACTCGATAAGCAAGCTAGAGACAAAAAGAAATGGAAAAGATATATACACTAAATTACATTAGTATACAAAGAATTCCGCCCAAGATTGGGGCTCAAGTGTAATATCTTTTCAAGTAGAGCCCATTCCTAGGCTCGACCAAGATATTCCCTTCATAATATTCTAACTCATAGGCTCCTTTTTCTAAGACATGTTGCATGATATAAGGACCGTGCCACATGGGTTTAAACTTGCCTGCCCCTAGTGGTTCTTTGGCTTGATCATATAAGAGGACCAAGTCGCCCTCAATGTACAACCGAGGAAAGACATACTTAATGTACTGGACTTTGGCACATCTTTTGTTCACCTCGATAGCCGTAGAGGCGTCTCAACGCTGCTCTTCAAGACTCTCTAGGTGTACAAGGCATTGCTTGAGATTGGAAGTGTCAGGTAGGAGCGTGACTGCCAACTTAAGAGAAGGGATTTCACATTCAATAGGTAATATCGACTCCACACTATGTACTAATTGGAAAGGGGAAAAACCAGTGGCAGTCTTAACCAAGGTTCGATATGCCCAAAGTGCGGGATATAACATAATGTGTCAGTCATATTTACTCTGGCTGACAGTGTTCTGCAAAATGGTCTTGAGAGACTTGTTGACGACCTCTACCCATCCATTTTTCCGGGGGTAGTAAGGGGAAGAATGACCATGTTTAAACCCCATCTTGGATGCTAGTTCTTCCATCATTTCATTCTGAAAGTGACTACCATGATCAATGACAATCTCACTCAAGATACCGAACCGGGCGATAATTTGATTGAATACGAAGAAGGTTACATTCTTCCCATCAGATTTAATTGTAGGCATGGCCTCAACCCACTTAGTAAAGTAGTCAACGACCACGATAATGTGACGATGCCCCCCAACCAAAGTTGGGTTGCAATCCATGAAGTCCACCCCCACTTGGTGAAGGGACTGATGATAATGACTGGGTGAACAGGGGCCGGATGCGAGTGCATTTTCTGAGTGAACACCTAGCATGGGTGACACTTCTTAACCACTTCAACATAATCTTTAAAGATAGAAGGCCAAAAATAACCGGCTCACAAATTTTTTTGAGCTGTTGCAAACCCAGATAGATGACCACCACAAGCCCCACTGTGGTAATCATTTAGGACTAACTTGGCTTCTCAGTGAGTTAAACAATGATGCAGGATATTGTCTATTCCTCGGTGATACAAAGTGTCACCGACAATACTATAATTCTTAGATTGATATCATATAGGTTGTCGGTCATCTCACGAGAGATGCTGAGGGAACTTCAAGGTTTAAAGATAGAGAATGATGTCTCCATACCAGGGGTCAGACAACGAGACAAGGAAAATGTGTTCGTCCGCAAACAAATCAACATGGATAATATCCTCATCTAATCGTGGAAAGTCATATATTAACTTGGTGAAGACTAATGATTTCTTGGATTTCGGTGAATAAAAATCGAGATCGAATTATTGTAAGATGACAATCCATTTATACTATTTCCCCCCTATGATACGCCGGGTAAGGATGTATTAAAATGGATTGACATCGACAACCACAGTGGTCTTGCAAAGCAATATATAACGACGTAAAGGTTGGATTGCGTGAATGACAACCAAAGATAGATTTTCAACATGAGAGTAATTAAGCTCAGGACTGACTAGGTTTCTACTAAGATAGTAGATGGTGTGCTCACAGAGCTCATCGTCCTCCTGAACCAAAACCATACCAATCGTCTCCTCGGACGCGGCGATATAAAACAAGTAATCCCTACTATAGTCAAGAGACTTCAGCAGAGGCATCGATACCAAGGCTTTCTTCAAAGCACCGAAGGACTCATGGGCTCTCTCATCCCAGATAAAAGGGGTGTCCTTCTTCAAAAGACACATGAAACCCTTAGTGATATTGGCATAGTTTACTATAAACCGATGTAAAAAGTTACCTTTCCCTTGTAAACCTTGAAATTGTCTAAAGTGTGCGGGGGAGACAATCGAAGTATTGCCTCAACCTTTAATGGATCTACCATGATCCTTGTCTCAGAAACTAGAAATCCCAAAAGATGACTAGACCTAATGCAAAAATATGAACTTATGAGGGTTCAACCAGATTCTATAGGAACGACATCTTTCAAAAACTAGCCGAAGGTGCGTAAAGTGATTCATTCTCTTGTGAAGAAACAACCGTCAAAAGCAGTCAACATGTTCGATGACTTGGAAAAAGTCACAGAACCGAGAGCTTTCCAACAGATCAGGGACATCACACAGGTAGCAACGCCTTCATCAACAACCGCACATTTGATGGTATAATTTGAGTACCCCACATGGATTTGGAATTCCACATGGTAAGGCAAGAAAGGCTTCACATCTGTGATGTCAAACTTGATCATTTTTGAGCCACTGGGTTCTAGAGCTCCTAACACAGATAATAAGGCATTCCTCTGTGAAGGACACGTATGTAGTACCTCCAAATCTAACATCGCACAAGGGGTTTGACCCAGGTCCTCAACAATAGAGTAGTTCTGGGCAGCTCTAGCATTTGGATTGTGGGTAGAGCACTTGAGTACTCCTTTCTGAATACGAGGTGGTGACTCTGGTTTTTCAATCTGTAAAGTCATCTCCAGAGGAGGAGGAGGAGATTCTAGGCCAGGTATAGCCTGTGAAGAACTATAATCTCAAGATCGAGTGGTTACATTAACTGTCACATCGACCATATTGATACCTAAATGGTCGCCATCTTGTAATGGTGGGTTTTGACTCCCACCAGCTGCATTTCTGGCGTTTGAGGAGCTCGAGGCCATGTGTTGGTTATGTGGAAAAAGATTCGTCAGCATGGCGGGTGACAAAGATAATAGCCTCGTAGATTTCGCAAGTTTGGGGCATAAATGAGTAAGGTGATCATCTATACAAATCTTACATGGAAATTTCACCTTACGCCTTTATTTCTTGCCCTCTCCAACATTATTATTCGTCTTCTCATTATTACCATTGTCCTTGGGTTTATTACCATTTTCCCCACCCTTACGATTATTATTACGTTCTTTCTTCTTATTCCCGCTTGTTGTTGGTTACCATTTGGGCCAGCTGACGATTGCACAGAATGTACATCCGCTGACTGAGTGGGGTTGGAAGACACAGGCGAAGCTGGCCCTCCCGCAGACTGGTTTAGAGACAACTCTTTCAAATGGCTTGTCATTGAGTCTGTGGATTTTACATTGGCGGAGCCTACAATGCCATCGTCATGAGGTCTGGGATTTTTTCTAGGGTCATAGGTTGACCATGGTGCATCCAGAAGAATGTGGTATAACATCCCAGACTGAGCGTATATAAGATCTAACTGTTGGGCTTTAAAGATTTCTTCTTCCTCAGTGGTAACCCCAGATGTAGCAACATCCTACAAGATAAGAGGCTGCAAATACTTAAGGAACCATTCTAAAAGAAAGGTGAGGGGTATGGAGGTCTTAATCAACCTCTTCCATCTACGTCACTCCTGGATATGATCCGAGATATGAGTAGCAGTGCCCTGGCATAAAGTTGACAGAAGTTATAAGCCAACATCGTAATGGACCAACAATTGGAAGTGGTTAAGGAAGACCAACACGATCTGACTAAAGGTCCCATATGCCCCCTTAGGTAGCTCAATATACCATTTCGCAGCAACCCCAATGAGGGTGCGTTGCAACAATCTTAACCGAATAGAATCGTCATTAAGGGAATTCGAAGAGCACCATAGGTGAAAGGCAGTGACATGATCACCAGGGTCCTTGCCATTCTTATTCTCGAACTTCGGGATGTCCGAAGGAAGCTTGGTGGGGACAGGGAGCCATGTAGTATTGTGACTCACAAGGTCGTTCATCAACTTATACAAGTCTGGAAGATTAATCGTGGCTAGAAAAGGGAGACAAAGCTGTGGCATCTAGCCCCAAGCTCTCTGGGAAGATTTTTTCTGAGGAACTGCAGTCTAGCCAGGGTTTTGGTAAACACCATGGCCCTGATTGGGATTGTACAACCCTCCTCCAGGATGATTCATAAAAGGTTGGTTGGGCATAATTCCAGTAGGAATGTTCTGACGGGGTTTATAAAAATTACCCCTAGTCGGATTGGATCTGGGTTGGGGGTTGCCCAAAGCGTGAAATTGACCTCATCCGGATGTGAATCTGAAGGATAGAGGTGTATTCGTCATGCCAACCATGTTGGTTGGAATTGACATTGAGGAGGTGAGGGTATAGGACAAAACTTGAGCATAAGCTTGTCCGACATGTTGATTTCTCCACCCAGAAGCAAGAGGATTAGACCCGTGGTTAAAAGAAGGAATACCTCCCACATTAGGAGTTGTTTGAGGGTTTTGAGAACCACCAAATGAAAAAAGAGTATAAGGAGGTGTAGGGCCCCCAAGTCCAATGCTAGCATTAGGACCAACAGTTGGGATGGCATTCGAAAACTGTGAAGTAAAATTCTGCATACCATAGGAAAAAGGACTAAAGGCCATAGGGATGGACTGAATATTATAGCTCGGTGAGTGACCATGAGACCCAAATGGGCTCGAGGAGAGAGATTGAGGATTCACCATAGGCTGAGCCATAGTAATGATAGGTGCCTCCGATACTACAACCATTGTGGTTGCAGGAGTCGAAGGGGTGCCATTAACTATAGTAGGTGTAGGAGTTGAAGGGCTCCCAGTGTTTTAATGACTCATTTCAGTACTCATTCTTGTAGAATCACAAGTCTGAAAAGTGGAAGTGTGTGTATCACGTCTAATAACTCTATGCATTTTAGAAGGAAAAGACTCGAAATCCGGTGGTAACTATAACAAGTGACAGGACTGGCGGGGATGCTGGTTTGATTCCACGATGGCTTAAGATTCTAAAGACAAAAAATAAATCCTAAATCCAACTAGTAATCAAAGAGCACACCAAAAATCAAACGACCAATATGCACACAAACGAGGTAAAGTGGCTGAAAGTGGACTCCCTCCCTAAAGAAGGTATGTCTTGCCCAAGAGGGGCCTGAAACTATCTGCTAAATATTGGAGGCATCTGAATCAATTATAAGGGCCCTAGTGGAGTTAATGACTAGTCAGTCAGATCCCCCCAGAGAGGTAATCCTCCATAAAGGTTGTGTGTTGTCCGACCCTTATCTGACCCAGGGTACCTACAGAATAACCCATGCAAGTAACCTATGTGGCACCTAAGTCAAGAAACTAAGAAACCAATGTATAACCGATGCATAGGTGAGCAATCGTAAGTCAGGGCCACCGTATGGATAGGGTAGCAAAGCCTGAAACCTTGAAAGTACCACCTCTCACAGAGGTAAAGGCACTAACAAGATCCCTATATACAAATAGATCCCAAGAAATATCTCTGACGCTAAGAAGGTATCAGGGCGATATCCCTTCAACCAACCTCACGTAGCCTCGTGATTAACTTCGGTGTGAGCGGAGCCTCCTAATATTACTGATTATACAATGGATTTCTCCACTCCCTTTGTTAGACACATATGTTGATTTAATTGCCTTGGAGAAGTTTACTCACAAAATCCTATTCCAAGGCACTAAATCCTAAGCTAGTTTGTGCACCCTAGAAAATAAATTGGGACTAATCAGTTTTAAATTATAGTGTTACTTTTAATGACCGTGCTTACTCAAAAAGGTATGGTAGTGAAACTCATGATATCATGACACAACAAGTAAAGTAAATATGAATACAATGCAAAGTCCTAACTTCAATTTTCAATGAACGATATGCTTCTAAAAACAATGCAGATTTCAATTTCAACACTGCAATTCTGAAGTAAAAATGCAATCTTTCATTACATGCACTAAGCTAATGACAAAGACTCAAAAGACCAAAATTCTAAGCAATGCAAAATGCCTAATATTTTTATATTTTCAATATAATAAAAATGAAAATGCATGGACTGAACAACAACTTGATATATAAACTCTACTGTGTATAGAAAGAGATAATTCAAGTAGAATACTAAGGAGAAGAACACCCAACCCAATGTACAAGGACAATCAAAATGAAAAGGTGATGAGAAAGACTCCGCCCAAAAATTCAACCCCAGACAGGTTTCTTGTCATCCCACAGACACTCAATAGTCACTACAAAGATCCAAGAAGACTCAACAAGCATCAAATCCCACCCAACAACCACCAAACCCAGTAAACAAGCATAAGAAGTCGATGTACGGGTCTGTTTGAGGAAACTGAGCATATGTACACAGCTTGCAGAAGGACAACCCATGTATATACATGACTGTTAAGCAAAAATACATGTATATGTTTCAAAAAGAAAGCCAGGCAAGGGAGAAGGCTGAAAAACTAAAACCCAGAGTGAATAGAGGCTGTCAAGCAATTATACGACAAGAAACAAAAAAGGAATGAGAGAAATCTAAGGAGAAAAGTACTCCAAACCCTAAGAAAGAAGATAAGTCCCCAGTATGGTTTCCAATTTTGTTATGAGGGAGAAACTCTCTATGGCTAGGGTAAACCACAACAAATAGAATGACTGCATAAATCAACCCCCAAAACATGCTATATAAACCAATATGCTAGCGAGATAAGATAAAAGGACTACTGTCTAGATGTTCGATGAAGTCCACCGTTGAGCACTTTGACCCAAACCTATATACTTGAAACTAGTTCTCAATGATCCAGGTGGATATCGATGGTCATTGACCTTTTCCAACTGGCTCAAAACAATTTTCTGGCAATTTACTATTTTTAGCAGTTTTTCAGGTCTTGAACTTTCGGAACTGTTTTGAGACCCTAAACGACGTTTTTCGGAAAGTGGGGAGCAACATGGAATTCCCTTCGATGCTTCTCACACAAAAGTTGTAGTCCTCGGATAAATATTTCTAACTATGTATTGGGCACCCCAAATAGAGATCGTATGCAAAAGTTATACCCCTGGGAAGTTGACATATCAACTACCTCCATCAGGGCTCGCAAACCTTTTGGCTTTTCATCTTCCCAGGTTCGGGTTTTGGATTATCCTTATGTTAAAAAGGCCCTTAGAGGCTCATTGTAATAATCATCTTCTTGCGAATACGAGTAGTCGTCACGTCTCTTCTCAGAGATAAGCTGCCACCATTCTAACGAGTCTTTCACTCTGTATTTTTACAGTCTCTATACATTTATTTCATTAATAGAAATCATGTATTACTGTATATCTGTGCATCTTGTTATATCTCCGATATATCTCTATTATATTATTTCCACTCTTTCAATATCTTGGTATATTTCTTTTCTTTATCTCCGCTCTCATTTCGTGCCGAAAATATTCCGGATCACTCAACAACCAAGCAAAGCAAGAATATGGTGATAATATAAAAGGTTAGCACATTAGATAGCATAATCCATTAATATACATAACAAATAAGCCCATGGATAATAATTCAAATATTTGTGAGATATCAATTGGACGAGAAAAGAGTATTTCTATTAATATATGATCAACAAAAGCAAGAAAGTTACAAACTTCTGTGTCGGCACGGTTCAAACCGAGAAACTAAGTTCCTTCCAGCTGGGCCTCCACCACTTCAATCCTCCACCAAAGGCAAGCTCATAGGAGAGAGATAATGAGGTACTCAATCAATAAGGTACGAGCTTGGGGGCTGAACACTGTGTTCAGACTTAAAGGACAAAGGGATGCAGACTCAATATGAAGTAAATAATTTCTCCAGAGTAACTTTGCTCTAAAAGTTGAATTCTTTCTCCTCTTTCCATAGCTCAGAATTGATCCATTTATAGCCTTCAAATGGAACTGAAGGGCCAAGTCGGAACGTTTCCAGTATATGGAAGGCCAGTGATCATAGATCTCCTGTCGTGACATGGAAGCCCGACTCCATTTTTAATTTTTGGGAACAAATCTGGATGTACGCGGGCTGTAGTGGAGTAGCCTACGTATACGCATGCTATATAGTAGACAAGGTGTGTACATGTGGAAAACAAATTCATTTTTAGCTCTGGAACTTACAAAAAGGGATGACAAGTCTGCATGGGGAAATGGAAAAAGGCCTTCTGTGCAAGATTGCATAGGGTGAGACAGATCTTGCTATAACAACAAGATTGCAGCAAAGTGTAAAGATTCCTTCTACACATAGGCATCTCATGTAGCCATACTAGTTAAAAAGGTCCAACCCTTCTAGCCATAGGTTCGTGACAACCTTCAACAAGCTAAGCAACACAACTTCTCCAACAAGGCAAGCAACTCATCAAGATGCATATTCAACAAATGCTTTTCCCTCTCCCCCGTGCACTCAATGCAATGGAGACCATTTCTTCCTAAGGAGGGAGGATTTATCCAGGTGGATATCGGTGGCCACCCACCTTTTCCAACTGTCTCAAAACAATTTTCT
Source organism: Picea engelmannii (assembly GCA_009831015.1). NCBI lineage: Eukaryota > Viridiplantae > Streptophyta > Pinopsida > Pinales > Pinaceae > Picea > Picea engelmannii. The sequence continues at coordinate 282,587 of ML792521.1, forward strand.
AGCAATTTTGGAAATTTACTATTTTTGGCAGTTTTTAACTTCTAGGGCCATTTTGAGGGCCTAAATGAAGTTTTTTGAGGATCAAGGTTCTCAATATTAGACGAAGGCTCTCATTGAGCCCCAAAAATTAATCTCCTTGGCAATACCTTTCCAACGAGCTATTGTACGTCCAAACAAAGATCATATGCCAAAGTTACGCCCCCGGGAAGTTGATAAACCAAACTACCCAAAACTGGGTCCACAAAACTGTTGGCTTTTCATCTTCTGGGGTTAGGGTTTTGGATTTTCTTTATGAAAAAAAGGCCTTTGGAGCCTCATTGTAAAATCATCTTCTTGCGAATGCGAGTAGAGGACACATCTCTTCTCAGAGATAAGCTGCCACCATTGTAGTGAGTCTTTCACTCTGTATTTTTACAGTCTTTGTACATTTTCGCGCATTAATAAAAAATTATGTATTACTGCATTTCTGTGTTTATGGTTTCATCTCTGATACATTTCTGTTATATTATTGGATATCCGAGATATCTTTGTACATTGCTTTATTATATCTTCGCTCTCATTTCATGCCAAAAATTATCCGGATCATTGGTTCAGGTTCAATGGACTCATCTAAAGGAAGGTGAACAAGCAGAGGTGGATTTTCATCCTCACTTTCATCATATGAAGAAGAAATCAGAATAGGAACATAATAATGCACAAACACCGAAGATGGCTTGCAGGTCTAAGAAGGCACAATCTCTGAATTTGGCTTGCAAGGCAAGAGATTTTCATCAAGTTTAACATATATTCTAATAATAATTTCATTATAATGTGGTTGAAGAAGTTTGTAACCTTTGACATCTTCAAAATAACCAACAAATATACACTTCTCACTTTTAGGCTGGAATGCTTTCCCTTTCTCATCAGGAATGTGAGCCCATGCTATAGTGCCAAATACACAAAAGATGTTGGATTACCGAGAGGGGGGGTAAATAAGTAATAGCGTAATTATAATCCTTTTTCTTCAAATGTTATATCAATGTAGAATTATTATCCAATAATGATCAGTAAGAAATAAACAATCACACACATATACAGTACATCAATGTTTTATGTGGAAACCCAAATCGGGAGAAAACCACAGAACGCTTTTTCTTATATATCTTGAAGAATTACATTCATTAGAAGCACCAACTTCCTTTGTTTTCTAGTTGCAACTGGAAGGAGGCTCCAACCCCCTAGTTTCTCAGGCTACAACTTGAGGGAAGCTCCAACTCCCCAATTCTCTGGCTACAACCAAAAGGGGGCTACAACCCCCAATGTTCTCCGGCTACAACCGGAAGGTGGCTACAACCACTTGTCATTGCCCCGTCCTGCCACCCTAAAGTAGAAGTAGAATAATGGAACCACTGTCACACTATCACTATGAGATATAACACTATAAACCTATACCAATAAATCTGAACCATGCATCAACCTGTACCTCAATTTGTAATCAACCTGTACCATAAACAAGTGCATCAACCATGCACCAACCTAGTATGAACCTGTACCATAAACAAGCGCATCCAACCATGTACCAAGTATGTACCAATCACGTATCAACTACTCATCAAGTATGACTCATCAATATGTACCAACATCATCAACTAAACACCTCATTTATGTACGCCAACTCATCAACTACTTGTCTCAACCATGTACTCAACATGTACCACAACCAAAAGCCCTCATCAATTTCATCATCCAAAACTGATTTGTAGCTTTGCAATAGACCTGGTGTATATGATCACATTCCTGCAAACCTTCCTTAACTTTAAAAATAAGAGACTAGCATTTTCATCAAACTTTTCTTTAGTCTCACATGCCTAGTTTTGGATTAGTCAAAAACCCTAACTTGAAGTAATCATGACTTTGAATCTGTAATGTATAAAGATCTAAAACTGATATACAATTTTCTTCAGTGTGTTTTGTGCAATTCCTCCAAGTTTCACTACTTGGAACCTATCAGAAAAGGAGTTATAGCAAAAATGACATACCTTGCTGAATTATGGCTTATTCTAGAGAACGACCTTGTAGAGAAAGCCCCACACAAAATATTTGATGAATTGATATGAAACTATTACAAAGAATACTAAAAACTGTACCCTAACCAACACTTTTTGTCTCACTGAATTTGTATTTTTTAGAAAGAATTTATGACGTTTTTACCCGAAACACCTGATTTTGACTAGTTTCAGGACTGACGACAAACCCTATTTTCCACAGAGTCTAACTCCCAAAATACAGCGACCCACAAAATGAATTTTTTACCACAAATACTTGGATATGTTTTCTCACTTGCATAGAAATTTCAAGGTATCAATCATTATAGAAAAAAAGTTATAGTGAAAATGGTGAGATGACCTGTAAATAACATACCTTAGAAAACACCATCAAAAGAATTTATCCTTCCTTGCATTTCGGCCTTCTTTTCTTCACCTTCACTCAGAATTCTGGTTTAGATATCCTTGGTTACCTCAGACACATATATATATATTCAATATTCTCAAGTTTTATTCAAATGAGAGAGCCTTGCCTCTTATTTATACTCTCCAAGTAGCTTCTTTAAAAACATCTTCTAGGTCACTTGGCCCACTTTCCTTATTTTAGGGTTGGGTCCACTTCTAATTTCTCCGTTAAACTTATTATTGAAATAATTGATTTTGTATTCACTTTTAATTATAATACACTCATCGCTTCACTTTATTATTTACCTTTTAAAAATCTCTTAAACCACTTTGACTACTTTGACCTTTTGGGGCTTCTAGATGACATATGAGGGTCCTCCAACTTCGTAAGGCCATAAATCTCAAACCGTGAGGAGTTATGTGACGTTCTACATACCACCATAAATGGCATGACATGTACTATCCATATAGAATATTATATTCTGAAAATATATCATAAATCATACTGTTACCCATCAAACAAACTTGGGTCCATTACCCAAATCCGGGGTCTCCAACTTCTCATGGCCATAACTCTCTAACCGTGAGGAATTATGTGACGTTCCACATACCACTGAAAATGAAATGAAAATCACTATCCATCTAGGATATTTTCCCTAAAAAATTCACTTTCCTTCATTTCATTATTCCACAATTAAGCATGGGTTCTCTTACTCCACAAAGCGTCTTCCCATGAGGGCTTTCACCATAAGGGGACCACTTTGGAGTTCATCCATATTTACTTCTTATCAACCATGAAAAAAAAATAATGAGTCATATTTAAATCAAACAATATTGGGTCCATTACCTAAACCTTTATGCTACGAGGCTTTCTTCAAGGGTTGATATCAATGACAACCAACCTTAATCAACAGAAGTGACTTACATCAGGTTTAATTTTAGTCCATGCTTCTTCTAGTGTTATATTTTTAAGATCATTTATGGGAGTGCGATTTACTATGTAATTTGCACAGTTGATGGCTTTCTCCCAATACTTTTAACTTAATCCCTTATATTGGTTCATACAATTATCCATTTCTTTTAATGTGCATTTCTTTCTCTCATTAACACCATTTTGTTGTGGTGTATATGGAACAATGTGTTGCATTTGGATGCCTTGTGTAGTGAAACAACTTGTAAAATTATTGTTCACACATTCACCTCCATCTATTCTTAACCTTTGAATTTGATGTCCATATTGCTTTTATACAAGGGCCTTGTAGGCCATAAACTTGTCAAAAACTTCACTCTTAAGTTTTAAGAAGTAAACCCAAGTACGTCTAGAAATTTCATCAATGAAAGTTAAGAAATACTTGCACCCCGAAAAAGAAGGAGAAGAAAGTGGACCACACAAGTCACTATGAAAAATCTATAAAGGGCCCGAGGTGTGCCAAAAGGCATGTTTGTCAAAACTGTCATGATGATGTTGAGAACACAACCGACACAGACACCATCTCTGCATGAAACAAGAGGAAGACCAGTCACCATATGTTGATTACATAGTTGCTGCAATGAGCGATAATTTAGATGACCAAATCGCTCATGCCAAAGTTTGCTCAAGCCATCACCATGAACAACAAAAAATGATGGAAAATATGATGACCCAAAGTTGTCAAACTTGTACAACCTGGTAATATCATAAAAAAATCTAGTTGCAAGAACATGCCGAGGATCTTTGAAATCCTTGATTACAACTTGGTGAGGTGAAAACTATACAATTTTACCTTCACCTGAATGAGTGATTTAATATACTGATAGAAGGTTACATGAAAGACTTGGAACACACAATACATCATTAAAATGACCATTATCTACCTGAACTATTCTAGATCCTACAACACTAAGAGATCTATCATCACCAACAAATATTTTATTGGTGTTACATTTATTTGTCGTGGAAAATGTGGCTTTCTCCTTAGCCATATGATAAGATGCTCCAGAGTCAATAAGCCACTCATCAAAAGAAGAAGTAGAAGTTGCACTGAAGGAGAAACAAAAAGCAGAAAGCACATGTACATGAGAAGAAGAAGAAGAAGAAGAAGAAGAAGAAGAATCAATATTGATGTTGTGCTTCTTCATCACTGCTTCTAAAGATGTCATCTTCTTGAAACATTTGGACTCATCATGATCATATTTTCCACAAAAGTTGCAATGTCTGTCAATCTTCTTATTTTTAGATTTTGCTCCTTTGTCACCATTAGGAGCTGAAGCTGTCTGAGTAGGTTTGGGACCCTTGTTTTGTTTGTTGTTGTGGAGAGGACTTTGCTTATTAGGATTATATGTTTTATCTTTCTGTTGGGCTACTAAGGCTTTGTTGGAGGTACCTGTAACGTTGATCACTCCAAGTTGTACAATTTTATCTTGCTCTCAAATCAAAGAATCACAAAAGGATTCAAGAGTAGGTTTTTGATTAGATTTCCCTAGATCCTCTCTCATGGCATAAAAGGTAGATACAAACACAGAATATGCACTACCTAGCTTAGAAAGAATAATATAGATGCAACATTCTTCCTCCATCTTTATGTTACACTCTTCACATAAAATTCCAAGGGTTATAAACTTAGATAGATAGTCTTCAATGCAAGAAAATTAGTTTGGACTTAAAGTCAATATCTGATTTTCTAACTGATGTGCTCGAATAATATTGTGTTTACCAAACAAAAATTCAAGCTTTTCCCAAGCTTCATCGGGGTCATCAATTTCTTGAAGGTGGAACCTTAAATTAGGAGAAATGGAAATTCCAATCAGTGCACGTGCTTCATCATTCCTATTATCCCATTTGAATTTTTTTCATCATCAGTGGGTTCTTTTTTCTTTCCCAAGGTAATCCAATACAAGCTTTTACTTCTTAATAAATCCTCCATATGGGATTTCCATTGGAAGTAGTTGGTGATGGTAAACAAAAGATCACTAGAAGAAGCCATATTAAGTATGTAGATAATATGAATTTAAAAACAAAAACTGATGATCTTGATGGAAAGATCTCGAAAAATTAGGCGGTTTTAAAAAAAATGACACTGAAAATGGACTTCGGATGTGAAAGTTTATGCCCTTTTAAAAGAAAGCATAAACAATAACCAAAGAGCCACGTGGTGATACCCTTCCAAATAACCTCAGTTTTACAAATAAGTTGTTTTATGAAGTGACCCACTTTTATAAAAAGAAGTGGGGATCATTTTTACAATGAAGTTACTTTATAAAAGAAAGTTGCATGCAAAAAAAATAACTTTAAAATAAAATATTAAAGCCACTTATTGTGATTCACTTCTATACTTGAAGTGAAATACATTTTACAATGGATGCATGAACTTTTTCAAAAAAAATAACAGAAAGGAGACGTGAACTCAATACCTCTTATTTAATAAGACAACTTTTAATCAAGTGACCTAACAAAACATATTGTATTGTTTATAAGTAGGATTGTTGTTGTTGAAGATGACCTTGGAGAGTGTGCTCATAAAAAACAAGTTTCACACAAGAAAAAATGTCCACTTCTCGATGACAACAATGGTTAAATATCGGTTAGCTAACTCAGAAAATACATCTTTTCCTATCTGTTTCTGATTTGCCGAGATCGCACAAGGCGCGGGGTAAAGAGCATACACGGTTCTAAAAGAGTAGCAACCTTGAAACAAACAATATAAAACTGAAATAAAATCGAAATAATACTCTGCAAATATTTAGAAAGGGCATATTTAGGCTTTATACCTGCAGATCTGACTGAAATGGTCGTATCTTGGGCGAACAGAAACCTTTTCGAGTGAAACAAAAAGTGGTCCTGACTGAAACTAGCACTCTAGACACAATGTAACAACCCTCTCATCCAAAAAATGTACGAAAATGGTAGAAACCAGAGATGAGGCAACTCGACTTCACAATATCGCTCTACAACAAGAGCGGGTCTTCAAATAGGCTCTGATACCATGTTTGACAACATGAGTATTCCAACAGAGGACGAAGACCTTCAGTAACCACTCATACAACCAAATCAAGTTTTCTTGATGGATAACGATATGAGTTTTGATATATTTGAAGGCAAGACTATTCTAGATGGATAGTACATGTCATGCCATTTCTAGTGGTATGTGGAACGTTACATAACTCCTCATGGTTTGAGAGTTATGGCCTTACGAAGTTGGATGACCCTCATATGTTGGCTTGAAGCCCCAAAAGGTCAAAGAGCTTGCAAATAAGAAATTATTATTTAAATGATAAAGTAAAGTGACAAAGTGAAGAATGATTATTTAAATAATAAAGTGAAGTGACAAAATCAAAGAAGATTATTTAAATGATAAAGTGAGGTGACAAAGTCAAG
>ML792521.1:308907-321928 GCA_009831015.1 Picea engelmannii
CAATTCTTCAATTCTTGGAGTACTCTGATCCTGTAGATAATATTACTCAATGTATTCTCTGAAACTCCTCCAATTTTCACTCCTTGAATCCTCCCCCAAAGGAGGTTATAGAAAGAATGGTAGACTTTATTCAATTCTGGTCTGTTCAAAAGACCCAACTTGTACAGCATGCCTTGCGCTCAATATTTAACATCCAATTCTAAAACTCGCACACAAGAAACTACAGTCTGTATTGTTTCTAATGGAAGTGGTTCAAATTCATTTGGATTCTTTATGAAGAAGTTATGACTATTTTACCTGGAACACATGTTTATTGACTAGCTTCAGGACTGGTCACAAACCCTATCTTCCACAGAGTGTATCTCCATAATTATAGTGAATCAAGAGCTAATTTTTTTACTAGAGGTACCTTGATATGTCTTCTCAATACTATAGAGATTTCACCATCTGAATCGTTCTAGAAAAAAAGTTATTGAAGAAATGGTAAGATGACCTGAAAATAACATACCTTAGAACACATCACCAAAAGACTTCATCCTCCCTTGAAATCCAACCTTCTTTACTTCTGATTTCCTCTGAAATTCAACTTGTATCAAATGAATGTATAATGATGTTTATTTATACCATTTATGTAACTTCCTTTTAACATTAGGGCCGACCTGACACTTTCTTATTTTGTAATTATTTTCTTTAATTATCTTCAGGGCCTACATGTACTTCCTTCTTCAATTCACTTTGTCATCTTCAAAAATTCATTTCTCCTCAAGCATGAGGATCCACGTGATGTGCCACATACCACCAAAAACAACATGATGTATACTATCCATCCATGGGTGTTGTATCTGCATGTGCATTTTCCTTCATGTCCAAATACCTTCATCAATCTTGTGGTCCAAAACCCATGACTAGGGTTGACATCAATGACAACAACCAATCTTCCAATAGTCTGGCAGTCTAGCTTGCTTCTACTTGCTTTGGTGGTGCCATGGTGGTGAGTGTCAAATGTTTGCTGAGTTTCAATGGTCTATGTGAACTCCACTATGTGCTCCTTAGCTTCTATCACTCTCTGTCTATTCTCTTTTCACAATTATACTATTTACTACCGCATCCGTGTGTTGTATGGCCATCACATGAAGCTTGTCGAAGACACTAACTTCCCCTCGCCGTCGCTAGTTGGTGCGATTAATGTAGTGTCCCATCGGTCCTTTCCGACATTCAATTCCACATAACTTCGTCGTTTCATACTGCTTTTGCCATCTTTTTGTTTCCTGCTTGTTTCCCTTTTGGCCTGACCCTTAGCCTTATCCTTGACGAGTTTTTATTTCTAAACATGCATGCTCTTTCTTCTTTCAGTGCATTGTACTTCTGCTGGTAACATTTAATATCAGGTGTTTTTTTTTTACTATGCGGTGGGTGGTCAACTGTCCTTGTATAGCTTCAGTCGGTTCCTATTGACCATCCCTCTGAGTTCCGCGCCTGCTAGGTATTTCAAATGTACAACTCCTCCATCTATGACAATTGTTACTTCATATGGTCCTAGACAATGCATTCTGAGCTTTCCCGGGTGTTGAAAAGATTTTCTTTCATACATCAGCATTAAATCTCCTTCCTTGAAGGTTTTCTTCTTGATATGCCAAGCTTTGTCACTTGCTTTCTGAACTTGTTGGTGGAAACTTGCTAAGATCTAGTCTTCCTCCATGGTCATCAACTGATTTAGTCTCTCATGTACTGTGCTTCATTCTGTCATGTGTGTAATTGTTGCTACGTGCAGACTGGGTACCAAAAATTCTAATGGCACTATTGCTTCTTGGCCATATACCAGTTTAAATGGCGTGTGTCCTGTCAACTTCTTGCACGTAGTCTTGTAGGCCCATAATACTGCTGGTACTTTGAGGTCCCAATCATCCTTTTTGATGTTATAGATCTTTGTCAGTGCATTCTCAAGGATTTTGTTAAATGCTTCCACTGTGCCATTTTCCTATGGGTGATATGGTGTGCTCTTCTGATGATGGACTTCAAACTCTTCAGTCATAGTGCTGATAGTGTTGTTTATGAAATGCGTGCCTTGGTCGCTCATCAAAACTCTTGGGCATCCAAATCGAGTGACTACTTATTCAAATAAAAAGTGTGTTGTTGTTTCCATGTTGCAATTTTTCACTGCTATTGCTTTTTCACATCTTGTCAGGTATTTTGTCGTGGTAATAATGTACCTAGATCCTATTCCTTTTGTGGGTGGGTTGATTGGTCCCACAAAGTCTATTTCCCATTTGTCGAATGCCTGCAATGTTACCTATGGTTGTAATGGCATCTTGTCCTTTCTGTTGGGTTTACCTACCCTTTGACATACATCACATCTTTGACAATACTCCTTCGAGTCTCTGTGAATCGTCGACCACCATAATCCTTCGTGCAATACCTTCTGTGTGGTAGCTTTTCCTGTGTAATGTGCTCCTGCTATTCCCTCATGGGCTTCTGTTAAAACTCTCGGTCTTTCGTGTTCTAAAACATATCTCCGCAAAATGCTGTCCATGCCCATTTTGTATAAGTGTCCTACGATCAGTTGATAGTCTACAACTCGGAATACCATGTTTTTCTTCTATGCGGTGTTTTATTTCTGTGGCATAGTACCTGTGCTCAAGTATTGAATGATATCTGCAAAGTAATCGTCAGTGATCTGGACTGAAAATAGTTGTGCATCTGGAAAGTTATCCTCTAAGTTCGTAGGTTCTTCCCCATTTGTGACCCTCGATAGGTGGTTAGGTCCTGCATTCAATTTTCTTGGCTTAACTGTTACTTCGAAGTCAAATTCTTGAAATAGTAGTAACCATCGATAGATTCTCGCCCCCAACACTGGCTTGTTGACTAGGTATTTAAGGGCTAAGTGATCTGTGAACATCTTAAAATGTTTTCCCAATAAGTAGTGTTTGAACTTTTGCAGTGCGTAGACCATAGCTAGGCCTTCTCTCTTTGTAGTGTTATAGTTCTGCTCCGATTCTGATAGTTTCTTGCTCGCAAATGCTATCGGGTGATCCAAGTCTCCCACTTTTGGCTGTGCTAAGATAGATCCAAGGGATATGGATGATGCATATACATGCATGTGGAATGTCTTCTCCCAGTCTAGAAATACTAATATTGGTGTGATGACCATTTTTTCCTTCAGAGTATCCAGTCCGTGTTGACACTCGTCGTTCCACTGAAACTTTGTATCTTTTCTTAACAATTTTTCCATTGGCACGGTAATCTGTGCGTATCCTTTGATAAAATTCCTATAGTACCTTGTGTGTCCCAATGTATCTCTTAGCTGATGGACTATTTTTGGTGGTGGTAAGTTAACAATTACTGCAATCTTTGCAAGGTCTACTAGTAACCCTTGTTTGCATACTATATAACCCAATAGTATCCCAAACGGTGTTCCGAATATGCATTTTTATTTTTATTTTTTATTTTTATGTTTAATGATATCTGGTACTGCCTGCATATTTCTAACATCAACCATAAGACTTATACATGTTATTTCAACAAACTATAGACTGTCCAATCATCCAGGTATACCTCAAGGAACTGATGGATGAATTCTTTAAACACGACGATGACTACTCTGGAAAATATTGCTGGTGCATTCTTTAGTCCAAATGGCATGACTGTGTACTGGTAGGATCCCCATTTTGTCATGAACATGGTTTTGTATTGGTATTCTTGTGCTATCTTGATCTGATGCTAGCCTGAAAAATCCATCATTGAATGAGTAAGCTTCATGTCCTCCTACATTCTCTAACACTTCATCCATAAAAGATGTAGGGAATGGGTCATGTAGGCATGCATCGTTCAACTTCCTCAAGTCAACACATATCCTTATCCCTCCTTGTTTCTTGTCCCGAACTACCATCGGGCTTATCCATTCTGATTCTTCGACTGATTCTATGATTCTGGCTTCGAGCATCCTGTCGATCTCAATTTTGACTTTCTGTTTATATATTGGATTTAGTCTATATGGTCGTTGTATGATCAGTCTCGCTTCAAGTATGAGTGGTATCTTCACCTATACTATCTCCCTTGCTATACCCTTCATCTCTATAAATGTTGTGGGAAACAGGTCGTTGCATTCGTGCAATAACTCTGTTATACTTTCTATTTTTTGTTCATCCCAATAGTCTCCAATGCTGGCTATTTTGGGATTCTCAACTGTCCTAATGTTGACTTTATTTACCTTGATAAATGCGGAAATAAGTTCTGATTCTATAGGTGGTCCCTCCACTTCTCTTTCTCCTTCTTCTTCTTCGATCTGAATATCGTGCGGATTGTCTTCATCTGGTGCTTACTCTTGCACATGGTAACATGACAACAATTCCTTGACTGTCTATTTGTTCCTCTATTGTTCTTTTGTTATGATTTTGACTTCCGGTTCCTTAATGAATATCAGTCCTCTTATTTGTTTAAGAACCTCATCTATGTTGGGGTTTTCATGCTCGAATGAGAAAGTGACTATACAATTCTGTTGCAATGTTGTCTAGGTCATAGTTCCTTTACGTAGTTCCTAGTCTGTATACCAGCTCGCTGGTATGCCCTCTAGAGTGTGGATAAAATGGTGAGGCCATTCCTATGGGGGTGTCAATTTACACAATGTTATGCACTTCTCCAAGTGTTCCACTGGTGCCCCCTGTCCATCGTACCTCTGTTTCTTGTTGTTTTTCTGTTTTGCACCGAACCTTATGTGCAGTAATCGCTTGCATTGGTACCAATTTGTGATTGTCACTTTGTGTGCGCCCCACCATCTTGTAGGTGTGGCCTTGAGTTCTATATCAAGTTATAATAGTCTTTGGTTCTCTAATACTTCATATTCATACTATGCCAAGAATGTTTCCAAATCATTTATTCCATGGAAACTGGGTGGTTACCTTATTTTCATGCCTACCCATCTTACTGTGCGGTCTATTCGTGGACATATTCTTGTGGAAACTTCATGTAGCCTTTGTTTCCAGTTCTCTAAATTGATATATGAGTCTATTAGACATGAAGTAATGCTCCGCCAACTGAGTATCCCATCTGCAGTTGGGTTTATGTAATCCTCATTGCGCGCAGTTGTTCTGTACAACTGGCTGATTTCCTCTAAGTCTAAGCACGTAGGTTCTATGAACCTTTCCCCTTCTGATGGGTCTAATGGCACAATGAACCTATATTCCCTTGACTCAAATGTCATTTTCATTATCTTCAAATTGATTATGGCCTGGTTTTCAAACTCCCAATCCAACCCAAGCAACGCTGGGTAAGGTGTTGTGCCGTCCACTATTTCAATGACTTCAAAATCTGCTTTAGTGCTCACTCCATCCAGGTCTACTATCACTCATTTCAGTCTATCAATTGGTAGGACTCTATGCTGGTTTGCTAATTTCAGCTGTACAGGTGAATATCCTAATGTGGGTTCTCCGATGCATTGCCATGTTTTCTTTGGTAATACATTAACTTCAGATCCTAGATCCAATGATATCTCCCATGTTAAAATCTCCGATGTTGGCATTCAGTCTAAACTCCCTACTGGTTCTTCTCCTTGTATGTAGGTGATTCACTGTCTTTTGTTCTAGTTTTGCTTCTGCCTCTATACTACATCTTTCTCATATGTTTTGCAATATTTTGACAGATGATGGATCATTTAGTACTTTTACACATGATTGCAAAAAGCCTTTGATTATGCTTACTTGTCCCATGGGTTGCATTTCATTGGTATGATCCAATACTGGAGGCATCTCGTACTCTAGTGATTCCTTGCTTTGCTGCACGTTTGAAGTTGATGCCATGTTTTCTCTCTGAAATTCTTGTCTAGCTTGCATAAATATCTCCTTCTCCTTCTGTGCGTTGAACTACTTTCTTGGTTTGAACGTTCTTCTTCACCCACTGATTTTATACTATCTCTTATTGGACTGTGTCGTTCCCTGTTTTAGCTCCTCCATGATTAACAATGTTGATGTTCCATCCCTCATCCCTTGCTTCGGCTGAAATCCACTGAACAATTTGGTTTTTTTGGTTCCTCTTTTCCTGGATCTTTACCAGTAGTGTTGTACATTCCTCTGTATCATGGTCCAATGTGTGACAATACATACAAGTCACTAATGGAAGCGGACATTCCCTTGCATAATGTCCTGGTTGTTGGCAATTGTGACATTATACATACTACTGGTCCTCCGCCTCATCCAAAACCTCTTCTTGCTCATCCTCCACCTCTATAGCCTGCTCGATCTCCTCTCGACACATTATATTGAGGTGCCTGATTGTACTGCACGATATTGTACTGAGTTTGTGCTGTGTTATACTGTGGCTACACAGTGTTGTATGAAGCTGGGGCTTGGTTAAATTGTCGTGCAGATTGCCCAATCACCATTTATGCCTGCACTCTATATGCATCTGATGTCCTTTCTCTCATCAGCTCCATGGTTCTACAATATTTGTCGTCATGGCCCACTAACTTGCAAAAGGTGCAATATGAACTCTTTGGGACTATCTAGTATTTCTGCATCGTCGTGCAGTGATATGGATCGTGACCTAGTTTCTTACAGATTTCTCACCATAATCCTCCTGTTGGTAATGGATTTGGCATTCCTGCTGCTATATATTGCGTGAATGTTAGACATTCGTTCTTGTGGTGTCCTTCCGTCCTGCATGTAGTGCACCAAACGACTTCTCGTTTGTCCTTACTCTTATTCTGGTTTAATTGGAACATTAAGTTATTCAAATCCTCCTTTAGTTCTTCGATGGCTAGATCCATCTATTGATATTGGTTTTCTTCCAGTTGTAGGGCTGCCTACAGAGCCTTTGCCTACGTCTGAAACTTTTGTTGTTGCAGTGGATACTTTAAGTGTGGGAGCAATGAGTTTAAAAATAGGTGTTGATGTTGCATATCGGTCATGAGATATTTCAACTTTCCCTTCAGTCGCTTGAATCTTTGGTCAATCTCCCATACAGGTTCTACCAGTTTTTGTTTAATTTGGATCATCTTGTTCATGTGCTAATCTTCTAAAATTGGTTTTTGAAACTTGTTTATCAACAATTTCTTGATATCTTCAATTGTTCTAGTTGTCCTTGGTGGATTGTTTGTAGTTAAACTCATATAGCAATCCAATGTGTGATCCCTGAGTGTAATCGCTAGCTGTGCTAATTTAGTATCTTTGTCTGTGATTTGTTTTGCTTCCCAAATCTTCTCACATATGAACAAATGTTTTTCTGGGTCTTCTGATGCTTCTCCTTTGAATTCTGGTAACCTAATGGTAGGATCGTGTCTTTCCATTCTGAACGCTGAACTACTACCTCCGCGTGGTGTAGATACTTGACTAGTGCTGCCTGAACTGGCTCCTCCATTTGTTGTTCCTTGTGTAGGTGTACTTCCTACTGTCTGACTTCTTCTGAACTTCGGTTGTCTAAACGACGATGTTCTCTTTGGTGTTTTAGTCGCACATGGGTTTATGGGTTCCACACTAACATTAATATGGATAGGATTGCTGCCTTCTCTTCCCATTCTTGGACCTCTCGTCTTCCTCTCATATGTTGTGCACAGAATTTCCTCAATCTGCTCCACATCTCGAAGATCCTCTACCTCTTCCTCATCAATCTCCAAGCCTTCCCTTGCGGATATGGCTCTCTTCTTGGTATTCACCTTGTATTGGTAGGGTACTCCACTACGCGTCTTCCCAACTGTCACCATGATCCGCTTGATCTGGTCGTCATCCATCATGATTGGGTCCAAGGGTTCCTCCTTCTTTCCCTTATCCTCTCTTCCTTCTATTTCTTCTTTCTCTTTCAGTGCTTCCCCCTTTCCCCCATGCATACAGGGAAGTTTAGCTGTCTGACTCCATTGTCATTATGCCTTTGTTATATAACAATATCTTAATAGAAGTATACAACAATCTAATGTACCTTCTTCATGGTCCACGTAGAAATTCTTGCTCCGCTACGCTATACGAATTCGCTATGTCTACTACAAACTCTGTTATAAAGCCAAACTCTGTTATAAAGCCTGCCACAATATTGTCAAGCCAAAATTCTACTGCGTGGGTGAATTTGTTGTTCGCCTACTGTAGCTGCTCAATCTGTACTGGGGTCCACTCTAACTGTCGGATCTAGTTCATTGCATGGTTATCCTTTAACCTTAGTATCCACTCCTGCAATAGATGTGGAAAATCACATAAAAAGACTTCATGCAAATCAATGAACACATATTTCTCAAGACAATTGTGGGGTGTTACTCTAGGGTTTATATTGTCCTCTTGTGCAAACTCTATCTCTTTTGTCTTTAGCCAACTTTCGATCTCTACTTTTGTGGGATTCCATGGTCTCAACATCCCCATCTAGTGGCTCATTGCTTTTTTTTCTTCTTTCATATTCTTTTTCTCTGCCTCTTCGCATCTACTCAATCCTCTCCTGTTCCTACCGACGACAACAAAACCATTTGTTGGTTACTCTCTCCTATATATTGTATGATTTTATCGACCCAGGGTTCATATCTGTATGGGTTTCCAACAAATCCTCTAAAACTATCAACCCTCCTAGTAAACCAGAAGGCAACGCATCGCACAAAGTGCACTACGTAATCTCACCCGAGATAGTCTTACTGGGTAGTTTTAATACTCATGTGTTTACAACCTAGGATTGAGTGCGAGATAGGAGAACTGTATATTGAACCACTATTATAACTTGTAACCATAATCTACTCTCATTTGCGAATAAACAAAAAATATAACAACTCATTCATTCAGTATAGCAATATTTACTTAAAGCAATAAATACACACATGCATTCAATATCATGACACAGGTGTTACCATTGTTCACCCCCTCTTGGGCTATGTCCACAAAGATTTGTCTCTTAGCTCTTTTTTTATAGTCGTTCTGTCACTATAGCACCGCATGCTTACAAATCCTCCTAGTTGGGTAAGATCTATATGAGGCGGACTAGATCGCACCAAGCTCCTCAGCCTACGATCTAACCCTCAATATCTACCCTCCTTCATCCTCTCTAGCTCAACACCTTACCAAAATAGGTCATACAACAAAATATTACATATCGGTTCGCTACAACATTTCTCTCTATAACAACGACTAGTCTCGCTAATAATAAAAAACTGAACCCCCCTATGATACCTAAGTATCTATATTTATACATTTTCTATCTCTTCAACATTACAATATATTACCAAAACCCTAACCCTAACGTCGTTAGGTCTTCCCTGCATGCGCGCGTGCTGTTCTTCCTTCCAGCTGTCGCTTTCCTCTCGGCATGCTTTCTTTCCCAAAATCACCTTTGTTTATGCTTTGGTTTGCTTCCAACATGGCTCATAAGTCCATTGTAGAGAACTTACTAGTAGTGCAAGCTTTGGTTGGGAACATAAAATGTTTAGAGGGCTTTATTTACATTATGGTTGTAAAGGAATTCCATTATTATCTTGCACTAAGATGACATTTCCACAACAAAATTTTATGTTTGAGAAAAATATTGTAGACCATATATAAATTGTAAAAAACTATTTATTTGTTTTGATTGAACAAAAATACCACCCTTGGCTACCCTAATGCTACGAATCACGTATCCCTTTGAAATAGGGAATTTGTATTAGAGTAGTTAACCGCTCCCTTATTGATAATTAGAATGGAAATTTGTCTTTTTTTTTTTTCCACAATTTTGTTTTGTCTTTGACACTTATTTGATTAATGCTCATGTTTATTTAACTAAGGGATGAGATAAAACAAAAACAATAACAATATTTTGGTCGTAGTCTAAACGTTCAACGAAATGACTCCTTTTCGATGATATTATTCGGGGACATTTGCTTGAAATCCGGTGAGAAATTGTTAGATCCACAGATTTGAGTGATTATTTCTGTATAATTTGAGTTCCCCATGGGTTTTTCAACATGCTAAATCCATTTCTACATTCATAAATGGATTTTAAGCAATAAAAAATAGTGATTTTGTGCAAATTTATATCGTTGGATTCCGATAAAAAAAAACCATTTCGTAGAAGAGTTAGATAGGGACAATATTTTGTGTCCCAACTTTTTACTTCAGATTTCACTCAAAACATTACCAACCAACATCTAGTACAATTTTAGACAAGGTTTGCATGCAATAGTTGGAAAACAAGGAAAACACGTGTAATCCTATCAAAATGGAGAAGTAAAGAAATACAAAAAATGGAATAAGTTTATTTGATAGAAAACCAAAAGTATAGTCTAAGAGATAACAAATAATATGGTCACAAGGAAACATTTTTCACTTATAATCATCGGTTAAAGTAAACTACAAATAAACATCCCTTTAAGATGAAGTATAAACTACACCAGTCACAGTGAGTTTCTTGTAATAATAGAACCTTTGTAGGACATTAAGAAGTATTTATAAAGAATATATGTATGTTCAGCGAAATCATTTGATTGATTTTAAATAACAAAAAAATTAATGAATCCCTTATCGTCACAAATAATATATATACTTTTACTTGCACATAATGACATCCATAAATTGTATTGTTGTAGAATACACATGGAGTTTTTTTTCTTTCAAAGAAAACCTTGAGATAAACTTAAAGGAATGCTTCCCTACATTCATGGATGACATCCCTAGTAAACTCATTAATGTGAACTAGTGACCTAGCCCAGGGTGATTCGAACCAAACACTTACTAGCATATAACTAACCAAATGCCCAACAACATTAATGACAATCGGTTGAAATGACCCCTTGAATGAAAGCATACATATGGAATTGCATCATTACATCAAACTAAATTGTATAAAAAATCCAACAAAAATGTTAACAACATAATGTGTAATCCCTAATAAATATAACCTTGAAATACTAAAAATATTGAGAAAAAAAATATAGTCATATACCCATAACTAGGTAGCAAATTCATCTCTATACCTTACCCAATTATCTCTAACCTCATCCTATTTTCTTGAGTAGATGATTCTCTACCAAGGTGTGGAGGATTTCAAGACCGTGGAAGAAGTTTTGGAAATTTGTCACAGGGAATATGGATCTATACCTATCTTCTATACTTTGATGGATGATAATGTAATGTCCCTTTCCAAATAATCTCTCTAGGAGATCGACATAATAGCCTAGGTGATTCCTGTAGGCTATATTTAGTGGAGGAAAGGGAATTAATTAATTATTTAATGTCATCGGAGTGGGAAAAACAATCTGTTTAAAAGGTGACATTGAGTATTTAGGAAAAAGGGTGTTTTAAGTGACTATTGAGTTAATAAAGTCACTTTAATTTATTAAAAGGGTAAAAGGGTCAGAAAAGGGTCAACGAGAGAATAAAAGAGGAATGAGGGTGCCCTCTCTCATTATGCATTGTTATTTTCTAAAAACCTTTTTGTGTAAGAGCTCTTGTGGCTTTGGTGCTTGTGACGAAAAACCCTAGAGAAGAATATTGGTTTCGGTGGTGAGACTATCCACCCTAGCTGGTCATAGTGGGAAGATCATTCGAGTTTTCCTTTGTGCTTCATTTCTAGTGTAGTTTATCCTTTGGTGGCTGAGTTTTATTGTGTGTGGCTGGGTTTTACCTTTGGTGACTGAGTTCTTCTTTTGCAAAGGTCGACTTGGCTTGAGGAGAGTGAGTTTATCTAGTGGCTACATTTCTGGTGTTGTGGGCAACAATTTCTTAGTCTAGGGGCCAATTTCCTTATAGGCAGCTTGTATTTCTTGGAGGAGGGGCCAATTCCTTCACTACTGGGTCGATTTCTTTAGAGGGAGGCCGAGTTAGCTTGTTGAGGGGACAATTTCATTTGTTGGGGTAGAGATCTTGATTGTAAGGTGAGTTCCTTTAGATCTAGGTAGAGTTAAGCTTTTTGGGGCTGATTTCCTACATGTTAGGACTAATATTCTTGTTGATGGGTCATATCATTGCATTTGGAGGCTGAATTTATCTTGGTGGCTATGCCCATTTCCTGCAAGGTCCAAATTCTATTTTCCGTGTTGAGTTTAATGTTGCGGGGAGGTCATGGACTTCATCTACAGTCCTGTTCCAACTAGACATACCCCTACTACAAGTATTGTTCACCTACATGTCTGTCATAACGTTTACAAGGTTGTTGCACATATATTTCATCTACAACATATTTATCTCATCAATTACCAAGACAACAAGTAGAAGAATACACCAAGTTTCTCTTTATTTGCTATTGTACTGTTGTTGGGGATTATCCAATGTATTTCTACTGCCATAAATATTAAATGCAATAAGTGTTTTGAGCTTTGATCTTGGTCTTTCATTGAAGTCATCAGCAGAGGTTAAAATCATAAATAATTTGTTGATTGAATGCTTGAGTTCAAACTATTTGATAAAATGTTCATAATATTAAACTAAGAAAAAAAATCCAAAAAATTAAGTGGGGATATTACGGATAAGTTGTTCAATTCTCTTAAATAATTCATTTGAATACTTAAATATTTAATATCATAGTATTTTTGAATTTAAATAAAAAAAAACGATGATCTTTACTCATTTCTAATGAAAGATATTTCTATGTCCAATTTTTTTTTGAGCAAAAACTAATATATATATATATATATATATATTTCCATAATCTAATAATATTATTTTTCTCCGATCAAAGAACTAATTCTTCATTGTTTAAGTCTATGTACCTCATAACTACGATAAGGAAGAATATTGTTTGATTTTTTTTTATTCCGACATGTGACAATGTGAGAGGGTGCTTGTGTTTTTTAAATTCTTTTTTCATTATTGCTTTTGATATATACATTAAGTATACGTACAGTTCTTATTGGTTTAAATTATTTCCATTAAAAATATAATTTTTAAATGAACAATTTGAGTATTTATGACTATTTTCAATTTTAAAATAAATACACCACTATTTTCAATTTTAACATAAATACACCACAAGAAAATATATGTTAATCTCAAACCACTAAATATTGACTTCAACAAATGAATGTATTGTTCGACTCTTAACTTTCTACATGTATGATGTATTTAACAAAGGGACATGCCAAGTTCAAGAAATT
>ML792521.1:330857-358423 GCA_009831015.1 Picea engelmannii
TTACTTAAATATGGAACATGTTTTACCTCTTTCAACAACCATTGGTTTCCATTTCGTTGCTTTATTTTTACCTTTCCCATTCCAACAATTTTGCATGGTTTATTATCACCCAAATGAACCTGTCCAAAATCACCTTGAACATAGTCTAGAAAACATTTCCTATGGGGTGTGGCATGAAATGAAGCTCCTGAATCTACTACCCAAGACTTAGAAATATTATCTACAGAAAGAATCAAAGCATCTTGTAACACATCACCTGTTACATTTGCTTCCTGATTTCTCTCCTGCTGTCCATCTCTTTGTTTCTTTGGAGCTTTGCAGTCTTTCTTCAGATGTCCTTTCTTCCCAAAATTCCAGCACTCTATCTTTCCAAGTCTATATTTGGATCTACCCTTCCTAGAATTTCCGTGGTTTCCTGAGCCCTTTCCTCTATCCTTTTGTCTTCCCCTGTTCTTCATGTTCAACGCATTTCCTGATGTCTCACATGTGCTTTTCCATCGCATTTCCTCACTAAGGATAACACCAACAACATCATTAAATTTTAAAGTATTTGAACTAGAGACAGAGTTACTTACATCCATGACCAAGCCATTCCAGCTTTCTGGCAATGAGCACAAGATTAGAAGAGCCCTAACCTCATCATTAAAGTCCACTTTTATAGAACTTAGTTGATTAGTAACCATATTAAATTCATTTAAATGATCCGCAACAAACCCACCTTCTGACATCTTCATATTAAATAATCTCTTCATTAGAAATACCTTATTCAATGCCGAGGGTTTTTCATACAATTTGGCCAACACGTCCATCAAACCCTTCGTTGTCTTTTCTTTCGAAATATTGAAAGCCACCGATGCTGCCAGGCTCATCCGTATTGTTCTTAGAGCCTTTCTGTCAAGAATCTCCCATTCTTCGTCCTTCATGGCCGCCAGCTTCTTTGCTACTCTTCTTAATGGTAGGAATAGATCCTTCTAATATAAATAGTCTTCCATCTACATCTTCCATAACTGGTAGTTTTGGCCGTTAAATTTCTCGACCCTAAACTTTCCATCTTCCGACATTACTCCCACTCGATCCAAGAACCCTCTTTTCCTGTGAGTTACCTTACGCTCTGATACCAGTTGTTATAAAAGCAGGACCGTGGAGCAATAAAATAAAACAAATGCAAAAACAAAACATAGTAGACACACAATACAAGAGAGACATAGATTTATGTGGTTTACCCAGTGTGGGCTATGTCCACTAGAGAAATTGCCAGGTCCTTCCTTTATTATTATCCAGCAAATGAAGGGATACAACCTACAACAAAACCCGCTGTAACGTCCTCTTATTTCTCTCACAGTCTTCTCTCTCAGAATACAATATTCATCATCAATCATAGCCGCGTGGAAGAGTGTACATACTTCTGGGGTGTAAATACTTCATGGGGTATAAACACGACTGAAAGTAAAAGACCTATAAATCAGGAAGATAATCAGGCTCCACAACCAACAATAGTTACATCCACTTGACATCGAATTTTTAAAATTTATTTCAAAGAATAAGTAGTGTACATAGCTTAAGACAGACACCACTTGTAGTGTATCAATACATCTATTAAATCATTAGATTGCATAAGGATTTGTAAAAAAATATCTTATAACTTTCATGGTGCACTTAGAAAGTATGAATGAACCATTAAATGATCCATCATTAGTAGGCACCATAATTTAGTGCATATAATAACAATGTCCTTATGTGTTTATGTGCACACTACCGCCATTGGAAATTATTTCAAAGGATGATTGGTGCGCCTAGATAACTTGGAGCACCACAAATTGGGTGTCCATACATCAATCAATACATTATATAGCATGGGTAATTTTAATACTATAAATGGAAAATGAATTGGCATGATTATTATGTATAGGAGCACTAGTATATGGTGCACCTTGTAGAAGAACTAATATATGGTGTGAGTCAAATGTTGTGGATGCACTTGTTGAAACTTAAAAAAAAAAATATAAAACAAGGTAATTAAAGCCTAATTTTAGTTTTTAATCCATTGAAAATGGAAATTGAGTGATAAGAATTAATTTACCTAGTCTCTTACTTGCTGAGGCATGGTTATTGTATAGAGAAAATTGAAAAAAAATTGTACAGCTTAGAAATTTCTAAAACAAAGACAAGTCCACCATGGAGTGGAGGACTCCAGAAACCCTATAATTCATCTCAAACCTATCGAAACCAGGTGAGATAACTTGTCACTGTATATGATCCTGTAATATTCGTGTCCTTGAGCTTCTCTCTTAGCACCATCTTGTGATTCTAGTTCTTTCTCTGAAACAATCTCTTCAGAGCCTCCCACATGGTGTTGGCTGAGTTCTTTCCCAATAAGTGAGGGATCAAGTGATCCTTCACTTTGTTTAGGATCACATCCTTGAGATTATGGAAGGCCGGTTCTTTTGGATCTATTGGTGGCATCACGACGGAGTTGGAAAACTCCCAAATATCATTTTCCATTAGCACCAACATGACCCACTCCTTCCAGACACTATAGTTGGACACCCTGTTGAAGGAAAATCTCCCTGCGGACAGGTAGATCTCCTCAAAGAGATAGACTCTTAAATCTAAGACAGAAAGTGCTTATCATGGTCACTAACTTCCTTTTAGATCTAGGTGGACTAGTGTGTGAGAAGGAAGGAGAAAAGAAGTACCTTTTACCAGCGTTTGTCCCTGCACGCTCCGAGTTGAGCTCCGATCTTTCTCTCCTCGATAAGCCCTGTAGACAAACAAAGTACGACTACTTCCTACTCTATCAAGATTAGTCTGAAATAGGTCTATCTACTAAAGAGACAAATTCATGTGAGATTGAACACGAATTAGAAAGAAACAGGCCAACCAAATTATATTAATGAGGACAAACCATTGCTTATAGCTGTAGATTGATTGCAACAGTTTTGTCAAGTCTTCCTTGTCTAACCCTTGCTCAAAAGATCCACGATATGAATGATGATAGCTTCACCGATTGCTCCCTATGATATCATAGGTCTCTTGCCTCCAAAATATCTCTGTTCCAGCACCACTTATAAGATCATAAGTTTGGTGTGATTCTCCCTTTCCAGTTCCCATTCACCATTAGAAAGCTTGCTTATATAGCCTTGGAGAGGCTCAACAACTTGAGATATCCTTGGGGAAGGTGAGGATTTTCCTCCTTCAGTTGAGGATATTCCCTAAGATCATGGCTGGAATAGGGATTCGAGCTAAACTTCCTTCTAAGAATGAAAATATCCTTCCCCCATTCATCTCAACAACTCAACTATTGCCTAAAATAGGTAGTGCTTCCTCAAAAGGGCACTCAGAGAGCTATAGCGCTCCCTAGTAGGCTTTAGGGGAGTGCCAGTGCTCCTAAGGGTAGGAGTGCTCCTATAGAAGGGATAAAGAGATTTATAACACTCCCAGACAGTGTACGGGGGAGCGCCAACACTCCCAAAAGAGGTATAGGGGAGCGCTCCCCTCCAAAAACTCAATTTTTGAGGTGCTTTCAGATGGAAAAAGGTTTGTAAGCATGTTGACTCATTTCTCCTCTTCCAAATCAAATATTTGAGGTGTTTCAAGTGTCCTTCTCATGTCATTATAGGCATGACATAGGCATCATTGAAGCATGCATTCTTTGACACTTGCGACACTTGCGACCTTGTGAGCAAAATGCGACACTTGTGACCTTTGTAATGATGACACTTGCGACACTATCAAAGTGAGTATTTTTGATGTGTAACAGATTGCCCCCCAAAGTATGAAGTTAGAAGATGAACTGATAACTGAAATGCTTTGTAGACTTTCAAGCAAGGGTATAGACGCAGAGAACCTGACAGAAGCTACACACAAACATCCAACAAATATTATGACATGTTTCAAACCCAAGGCAGGCATACCTATGCTTGGGTGATAAAGACTTGCAAGATATGGCCTCCATAAAATACACTGCGGATCCATAATAGTATTGATAAAAAGGTATAGCCACTAAAAATACACTGTGGATCTATACTCCCATGACCTGAACTAATCATAGCCATGAATAATACACAGTGGATCTACGAGATGACAAGACATAGCCATGACCATTACAAAGTGGATCTATGTAACAATATATATGTGTCATTGTTCAAGAGAAACTCCTTTGCAACCTGGGCAAAGTACATATCAAAGTGATCACTCAACCCAGGGTCCTCTTACTGATCCCGATGTAGTACAAATCTAACCATGTGAATAGATGTCCTGATGTCGAACATGGCAGAAACCACTTGATTACCACTCAATGATGTAAATTGTTAACAAGCATGAGGGAGATCACCACTAATGTCGATGATTCCCAAGGTACCCTAGTACATTCCAACGAATGTGAATGGATGAGCTGGAGTCGAACATCCGTGGAATCATTCGATCAGAGGTCAATGATGTAAACCCACTGTCGAATGTGAGGAGGCCTGCCATTGAGGCATGCAAGTCCCAAAGTACTAACTGGTTTCTAAGTCTAGTTCCTGGATAATGTGTTGAAGTCGATAAGAATAGGCTCGTCGAAGGAGGGCCTTGATGTATCCCCCATCAACGACACAAAACAGACATAGAGATGTAATTGGCAGATCAAATGAACATGGACTGACACGGGTATTGAGACAAGATATTTGTGATGGCTGACTCTTGAGGCGGATACTTCCCTTGAACATTGAGGCACAACAACAGAAACATGACATGGACCAAAACTTGATGATGCAATGGATGCTATGACTTACATCAGGTGACCCAAAGGAGTGAAAGAAACTCAAAGGATTGGCTCAATGCAGAAGTTCAACAGATTATAATGCGTGCAAAAGACAAAGTGTTGTGTTCAAGGGTGACTCTAGGAGTTACTTGGTAATGTTCTCAAAAAACTGCTCGGCTTGTTTCTTTCAATTTTTCCCCCATCCAGATAGACGAGTACCTCTTTTTGATTTAATGAGATTGAGGATGATAACACATGCTCGATAAAACTCACCTTTGGTAAGTTCCTCTTCTTTTGTTTAACGAACTGGAAGAAGTAAGGGTTTGATCCCATATGGGCCTGTCGATGTTTTGTTTAGCGAGTCCAAAGACAAAAAACTCGAAGGTTTTTCATGATTATAGAGTCTGGAAAAACACTTAAAAGAGAACTCTCTCAGTTCCTTTTTCGTAAAGTAGTCTGACGAGACTGAAAAATAGATAAACTATTGCTCAACATACATTTTCTTCAAATACTTTAACGAGCGTGAAAAGAACAAGGTCGCTCAGTAATCTTTTCATGTTTAGATAGTCTGAAAAGGACTTAAAGATGACTCCAGTGTTGTCCTTTTTCATAATGTTAGTCTCATGAGGTTGAAAAAGAGATAAATTATCACTCGAAAGATGCCCTTTCAAACTGTTTAACGAGTGGGAAAGGAAGCAAGATCACTCGACAATCTTTTCATGTTTAGAGAGTCTGAAAAGAGCTTAAAGGAGACTCCAGGGGGTTCCTTTTTTGTGTATCCATACAGGTCCGAAAAAGAGATAAAAGTATACCCGGATGCATTCTCATGTATTTACGAGCATGATAAAGAACGAAGACTAAGCTCGGTATGCCCCCAGCATGAAAGCTACTCCAGAAAGATCAGAAAAGGCTGGAGACATGCCCTCCAAGCTTTAATTCATTCAATGAAGGGTGGATGAAAAGAAGGTTCAAGAGAGGTGACTGTTTCATTTTTTAATGAGCTTGACATAGGAAAAGAACTATGCTCAGGACCTCTGTTTCATTTTTTAACGAGCTTGAAACAGGAAAAGAACTATGCTCAGGACCTCTATTTCATTTTTTAATGAGCTTGCCACAGAGAAGAGAAACTATGCTCATGGTTTCGTCCAGATCATGGCTTCCAAAAGGATAATGCTCTAGAAGGGTACCATGTCAATGGATAAAACATGGTCATGGCCTCCAGGAGATCTTCACTGGATGGAAGATAGTCACGCGAGAAGGAACATAGGTCGATGGCCAAGATAGGAGTAAGGGGATCAGGCTCCAATAAACCTATCAAAGAAATCACCATGTCCACTACCGGATCTAGATCGTCGGAAGTTGAAATCATGGGAGATGATGAAAAATCAACTCTAGGAGGGGAGATAGAGTGTATATCTTACCAGATTTCTTCATGAGGGGGAAGAAAAGAGGATCGGTGATGGTTATTATCCCAAGGTAACTTGTCAATGCAAAGCATCTCCGACATAGATTCATCCAAAGGAAAAGGTGGGGAAATGTAGTTGATCGCAGAGGACAAGGAATGCAATTGTGATTGCATTGAGGAACTGTCAAGTGCCAATAGATGTTGGGCATCTGAGGAGGGAGAAGAAGATTGGGTAGAAACGTATGACGTTTCGGCTGGACCAAGTGGCATGGTGTCACTTAGTGCATCAAATTCCAAAGGACAAGGTACAATCCAAGGGTTAGATGATTCCAAAGATTGATAAGCCGCGGTCGAAATCATATCGACGCTGGAAATATGATGTGTAGTTGGTGGAAGTGGTGTAGGGAAGGTACCCATGAGGCTAGAATATTTCAGTAAGCCAACACCAATGCTTTCATACGTGATCTTGTGGTCTCCCAAGAAAGGAATATTGTTGGTAGCAGGAGCGTGAGCATCGGTCTTGCAGAAATCCAACTGATCAATAGTGACAATTTTTCCTTGGTGAGGAAATTGCACACATCGAAAGACTGATGAGGCAACGGCAATCATAGCATAAAACCAACTTCTTCCAAGTAAAAAGTTGTAATCGAGGGGAGCATCAACCACCTTGACATCAACAGTAACAGTTTTTCCACCCAATTGGATGGGCAGGGACTGTAAAAGCCCATGGGGATGAAAACCTCACCCATAGAAGGTGCGTAACATCATTGGGGATTTGTTGAGTGCTAGTGATTTTAAACCTTTCCAACACACTAAAGACATGACACAAGTTGAGGCTCCCTCATCCAGAATAGTTCGATGGATTTGTTGATTGTGAACAATAACATCAACTTGGAAATCAAGTTGGTGGGAGAGTCGAGACACATAATTATCCAAGCTAAACATGATTTGATTGGATGACTCAGGATCAACAGCACCAAGAGCGGTCAAGAGCATTTTACGTTGACTGGGGCAGTGCTGTAGAACTTCTAACGCAGACATAACACACGGTGCTTGAGCCAAATCTTCAACAATGTTGTAGTTTTTGGCAGCACATGAACTAGGATTAAAGGTAGCTTTGCGGATAGTGCTCTTAGGAGGACGTAAGATAGAGTCGAACGTGGGTTTCTCGATATGGAGTGGTCCAGACGGAGGATTAAACGATGGAAGACTAACAGAGGATGAAGATGGATCTGGTAAAGTGTCGGCATCGTTAGTATCTTTTCCTTTGTCAGGGTTACCTGGTGTGTCCTAGGTCTTAGAGTGAGTGGTCAAATTAATCCCATTAAACATATAAATATGTGCACTTGACAAGGCATCATCATTAGGATCTCTAGAACTGCCCCCATGAGAGGGGGTTTGAGCAACCATGGATTGCTGCTATGGAAAAGGCTGAGTAAGCACAACGGGTTGTGACTTCCCTTGGAAAATTTTGGCCACTTCATTACGAAGTGGACAATCTTGAGTGTAGTGATCGTCACCACAAATGATACATGGGAATTTCAATTTCCGTTGTGATTGCTTTTCGGTAGCAGGTGTTTGATTCTTGGTTTGTTCATTATTATTTTTTTATTTATTCTTTGTCTTCTTCTTACCTCCGAATTGTTGTGAAGGGGAATATTGAACTACATTCACCTAAGAGATCTGAGTTTGGGGGGAGGTAGAGGAGGGTGTAGTTGATTTGGATTTGACGGAACCGATAACACCATCCACATGAGATGAGGATGATGGATTAGAAGGATCGGTATTAGCTCAAGCAGCATTCGGAAGCAAATCATACAAAGTACCAGATTGGGAATAAACCGAGTCTAAGTACTGAGCTCGAGCAATGGATTGTTCCTCTGTGATCGCACCACCCATAGCGACATCGCAAGCGATCGGGGGTAACATTGATATAGTAAACCATTCTGCCAAGAGCATGTTAGGAATGACTACCTTGATCATCCTTCGTCGTCGCCTCCACTCATGAATATGGTCAGAGATATGCACGGAGTTGGTTTGACGAAGGGAGGTCAAGAGTTCAGTACCTGTCTCGTAGAGAATAGGCAGTTGAAAGTGTGTGAGGAAAGACATAGAAAGGGAATTGAAATCATGAGAAGAAGCATGTGGTAGTTCAATATACCACTTTGTTGCCGAACCGGTAAGTGTTCGTTGGAAAATACGCAAACGTACAGAATCATCCATGAGGGAGTTTGATGAACACCACAAATGGAAAGTCATCACGTGGTTGTTTGAATGTTCATCAGTGTTTCCGTCAAACTTCAGAATATCAGAAGGAAGCTTAGCTGGAATGACTGACCAAACTGGTGAATGAGAAATAGGATCATTAGTTAACCGAGACAAGTCTGGGAGATCTAGAGTCGCAAGGAAAGGTAGCTGTCGGTTAATGTGCGAATGATACTGGTGTGGCATAGGAACACCAATAGGACCATAGACTGGGTTAGATGGATAGTTGTAACCAGTATGTCCTCCTACATACGGTTGTTGGTGGCTAGGATAAGAAGGATTCAGTGATGCATGAGAAACATGGGCATAACCTGGTGGGTTTTGAACATTATAGGATGGGTGATTTATTTTCCTGTGAGGAGGATAAAAATTTTGGCCTTGAGAATGGTAAGGAGTAGATCCTGGAGGCGGATACACATGAGGCCCATGAGTAGGATAAGGCTGTGGTCCCGGAGAAATCCAGGTGGTGTTTTGGATGCCACTTGGATAAGATTGCCTGTAAGATGTTCCGGGAGGGACAAGATTAGATACTCTTCCTAGTGGGTTATTATAAAAGTGTCCCCCAATGTGGGGTTGAGTAAAAGCACCTCCTGAAGATACTCCCTAGGATTGTGAAGGGTTTCCAACAAACGAGGGTTGCCCCCCTGCCAGTGGTGGATTTTCGACTGTGGTGTGACTGGAAAATGGAGGTTTCCCTCCAGGAGGAGTATGAAAAGGGGGTTGTCCCCCAGGAGGGGCAGGCTCACCATGGAAAGGTAGTCCTCCAGGAGGGAAAGGTATGTTGGATGGTGGTTTCCCTCCAGCCGGTTTTGTTTGGCCAACATGGGTCTGCATTATCAGGTGAGAAGATGTCCTAGTAGGATCATGTGGAACATGCAGAGTTGTAGAGTAAAGACTTGTAGAAACAAGGGTATAGATTGAAGTGCTTTGGAGAAGAGTAGAGGTGATGATTCTAGCATTAGGATGGACCTGTGCTGGTGTGACAGTAGAGTGAATAACCTTATCGACTGGGTGATTCATGGTTTGATCGGATGGTCCTATTTCACTAGGAGGCTCATGAGGATGAAAGGGTTGTCAAATAGATTCAAAATGTTCATAGAGATCACGTCCCGATGAAGTCCTCCATACAGAATGAGCAGGTGTTGGATTGGTTGCTACTGCGGTGCTAGGACGAACATGAGTCATATACTCATCACCAAAGAGTGGTTGCATGGATCCCATATATGTTTCGGTAAAGATTCTCTCCGGTAATCGTGGGACTTATTTGTCTATGATGTTCCCAAGGGAGTCTAAATGAACCAAAAGTGGTTCGAGAGGAGTTACCAACACAGGTGTGGTGGGATTTTCAACCGTGCCCAAAGCATCTTCTGGGTTATCTAACGGGGGAGAAATAGCACTTCCAGTGTCAGATGGATTTTCTACCTCTCTACGGTAGTTGTCTTCTACTAGAGGGTTAGAAGGTAAGGGTTGATAGCCTTCCAGAGGAAACCCTTGCATCTTACGTGATCGACAAAGACCTTTATCGTCTACGGGCTCAATTGTGGAGAATAACAGATGACATTGAAAATTTGGGGCCAACTAACAAAAAGAAACAGCATGCGCTAAGAAATTTAGGAATCAACCAAGGAGATAAAACTTCTCTCGATGACCGTACTAGTTGGTGATGAAATCCAACATCGTGTGATCAAGTCGAGAAGGGGCTGGGATATGGTGGAACAATTACAATGGCGACCTGCTTAATGGACTTATGCCTTGGTGCAAGCTTCCACGTAGTAATTGTGGATTTACCCTCCAAGGAGCCCGAGTGAGTTTGACCAATGTCTGCTCCATGTACAGTGAAACTTCCCTTCACTGTCACCTTGTGTAAGACCCTAAATATTATGGCCACTAAGGTTACCAATTCGTAGTCAGTCCTTGGGTGGGTACAGTCGACAGTCTAGTCCAAACGTACGGGCAGGGTATCTAGCCTGAAATCAACTTGAAAGGCTTCCACTCAAAATTGTGGGTATACCTTTAAGCGATTCCCATAATACGATCTGACTACTACAATCAGTCAAACCATGGAGGGATAATCTCTGTAGCTTTCCGACATCGTGCGTAACCCCTGTGTGAGAGGGGGATCCTAGGCAGACTTATACGACAATTGGATTTGACTCTCCCTAGCTCAAGATGCTAATGTTTATTTTGGATTTGGAGAGTTATGCTTACAGCCTAATCCAAAGTGCTAACCCTAGTCTACTGTTGGTGGAAGATCCTAAAAACAAAAATGTTCTAGATAATTTTTAATTAGCGTTCATTTTATAGCTATTCTTTACTCAAAGGGTGTATAAAAGTGAAACTAATGGAATGATGACTCAATGCCCAAAAATATGCATGAAAGATGATAAGCAGTCATTTCTTTTCAATGAACACCTATTTAAGGGAAAGAGAAGGAGTCGTTTTCACTTTCAAACACTAATATGAAAAATCCTCTATCAATTGGTTCTCAATCAAATCCGGTGCAACGCTAAAACCTTTTCAAAAAATGCCTTCTAATATGCAAGTCAAACACTAAAATGTAAGTTTTCCGTTTGTGTGTGAATGATAACTAATTCAATGCGAAAAGCTTCTCCTATCAACTACCTTTTCAGATCAAGGAGATTTAGACAAGTATGATCAGATTTCGCACACACAACAGACACCCCCTTGCTATGATTGAAGCAAGAAGTAAATAGAAAACAAAAAATAACAATGCAAAAACCAAAGAATTCACACAAAAATGAAGTTTTCAAAGAACAATGACCTTCAAAAAACCAAGTGATAAGAGTCACATACTTCAGATGTCCTTCACCGGAGTTCCGGCTCAATCGGATAGGAGAGGAAAAAAAACAGCGGATCGATTTCAAGCTCTCAACAACAAAAAATTCAAAAAGAATGAAGAAGGGCATAAAATATGAACAATAAATTGTTTACTTCTCAGGAGGAAGTATGTCAAAGGTCAAAGGAAGAATCATTGAATCACAAAGCAACCTAGCAAGTGAGAAAACACGGTTTGGACCTTCAAAAATTGCAAATTTTGAAGAGATTTTGGGAAAAAGGGGGCTGGCGCTCTAGTATAAGGGCCACCAGAGCATTATAAAGCTCTTTCCAACAGCTTAAGGGAGCACTAGCACTCTTCTAACAAGGTAGGGGAGCGCTGGAGTCCTAAAGCTCAGAAAAAATTCCAAAAAACCTAAAATTTCAATGGAATTTTTGCAATCAAGATGAGTGTGATGGAGTGAAGAGTTAATCAGCAAATGAAATCAATCAAAAGGGGTGAACCAGGTCTCAAAACAATCAAAGGGTAAGACAATGTCTATGAGGAAGAACAAAACTAAGAAAGTTTTGATTCCTCCCCAGTGGAGTCACCAATTTCCGTTGAAGGAAAATCTCCCTACGGACGGGTAGATCTCCTCAAAGAGCTAGACTCTTAACTCTAAGACAGAAAGTGCTTATCATGGTCACTGCCTTCCTTTTAGATCTAGGTGGACTAGTGTGTGAGAATGAAGGAGAAAAGAAGTACCTTTTATCAGTATTTGTCCTTGCACGCTCCGAGTTGAGCTTCGATATTTCGCTCCTCGATAAGCCCTGTAGACAAACAAAGTACGACTACTTCCTACTCTATCAAGATTAGTCCGAAATAGGTCTATCTACTAAAGAGACAAATTCATGTGAGATTGAACACGAATTAGAAAGAAACATGCCAAGCAAATTATATTAATGAGGACAAACCATTGCTTACAACCGTAGATTGATTGCAGCAGTTTTGTCAAGTCTTCCTTGTCTAACCCTTTCTCAAAAGATCCACGATCCGAATGATGATAGCTTCACCGATTGCTCCCTATGATATCATAGGTCTCTTGCCTCCAAAATATCTCTGTTCCAGCACCACTTATAAGATCATAAGTTTGGTGTGATTCTCCCTTTCCATTTCCCATTCACCATTAGAAAGCTTGCTTATATAGCCTTGGAGAAGCTCAACAACTTGAGATATCCTTGGGGAAGGTGAGGATTTTCCTCCTTTAGTTGAGGATATTCCCTAAGATCATGGTTGGACTAGGGATTCGAGCTAAACTTCCTTCTAAGAATGAAAATATCCTTCCCCCATTCATCTCAACAACTCAACTATTGCCTAAAATAGGTAGCGCTTCCTCAAAAGGGCACTTAGAGAACTATAGCGCTCCCTAGTAGGCTTTAGGGGAGCTCTAGCGATCCTAAGGGTAGGAGCGCTCCTAAAAAAGGGCCAAAGAGCTTTATAATGCTCCCAGACAGTGTAAGGGGGAGCACCAGCACTCCCAAAAGAGGTATAGGGGAGAACTCCCCTCCAAAAACTCAAATTTTGAGGTGCTTTCAGATGGCAAAAGGCTTGTAAGCCTGCTGACTCATTTCTCCTCTTCCAAATCAAATTTTTAAGGTGTTTCAAGTGTTCTTCTCATGTTGTTATAGGCATGACATAGGCATCATGGAAGCATGCTTTCTTTGACACTTGCGACACTTGTGAGCAACATGCGACACTTGCGACCTTGTGAGCAAAATGCGACACTTGCAACCTTTGTAATGACGACACTTGTGACAATATCAAAGTGAGTATTTTTGATGTGTAAAACACCCCATCCAGCCTATCTTTAAATCACAATCGTGACATTGCCAACTTGACAACTTGCTAAAAACTCAAAATATGACTTCTCGGACCTACTACTCTGTCCCGCTGCCCGCTTCTCGGACCACTTTCCAAAATTTCCCGACGCTACCCACAACCTCTTGCTGCTACTCAGTGCTTCTATGGGTTTCCTAAGCCCTTTCTGGGTGCTACCTGGCTATCTCAACCTGCTACCTAGGCTGCCTACCCAACACCTGGGGCACCTGCCCGCTACTCAAGGGATGCACAGACTTCTGTGGGTTGTCCTAGGCTGCCCGCCTGTCACACTGACCCTGTTAAGTGACCCTCTCACTGCAACCACCCTTTACACATGCTTCCACTCATCCAATGGCTATTCCTCAGCTGCAATATATAACCCAACCATCAATTTTCTCCTCTAGCCACCGCTTCTCTTCACGTTGGTTGTCGACTAGGTTCTGTTAAGCTTACATGACCGTCAACCCACAACCAGTCTTCACTTGGTGGATATTCCTCAGCCCATCCACTGTTATGAGGAACATCTCTCAATGGCATGGGGTAAACCACAAAAGATGGAAATGACTTTAGAAATCAACTCTAATCTCAAGTATGCTATATAAGCAAATATGCTAACAAGACAAGATAAAGAGCTTACCTCGTCCATACGTTCGATGAAGTCCACTGTTGAGCACTTGACTCAAAGTAATACACCTACAACTTGTCCTTAAAAACCAAGAAATGCAAGCATATGGTGATAATATATAAAGTTAGCACATTCAATAGCATAATCCATCAATATTCATAAAACATATGCCCATGGAATAATAATTAAAATATTTTCAAGACATTAATTGAATGAGAAAAGAGTATTTCTATTAAAATGTAATCAACATAAGTGTATGAATTACAAACTTCCATGTCGGCATGGTTTAGAACCGAGAAACTAAGTCCCTTCCAGTTGGGCCTCCACCACTTCAATCCTCCACCAAAGGCAAGCTCATATAAGAGAGACAACGAGGTTATGAATCAAGTAGGGAAGAGCTTGGGGGATGACCAATGTGTTTAGACTTAAAAGGATAAAGGGATGCAGACTCAATATGAAGTGAATAATTTCTCCAGATTAACTTTTCTCCCAAAGTTGAATTCTTCTCCTCTTTTCAATAACTTGGATATGACCCATTTATAGTCTTCAAATGGAATTGAAGGGCCGAGTCAGAATGTTTCCAGTATATGGAAGGTGAAGGATCATGGATCTCCTGACGTGACATGGAAACCCGACACCATTTTTTAA
This sequence comes from Picea engelmannii, assembly GCA_009831015.1. Classification (NCBI taxonomy): domain Eukaryota; kingdom Viridiplantae; phylum Streptophyta; class Pinopsida; order Pinales; family Pinaceae; genus Picea; species Picea engelmannii. The sequence goes on from ML792521.1 coordinate 345,196, forward strand.
TTTTGGGAACAAAACCCGATGTACGTAGGAAATAATAGTGCAAACTGCATATACACATGTTGTATAACTGTTAGGGAGCATATATGTGGAAAAACATTATTTTTAGCTCTGGGAACTGCAAAAAGGGACTTCAAGTCTGCATAGGGAAATGGAAAAAGGCCTCCAGAGAAAATTTGCATAGGGTGAGGAAAATATTTCTATAACAGATGCCCCCTAATGTGTGATGTCAAAGGAGTATCTACAATGGGAAAATACATTATAATACCCATAAGTGGATTAATGGAGACCCAACTGGACGAACTAGTTTCTCATGAGAATATTACAATTTGGACTTTCTTTGTGCACATGGCTGCCAATTTGAATTACACTACAAATCCATGTGAAAATATACCAAACAATTGTTCATGGCCATGAATAGGCAATACAAAGGTGGCTACATGCCAAAGACTATCATAGTCATGAACAAGGCCCAATAAAACCAGTCTCAAAATCAATCTGAAGATATCTGTATACAATGGAGTACAATCTGATCTCCAATGATCACTGAAGTCACATAGGTACTGGTCCAATGAAATATAGAAACAACTCATGAAAGCTGCAACTATGAACTGATGTCTTCAATTCTTCTACACGATCTGCCAAAGGTGCAAGTCTACATCATGTGAATAAAGGAGTTGAGGTCAAACACAATGAGGCTTCGTTTGATTACCGGTTGTTACACATTATTTTGGTCACTTTGATGATGAACCTACAAACATGTGTTCAGGCTTCCAAAAAAATCTTTCACATCAGGAAAATGGCTAAGTTCTTCCCCTACAAGGCACATTTCTAGAATGATGCCGCAGGTTGACAGTGTTACACAGTGCATAAATACTTGATTTTTGCAGGCTACTCTATGCCTGGCCTCTGCGATTTTCATAGGCTTCTCTATGCCTGGCCCATGGGATTTATGCATGCTGCTATATAGGTAGGGTGTGGCGACGTTTGAAGCTAAGAAAAGGAAGAAGTTTCATGAAGTTTCTAGAAGGAGAATCTTCTAGAATGTGAGGTGGCATTCACATGGTTGTGATCCTACTGGCTTCTCTGATTTGGTGGGATCATCCTCATCCTAGTAACCACTTCACCTTCTCCTATATAATAATGGATTTCTCATGGGAAAGGTTAAGCAAGGTCAAGAAAGATTGAGAAAAGAATTGTTGGAAGAATAGGTTGAAGACTACGTGAAGAATCCTGATACAATTGATGCTTGAGGTCTCCATTTGTCCATCAATATTTGTGGCCATCTTCATGCAAATTCAGAGCAAGTGTATGTGTGTGTTGGAACAAAGGACCACCAAAAGGGAACTTGCGACATCAAGGAAATTTGGTTGTATCTTCCACTTTTATTTAATATGATACAATGGCATGTTTCTTTCCCATAAAATCATTAGCATTTTATTACATGACTCCTTGATAACATGTTTAGGTTTCCATTGAATCTAAAATTAATTCTTTCACTTTGCTTGGTTTGTGTCATTGCAGATCTGATTTCACAAGAGCATCGGAGCAAAGAAGGTACAATAGAGATATAAGGAAGCGATATATAAAGGTATGTCATACACTCCTTCTTTGATGATAAATTCAATGGTAACAACCTAGGCAAAGCGTCATGCCCTGTCTTGTTTTGTTTTAGATCCAGGTGGATCTAAGGAGATTAGTTTATGTCCACATTCACCGATTTATCCAATAACATAATTGGAAAATCCATTGGGGGGAACAACTTGATTGTGGTTTTTTGTTGTCCATTTTCTTTTGACCTATTCTTTTTACTTGAAATCAGTATCTGAGTCTGTGGGAGATCCATCCAGACTCTCTGGTCTTAAAAGTCCACTTAGGTGCTTTACCCTTTTTTCAAATTTTCTTGATTTACAAACACTTCCACACTGTACCCTATACATTTCCTGTGGAAACCTTTGATTTCCGCACCATTTTTGTTTACTTCAGTGCGAGCTTTCCGCACCCTATCTGTTTCTAGACTGTGAAAACTCTCCATTTCCGCACTGTTCTACACTACCAGCCTGGAATGACATTTGTGAAATTGTTTGAGTTGGATCTCAGCCTCTATTGATGCCTAGTTTTTCTTTAGTTAGCTGGGGGGGATTTTTAATGCCAATTCTTGACTTTTTATGATTGTTTGACTTGCTGTTGATTGGTTTTGAAGATCGAACACCTCTCTTTTACTCTTTTTCCAATTTTTCGTTTTTGATTTTTATTGACAAGGGTATAATCTCTGACCTAGTGTCCGAGTGCTTGTTCGATTACAAGTCTTTGATTGGATTTGAAGTTTTTTGGATTGATTACATGTTCCAGATTGCTTGATGATTGGGAAATAATTTTTTCATTCGCATTTGAAGAAACATTTTCTTGTCATATTTTATTTTTATCTCCATTGAAAGATTGATTTGGGTGCTTGTCGAGTGTTTTATTTTCATTGATTGCTCATCCTTCCTTAATTCCATCCCTGTTTTGGTTTTCGAAAGGAAAATTAAAGTCTTTCAGTCTTTAAGGTAATCATTTATACATAAAATATTCACATTCAAAAAATTGAAAAAGAGAAAATAGATAAGTTACATTGTTCATGATTGTTTGGTATTACTTTCAAAGAAAAGGAATTGTACTTCGTAGTTCTCATTGTTTCGGAAAGATACCTTCTTCCTGTTGTAGATAGAATTCATTGAATGAAAGTTTGCATCATTCATTTCTATTTGCATATTATTGGATCTAGGTCATACAGAACATTGGTTTCATTTCCATCTACCTCTTGAGTAACAACAACCTCTAAAAAACATTGCAAAATTTAAAACTCAATTAGTAACTTTTATTTTCTAGGGCTCTTTTACACCAACATTAGCTAGGCTAGAGCTTTGGAATAGGCAGTGAGACACACTCTCCAAAGCACAAAACACATAGTAGTATATTGTGATAGGGAGTGTTCAAACCCATTTGCAACATTTTGTCCTGGGAAGCCCTTCTCACACAAGGGTCAAACCTGAGGTTGCATTGAGATTAGCAGAGTTACTCACCCTGCTTTGTTGGTCTCGGTGTAGATATTGAACATATTATGGGGGTCGCTTGAAGGTATACCTACAACGATGAGTGGAAGCCTCTCAAGTTGATTTTAGGCTCGATACCCTGCCCTTGCATGTGGATCAGACTTTCAACTATTTCCCCAGGCATCATTGTTGTTTGGGGTAACTTTAGTAGCCTATCTTCTTAGGGTCTTACACAAGGTGAATGTGGAGGGGCAAGTCTTCATGGTACCTAGAATCAACATTGGCCAGACTCACTCAGGCTCCTTGGAGGGTATACCCATGATTATGTGTGGGAGCTTTCACCATGGTGTAAGTCCGTTAAGCAGGTCGTCAACATAACTTTTCCACCCTAGCCCAGCCCCTTCTTATCTCGGTTTCGCGATGTTGGATTTCATCACCAACTAGTGACTTCGGAATGAGAAGTTTTGTTTGCATGGTTTGAACTTTAGATTTTATTAGCGAGTGCTGTTTGTTTTCGTAGTTGGCCATAGATTTTTTCCATAGAACTTCTAGTTCCGCCAACATAGAGCCTCCCCATTGTTCGCATAGGGTACATGGACTTCCCCCAAAAAATATGGAAGATTCTACCCCTATACCCCCTCATTCATCGAAGGGATCTCCTCAATAGAGTGAGGTCCAGGATACCACCACTATACAAGAGGAGGGTTCTGTCTCTTTCGAAAGTTTCTGAATTATTTCCTATTCTATGGAAGCTTTTCGTATCCCTCCTGGATACGAAAGATGTTTTCTCCGGATGAATTCATCTGAGGAATTTGTTGTTTTTTCTGGAATGCTAACCAGACCTTTTGGAGCCAACGATACCTTCTGGACTACTGAAATAGTTAGAGGCCCACCTCGCACGGTGCGAGACCTTTATGGCTCAGGGCCAGGAGTAGATGTACCTACCATCCCTGAGCTACCTGAAACGTCTACTACCCTCTCGATACCCCCAAAATCATTTTTCCAGTACAACTACCTATCTCTTCATCGGTTCAGATGCCCAGTCAGTTGGTCCTAGTTCAACCATCCCTCTCCAGATGGCACACTCTACCATGGTCCCTCGTGCTATGACTATTCCCACCGGGAATATAGTGGTTAAAAATGCTCCCATTGGTACACCACGTTCCTCTAGACCTACCTTTTCCCTCCCCCTTGGGTATCATGCTTTGAACCCTTCTGCTACCACCCATACCCAAATTCCATCCGTAGTTCCACTTGGGCATAATACCTCTGCTAGTTATATTCCCACACCTTCCCAGGTCCTCTCCATAGGGTCTTATCCACCTCTTCATGGCATATTTGGCCCTAGTGGCTCCAATCCGATTGGAAGCACTCATCATCTACTCACTTCCGGTTACTAGATTCCCATTGGAGGGAAATATTATGACGGGGGGAAACCTCAATTTGGGGGTCAAACTCAAATTGGGATGCCACCTCCATATGGAGGACAATCTCATGTTGGAGCTTACAATTCACAATCTGGATTGAACACGTCAAACTTGTTAGCTCACCTTTGGAACCTTCGTGTTCAAGGAAACCCGCAACCCTCTGGGGTAAAACGCTCTCAAGCTAGTTTTTCTGTGCCCCTAACTATGGTCATCCATCTCCGGGTTCTTTTAATCCCACTTGGGGTCTGAAATTTCAATCCAGTACTCCTTTTCAAGGGAACATCCCTAACCAGTCCAACCCCATGGGCTACATGCCTCTTCATCACCGACTGAATCTGTCAGGACCTATACCTCATGTGAAAACTTCTTATGGTCTTACTGGTATACTGATGGGACTTCCTCCCCAAAGTCACCAATATCCTCAAGTGAATAGACAATTTCCCTTTCTAGACACTTTGGACTTACTTGGTTTGTCTAGGATTTTTAATGATCCTATCCATCACTCTCCTCATTGGACCAACATACCAGCCAAATTACCATCGTACATTCCTAAGTTTGATGGTAAACCAGGAGAGGATCCAAATAATCATGTAATGACTTTCCACCTTTGGTGTTCATCCAACTCTTTGATGGATGAATCCATTCGATTACGCCTTTTTCAACGAACTCTCACGGGTTCAGCTGCGAAGTGGTATATAGAATTACCACGAGGCTTCTTCGCCAACTTTAATACCCTAGCCACGACTTTCCTCACACATTACCAGTTGCCAATCCGTTATGAAACGAGAACCAATATTTTGAGTTCTTTCAAGAAAAGCAAAGCCACTCACATCTCTAATCACATTCATGAGTGGAGACGAAGACGACGTTTAATCAAACTTGATCTTCCCGATCAGTTATTGGAAGAATGGTTCATGAAATCCTTCGTGAACGACATCTCTTGTGACATTTCCATGGGTGGAGTTGTCACATAAGAACATGTGATCAATCACGCTCAATACCTCAATCTCGTTTATTCACAAACATGTGCTCTTTACGATTTTCTCCCTGATGCACCTCGTCCTTCTACCACGAACACCTCAACGACCCCAACAACTTCTCATGCTGCTGATGGTGTGATAGAAACTTTCCATGCTGAAAATAAACCTGCGTAGGCCTCTCACACCAACCCCAAATCCCATGATTCTAATGTTCAAACTGCTCCGACGCCCACTCCTCCCACCGGTAAAATTTCAGAAGTGAACGCTGTTCAATCGACTCCTACCGGTAAGAATAAATCTAAAAAAGGGAAGGGTAGGAATAAGGAGGATAAAAATAACAACCCATAATATGACAAGAACAAGTCACAACCTTTTGATGACAAGGAAAAACACAAACCTCACTATCCTTGCCTTATCTATGGTGATGATCACTACACAAAGGACTATCCAAGATGTGTCGAAGTCACAAAGTTCCTCCAAGGGACCCCAAAACCTCCTACACCTACCGTCTTGTCTCAACCCTTCCCTTCTCAACAATAGGCTCAATTGGTCATCCATGATCAACCTTATTCCTCCACTACCTCCTACGTTTTTATGTGTACTGGTGATTCAAAGAAGAATGACATCACACTTACCACTCAGGCCAAGGATTATTCTTCCTCAAAAGAGAAAGCTAAAGACACTCCACCTTCATTGGTTCAACCACCTCCTTCAATTTCACCTACCAACAGTCCTCTTTATATTGAATGACCAAACCTCGATACAATCCTTTTCCCTCCTCCCAAGGGCATGGTTCAAAAGTATGCCTTCAACCTCATGGGCGTGTTGCTTAGAACTATAGTATTGTAGAAGATCTAGCGCAAGCACCCTCCATGATGTCATATCTTGAAGTCCTTCAAAGTTGTCCCTGTCAATGGAAGGCACTGCTGAAGGCTATTGGTGGAATTGACCCCACGGATAAAAATTTGATAATTTTTGACCTAGAAGATCACATTCCAAGGTTACCTCCTCAAATCGCATTTTAGATACAAGTTGTTTTCGCAGACATGAAAATTTGTAGAACTGTTATTGACGAGGGTGCCTCGACGTGCATTATGTTTGTTGCATGTTGGAAATCCATTGGCTCTCCTCCCTTAACTGAATCACACAAAATGCTCAAATCCTTTAATGGATATGGATTTAAACCCTACGATGTACTTCCTTCGTTGCCTATTACGTTAGAAGAAAAATCGATCAACGTTGAAGTTGAGGTCTTTGATGCACCTCTCGATTACAACCTCTTACTTGGTTGTAGCTGTATTGATTCCATCGATGCAGTTATGTCTACTCTTTTCCGTATCGTGCATTTTCCACATCAGGGAAAAGTAGTTACAGTAGACCAAATGGCCTTCTTTAACTCTGATACTCATACTAGCAACGTACCTTTCATTGCAAAGACACCCCCTAGGTACGAGAATGTCGGTGTGGGTCTACTAAAAGACTCAACTTTGATGGGTACATTCCCAATCCCTCCACTCGATGTTCCACCTCCTTTGGTTGCCTCAATCAACATGATTTCCAACTCCTTCCGCGAAACCCCTGTGTCTTCTGACCCGTGGATAGTACCTGAACCCGGTGATTATTTTCGCTATGGTGACCAGATGTCTTTAAGTCCGGTTGAATCTGCTTACCAAACTATTCAATCAACCGACCCTTCTACTCTCTCTCTTGATGATTCATCTCCTGACCCGTTTCATGTTATTTTTCCCATAGACGAGATGATCATGTCGGTTATGTCCATGGAAAATAACCCATGGGATGATGGACATCATCATTCCATCCTCTTCTTGGAGCAGCACACCTTATCGAGTTACCAACGGATTTCGAATCCGTCGACCGTTGTCGTCATTTATTCTGTTACCGAGTCCACACATGACGTGTTATATGAAGGGAATTTGAGTAAAATTTCACCCACCACCCCCCTCGACATATCTATTAAACCTGGAGTTGTCGAAAATGTTCACATTGGAGCTTCATGTTCCACCAATGAGGTTGTCACATATAAGTCCCTTTTTCAAGAGTTTCGTGACATCTTCGCAAGGAGCTATGAAGAGATGCCAGGTATTGACCCTGATATTTTTGTACACAAAATTAATACCTACTCAGGCTCTAAACCCATTTGGTAGAGACTTCTCCCGGTCCACCCTCGTAAAGCAACTGTTATCAATCTTGAAGTTGAAAAACTTCTTAAAGTTGGCTTTATCTATCCCATGGCTTTGACTGTTTGGGTATCCAATCTTGTTGATCCAGATTTTATGAGCATAACAAAATGAATACAGATTATTAACAAGTTCTTAACACAAAATAATAGAGATACAATAAAACAGGTTTTCTATTCAATAATGAAATAAGCTGAAACTGTAAAATGCAGTGGAAACAAGCTTGCTGGAAGGGTGGGGGCTTATCTCTGAGAAGAGATGTGATGGCTGAAAGCATTCACAAAAAAAATATTACAATGAGTATCTAAAGGAAATTTTACAATAAACAAGAATGCCCAAAACCCTAGACATCCAAAAACCTAACCCTAGGAGATGAAGCGCCAAAAGTCATGTGGGCCCCGTTTGGGTAAGTTAGTACATCAACTTCCCGGGGTCGTAACTTTTGCATACTATCTTCGTTTTAGGCATGTGATAGCCTGTTGGAAAGGTATCATAGAGGAGATTAATTTTGGGGTCTCAAGTATGCCTTTGGATATAATTTAGGAGCTCTATCATGAAAAACCTTCATTTAGGCCCTCAAAATGGCCCCAGAAGTTAAAACTGCTAAAAATAGTAAATTGCCAAAATTGTCAGAAAACTGTTTTGAGCTAGTTGGAAAAGGTGGGTGGCCACCGATATCCATATGGATCAATCCCCTCTCATTAGGAATAAATGGTCTCCATTGCGTTGAGGTCCCCCATTAGATGAGGAAATTTCTGCTGAATTTGGCCTCGGGTGAGCCACTTGCCTTGGTGCAGGAGATGCCCTGCTTTGACGACTCGATAAAGATGGATCCTTTGTTGTCGAGTACCCTTGATCTATGTGTCCACAATATGATAATTGGATGCCTATTGTATGCAGTCATGGTTGAGATCTATTGGTGTCAGCTATTCTGCTACTTCTGAGGTGTCCAATAATGGTGGGAAATAAGGGTGAAGGAGATCCATGTTGAACACTAGGTGCAGGCCGAGGAAGGGAGGAATGTTGAGCTCAAAAGTACTGTCCCCCACGGCCTTGGTGATAGTGTATGGCCCATAACAGAGTGGGAGAAGCTTCTAATGCGGTCCTGTAATTCATTCTTTCTGCAAGTGCAACCAAACTTTGTCGCCCACCTGAAACTTATGTGGCACCCGATGTTGATCATGGTGCTATTTGTACTTGTCATTGGACTTCTGTAGGATATCTTGAACCTGTTGGTGGATGTGATGGATCTACTCAATGAACTAGGTGGCTTTGTTCGCTTCAATTGGAGCAGGAGATGAGTCAGTCGAGGTGACCACAAGGGGAAGTGAAACATCTATGGGACCCAATGGTTGGAATCCCAACCCCACCTGAAAGGGGCTGTGGCCAGTTGAGTTATGTAGGGCTCGGTTGTAGCTATGTTGGACATAGGGAAGGCTCTCATCCTATGTGTGAGGGTGCTTTGAATTATACATATGAAGGATATGCACAATCATTCAATTTACAACCTTGGTTTGGCCATCTGTCTGGGGGTGGAAGGTGGTGGATTTGGTGAGCTTGGTGTCCAGCAGTGACCAGAGGCTCGACCAAGATGTGCTGAGAAATAGACTATCCCAATCTGAGACAATGGTTTGTGGGATTCCAAAATGTACCTAAACTTGTTCAAAGAAGAGCTTAGCAGTGGCCTCTACTGTGATGCTCTTCTTGCAGGCAACTAGAATCGCCATCTTAGAAAAGTGATCAACAACCACAAAAACATAGTCATTTCCCCACTTGGTGGATGGGAGGCCCAACATGTAGTCCATTGAGATGGATTCCCATGGCTTGTTAGGATTAGGAAGAGGGGTGTATAGGCCTTGTTTATTAGTGGCCGGTTTGACAATAACACAGGCAGTGCAAGACCTAATATACTTGCTGACCTCCTGTCGAAGTTTCGGCTAGTAGAAATGTTTTTGTAGCATCGCCACTGTCTTTTCGATGCCGAAGTGTCCTGCCACTTGACTGTAGTGGGATTTGTTGAAATAATGTAACTGCGAAAATCATTCTCATTATTATTTTGTTATTAGATTAAATCCCCATTGTGGATTAATCATGTCATTATTATTATTATTGTTATTGGATTAATCCCCATTGAGGATTAATCATGTTGGTAATTGAATAAGGACCAAATCCCCTTTTGCAGATTGGTCATTGGACAATTACAAAGTGCTGAATAAGAAGTCAGCCCCAACAGTTATAATGGAAGGCCCAGAATTAATTAAACGTGGGTTTACCCACCCAGAGTGAGAGGTCGGCCCTGCCAGATGGTGACTCTTCACATGTGCCAGATTGATATAAATAAGAGGCTAGCGCCTCACTTCTTAGATACACTTCACTTGCTCATTATCTTATGAGGCAAGATGCAATTGGAATTTAGAGAGAGGAGAAGAAGGGTGGTGCATCTCTTGGGGAGGACTTTCTGTATTGGTTTGATTTATCTCTTGAACATTGTATAAGCCATTTATGATAAGGAAGTTTTTGCTGGGTTTTCTTCCCCTAGAGGGTTTCCCAGCATAAATGTTGTGTCTCTTGTGAATGTGTATTTCTTAGTGATATTGTTCTTATTATGCTCTTATCTAATGAAATGCAAAGAACTATAATAATGGCATAAACATTAACATGGTTTCAGAGCCAACCTGAAGAAAGCACAATTTGCAAGAGGAAAAATGTCACTGTTACCGTACCCCAAAATTAGGGTTTTGCAAAAGTGAGTATTTTTAGCTCCCTAACACCCTAGAAATCTGTGCCCTCCCCCAAGGATCAATTTGGCACGTAGAGTGCACCTTTTCAGTGGTTGGATCTCTCAAAAAGTGAAACCCTAGTTTCACAAAAGTACTAGAAAACTAGTACCAGAAGTACTAGAAGTACCGGAAGCACCAGTCCAGAAATCTACAGATCAGATTTGACGGGGTAAAATTTGGATTTTCTCAAATCTGAAGACACCAGGCTACTCGCCTCAGCCAAGCGCACCTCCTGGTAAGATCAAAACTTGATTTCAAGCACTTTCAATTTTTGGTCATTTTTTGTTGCCGAAAGTACAAGATGTCTGCAAGCACAAAGCTTGTTGAGAAATTAGAAGGCATAAACAACTTCCATGCCTGGAAGTACAAGATCAGTCTGATCCTTGCAGAGAATGAGCTATCAAGATTTATCAAAGAAGAAGTGGAGGAACCTGAAGATGCCGTAGAGAAAGCGAAGCATCAGAAGGATTCAATCAGGGCTTAGAGAATCATTGCAGATTCAATCAAAGACCACCTGATCCCGTATGTATCGTCAAAAAAAAATCCGAAGGAAATGTTTGATGCTCTAAGAAAACTATATGAAGGAAAGAACATCAATCGAAAGATGAATCTCATAACTCAGTTGAAGAATATCAAGATGCAGAAAGGAGAAATGATTCAAGAATACTTCTCCCAAATATACGAGATAAAATAACAGTTGAAAGCAATTGGAGACACCATCGACGAAGATGAATTTTTATTAACTACTCTAAATGGTCTCACAAGACCTTGGGATGCCTTCATCTAGTCAGTATGTGGCAGAAAGGAGAAACTACAGTTTGAAAGCCCATGGGAAGAATGCACCCAAGAAGAGGAAAAGGTAGCCAACCATGAAGCACTACTAGCAAGGGACGATGATCAAGCCCTAGCCACTCATACAAAAGGAGGAAGGAAGAAACCCTACTTCAAAAGGGAATCTCATCAAGAATCACAATCATCAAACAAGTTCAACAATCAAGAATCTCATTCAAGAAATTTTCAGAATAAAGGACAACGCAAGGGATGAGATCTCTCATCTATACAATGCTATCATTGTGATAAGATGGGACACAAGGTGAACAATTGTCCAGTCAGAAGAGAAGAGTACAAGAGGAAGCACAAAAGGAAACATGCTCACATTACCGAAGATGAAGAACCACCTATGAAGATTATTAAGGACCATGTCTTCATCTCAGCTCTCTCAGAATCTGTATCACCTGGAGAAGACACATGTCTCATTGATAGTAGTGCATCAAAGCATATGAAGGGTAAGAAGAATACTTTCTCTTGTATTTCAGAAAAGAAGTTTTCTCAGAAAGTAACTCTTGGAGATGATTATCAATATCCAATCAAGGGAATAGGAGAATCAAACTACAAGCTAGATTCATAAAACTCAATAACTATGAAGGACGTACTCTATATACTGGGCCTAAACAATATCTTACTCTCCATATCATCTTTAGACAAGAAAGGCTATAGAGTTGCCTTCATAGATGGAGAAGTTCTTATGTGGGCTAAGGGAGAAACCCTAAATGAAGCAATCGTTTCCGCAAGTGAAGAAAATGGTTTATATAAGCTGAAGGGTCACCCAAAAACTGCTATGACCCATGCCATCAAAAACTCATGCAAACTTTGGCATAGAATATTGGCCCACATCAACTACAAGGCGCTACCATACATATGCAAAGTTGTCACAGGTTTACAATAACTCAAGGTTGATCAGGAAGGCATATGCAATGGATGTGCGCAAGGGAAGAACATCAAGAACCCCTTTCCAAAGAGGGAATACAAAGCAGAAGGAGCATTGGAACTCATCCATTCAGATGTGTATGGCCCAATTCCATCATCCTCCATTAGCAGGTATGTATACTATGTATCATTTATTGATGATTATTCTCGTAAGACCTGGATATATTTCTTAAAATCTAAATATGAAGTATTCAGTAAATTCAAGGAATTCAAAGCCTTGATAGAGAATCTTTTCGAAAGAAAGATTAAGATACTCAGGTTAGATAATGGAGGAGAATATACCTCGAAGGAGTTCGTAAGCTTCTACAGAGATGTCGGGATCAAGAGGGAACTAACTACTCCCTATAATCCCCAACAAAATAGTGTAGCTGAAAGGAAGAACAGAACAATTATGGAAGCTGTGAAGACCATGATTCATGATCAAGATCTTCCTATGTGCTTGTGGGAAGAAGTAGCTATGGCAGCTGTTTATGTGCAGAATAGACTATCCCATAGTGCACTTGGGTTCAAGACCCCAGAAGAGATGTTCACCAGAAAGAAGCCAAAGGTAAGCCATCTCAAAATATTTGGTTGTCCAATGTTTATCCATATACCAAAAGAGAAAAGAAACAAGCTGGAGCCCTTCGGAAAGAAGGGAATATTTGTGGGATACTGTGAGGTATCCAAGGCCTTCAGAATATACATACCTGGTCACCACCATATTGAAATTAGCAGGGATGTGACCTTTGATGAATAAGATGCACTTAAGAAAACAAGAAGATGCCAGCTTGAAGAGGTATATGAAGAGGAACCTGTAAATCCCATAACGACAGAATGAGTGAGGGAAGTTCCCAGAGCTACAAAACCTGTAAGGGAAGACATAACTTCCCCTGATGAGGAAACTCCTGAAGATCATGACATCACAGAAGTTCAAGAACCTCCTCAAATGACCTTCTCCCATAAAATAAAGCCTGCTTGGGCAAGAGAGCTTATTCAAGATGGAGAGAAGTATGGTGTTCCAAAAGGAACCACAAGACAGGTGAAGAGACCAAAGCCATTCTCCAG
>ML792521.1:370557-397264 GCA_009831015.1 Picea engelmannii
CACGTCAGCATGCTGACGTCAGCGTGCCACGTGTCACCCTGTGAGTGGTGACACGTGTCACCTCGTAATTGGCCGATCGTACGACCAAAACGCCAAATCAGCATGACACGTGTCGCGTCCTGGTGACGCCACGTGTCCTGTACAGAAGCCGCCACGTGTCGCGTCCCGGTTGGTCCACGTCATCTGTACGACCTGCCACGTGTCGCGTCCCGGTTGGTCCACGTCATCTGTACGGCCTGCCACGTGTCACTGTACGGATGTGCCATGTGTCACTGTACGGACATGCCACGTCATCTGTACGGATTGACACGTAACTGTACGGACAGGTACAGTCAGCTCCCAAAATTTGCCTGTTTGGCTTTTCGGACAGAACGCGATATCTTCCTCATACGGACTCCGTTTGCGATAAAAATTATACCACCGGATTCAGGAAGACGAGACGGACGCAATGGCACAGGTTTCGTCGCATTCCGAGCACTTTCATTTTTGAGCATTTTCCAAGCCCTATCTGGCTTCTGGATCTGTTTTCAGATCACCACAATTTGATCATTGGATGCCTGTTGTATGTAGTAAGGGTTGATCTCTGTTGGTGTCAACTGTTCTACTACTTCTGAGGTGTCCAATAATGGTGGGAAATAAGGGTGAAGGAGATCCACGTTGAACACTGGGTGCAGGCCAAGGAAGCGAGGAATGTTGAGCTCAAAAGAATTGTCCCCCACGGCCTTGGTGATAGTGTACAACCCATAACGGAGTGGGAGAAGCTTCCGATGGGGTCCTGTAAGGTGTTCTTTCTGCAAGTGCAACCAAACTTTGTTGCCCACCTGAAACTTATGTGCCACCTAATGTTGATCATGGTGCTATTTGTAATTGTCATTGGAATTCTGTAGGATATCTTGAACCTGTTGGTGGATGTGCTGGATCCGCTCAATGAACTGAGTGGCTTTTTCAGCTTCATTTTTAGTAGAAGATGAGTCGGTCGAGGTGACCGCAAGGGGAAGTGTAACATCTATGGTACCCAATGGTTGGAATCCAAAATCCCCCTGAAAGGGGTTGTGGACGGTTGAGCTTGATCCCGGAAAACCTTCATTTAGGCCCTCAAAATGCTCTTGGAAGTTAAAACTGCTAAAAATAGTAAATTGCCAAAATTGTCAGAAAATTGTTTTGAGTGAGTTGGAAAAGGTGGGTGGCCACCGATATCCATCTGGATCACTAGTTCCAGTTAAAAATAAACAAGGTATGATCCCTGTCTGCGTTGATTATAGGGATATCAACAAAGCTTGTCCTAAGGAAAACTTTCCTACCCCATTCGTTGACCAAATCATCGATGATTGCACTGGAAGTGAAATCTTCTCTTTGATGGATAGTTTTTTTGGATACAATCAAATCAATATCTTACTTGCGGATCAACACAAAACCACTTTCATTTGTCCTTGGGTAAATTTTGCCTATTGGAAACTACCCTTCAGTTTTAAGAACGCCAGTGCGACTTTTCAACGCGCAACGTCTTATGCTTTTCATGATATTAAGCACATTTTACAACCATATCTAGATGACCTGCCAACACATTCCATGCATCGTAGTGATCATCCGGCACACCTCCGAGCAATTTTCCTTCATTGTCGGTTCTATAGTATATGCTTAAACCCACATAAATGTGTCTTTTGTGTAGAGTCCAACCGACTCCTGGGATTTATTGTGTCACGTCAAGGGATCAGGGTAGATCCTTTGAAGGTCGAGGCGATTCTCAATCTCCCTCCTCCTTCCTCACTCCGCCAACTGCAAAGTTTGCAAGGGAAGGCAAAATTTTTACATCGTTTTATCCCAAACTACATTGAGTTAACCCTCAGATTTACTCGACTACTAAAGAAAGGTTCTGAGTTCGTATGGGACACCATTTCCAACAAAGCCTTTGAAGCTTTGAAACTAATTTTAACCCGTACCCCACTACTTTTCCCGCCCGATTATAGTCGAGATTATTTCCTTTATCTCGCTGCTTCGGACTCCACCATTGCCATGGTTCTAGTCCAAGAAGACAATTTACACGACGAACATGTCATTTATTATTTGAGTCGAAGTCTCACGACTATCGAAGCCAAGTACTTACATGTTGAAAAAATGGCCTTGGCAGCTGTTCAAGTTGTCCAATGTTTCCATCACTATATTCTATTACGCAAGACCACTATAATTTTCGATTGCAACTCTATGCAACACTTTCTTACACGTCAATTGCTAGGGGGAAAATACTCCAAATGGATAGTGATTCTTCAGGAGTTTGAATTAGAATTCGAACATGCTAATTCTAAGAAATCCTTGGTGTTTGCCGATATCATTATTTATCTCTAGACTCAAACTTTCTGGCCTGATTTTTCTAGCGCCGACTGTCGTTGTATACGCTATCAAGCCCGTCAGTACATTATCCTCAGTGACACTCTTTATCGCCGTGGGGTTAACTCCATTTTTTGACGTAGGCTCACCTATGATGAGGCTGAGAAAGCTTTGAATGACTACCATTCTGGAGCATGTGGTGGTCACATGCCTGGGTATGCTACTGCCTGAAAGATCTTACGAGCCGAATATTTTTGGCCTTCTTTATTCAAAGATTGTATTATTGCCATCCAAAAATGCCATGCTTGCCAAACATACAACAACAAAATAAGATCACATGCTACTCCTTTACACCCTGTAGTTTCCGTTGGACCTTTTGTGAAATGGGGCATTGATTTCATGACTTGTAACCCTCACTCGGCTAGGGGGCATGGATATATTATCGTAGTCATGGATTATTTCACAAAATGGGCTGAGGCAATGCCTACATTCGACAATACCGGAAAAACTACAGCCCTATTCATATTCAATCATATCATCACGCGATTCAGAATACCGCAAGCTATCGTCACCGATCATGGTAGCCATTTTTGAAATTTCATGATGTCTGAGCTTACCGAAAAGTTGGGTCTTCGACATGAAAACTCGACCCCCTACTATCCATAGGCCAATGGCCAAGTTGAAGCAATAAAAAATGTTCTCATCACTGTGCTTCGATGGATAATAGGAATTCACAAGACAAGTTGGCACATGATGTTGTTTCTAGCGTTGTGATCATATCGAACATCCGTGAAGTCCGCTACGAGATTTACACCTTTTCAATTAGTGTATGGTATCGAAGCTGTTCTGTTGATTGAATGTGAGCTACCATCATTGAATCTAGCCGTTGAACTTCTTCCCAACACCTCTACCGAGGAAGAACACCTATTGTATCTGATGCGATTAGATGAAACCCGTCGTGATGCCACCCTGGTTATTAAAACCCAGAAGAAACATGTAAAATCCCAATATGAAAAACATGTCAAGCCGTGTGTTTCTCTGAAGGTGATCTAGTTCTCCTTTATGAACATGATCGTGATTTACTAGGAGCCAGGAAATTCGAGGCTATGTGGCGTGGCCCTTATATTGTCAAACGAGTGTTGGAGAAGGGAGCTTACAAGTTAGTAGATTATGATGGCATTCCTTTGAGTCAACCCATAAATGGGATTTACTTGAAGAAGTACTATGCTTAGACTATCTTTTCATGAGTGCTTGTATTTTTATTGTATCATACTTTTGTGTGCTTTTCGTTATTTGGTTTCAACCCCCAACTTCTTACCTTGCGTTGTGCTTGGTTTCCAGATGTCGACATCTTCTCTACCCTACAATTTCTTCGCCGATGGTGCTAGTCGTAATACTCAGAACCTAGCTTCTGTTGCTTGGGCAATCTATGCACCCACGAACAAACATATCAGTTTACAAGGTGTTTGCCTCGGTCGGGCAACCAATAATATCGTAGAATATAACGTAGTCATCGAATTGTTGACCGATGCTATTTCACTTGGGATTCACCAAATATTTGTACGACTTGACTCGCAACTAGTAGTACTACAATTAAGTAACATTTATACTATTCGAAGTCCTACTTTGTTATAGGTATATTTACGAATTCGTCTCTTGGAGCATTACTTTGATTACATTGAGTATCAACACATTCCTAGATGTCTAAATACATTAACTGATGCATTAGCTAATTATCTGTTACACAAACATTTGAGACATTTATAAATCCAATCACACATCACATGTTGTATATAAAGCAAAGTAAGCCGATAGAAGCCTCGTGTATATATATATATATAACGATCAAAGTTTTTTACAAAAAGTGTTGTCCATCCAAAGACCAAAATATCAAAATTTGAAGTCCATGACTTCTACAAAAGAGCATCATGGATGCTGCTCACGGTAGCATACCACTGCCTGTGCTACCCTACGGAGTAGTCGACTGAGTGAACTAGACACGCCTACAGTGTGGCACTGATAATGCCTCGATATCTCATTGATCGAGATGTCCGGGATGTTCCTTGTCAAACCTTCTAGATTCTGTTCGATTGCCTCGTAGTCGTCAACATCCCCTCTGGCTACTACAACTGCTTCCACTCACCTCTGAATGGGGGATGAGCTTGGAGGCCGATGTGGCCCTACATCTGCATGATCAAATTTGTTGATTAGTCTTTGGATAGAGAACATAAAAAACATCTTATATTAAAAATTCATAAAAACATCATAAGAACAAAATGATTTTCTTACCTAGGTCCCCCCACTGAGATCCCTCAGGTAAAACAAAATTGGGTTTGCCTCAAAAGTTCAAGCTAACATAGGCATAGTCATCAATCATCAATATTTGGGGCCTCAACCAGTCAAAGAATGTATCATTGTATTTCACAATGGGCCTCGCTACATGCCATGCCATGAGATCGCACCATTGTTTCATCCTTGGATCCCTTGGTGTTCGTATACCCCACTATACCTGTAGGCATAAATGAGGGACTCTTTCTAGGAAGAAAGATACCAAAATGGACCCATACCCAAATTTCTTCAGGTCCCCATTCTTGCTGTTGGTCAATTGTGTCTTCATACTGCGAAGAAGACCATCACACCAATTGAACACACGAGGTTCCATGCACTCCATGACATACTGAAAATAACTTTGGAGGTCCATGTGGGGAGATGCACTTCCCGCCTTCCATGCAATGGTAAACAAAATGTCCTGGAGAGTCAAATCTTGAACACCTCTGATATCTACCTTACCTTTGTGCCTTTCAGCCTCAGGTTCACAATGCAAACAGATGTATTCACTCATCGGAAAACCACCACCTTGACCTCCTGTTAAGGTCATGTGTTCTCCACAATGGGACAATCCCATCAAAAATTAGATGTCTTTGATGTCCAAGGAAAGAACATGGACACCCACATGAAACACTTGTTGGTCTACATCCCACATGTAGACCAGGTCTTTTATTTTTTCGCAGGTGAAAAGACTAAAGTCTTGAACAATGTTGTATGGATGTTTTTTGAGTCACATTACTAGTCCTTTTTAGGGTTTTTTAGAAAAACCTCGAGCCTAGTCTTTTTTCGTTCTCGTGCTCGAAAATTGATGAGAACACAATAAAGTATCATTTTGTTTTTATTTCATACTCATCATGGAAACACGAAAATAAAACCCATGGAGTATCCTTTAAGCTCTTTTCACACTCCATAAAACCGAAAAGATTGCTGAGCGACCTTGTTTTTTTCACGCTCGTAAAATTATTTGAAGAAAGCATTCGATGGGTGATAGTTTATCACTTTTTTCGATCTTGTCAAATTATTTTACGAAAAGGGAACTAAGAGAGTTCTCTTTAAATGTGTTTTTCAGACTCTATAAACATGAAAAACCACTGAGTTTTCTATCTTTGGATTCGTTAAACAAACATCCAAAGACCCATATGGGACCGAACCACTCCTTAGGGTTCATTAAACATACTCCGAGGGAATCATCTGAAGGATGATCTTACATCAACAAGTATATGTTATCCTCCTCAAGCTTGTGTAAAATAAAGAGGTACTCACCAGAAATGGTGGGGGAAAATTTGGGAAATAAATGTGTCTTTGTACCTATGTTAGTGGCAATACTAGTCATTCTTGAACATGACACCCCCTTCATCATTTGAATCCGGGTTGGGAAATCCATTTGTCTCTTGTCTGGCCTTCTTTGAATTCATATCTTGGGTCATCTTTGAGTCAATGCTGCCAAGATAAGTGTCGTGTCATTCATATGTTTAAGAGAAGTCTAAACAAGCCTTCCCTCGAGTCAACCATCTACATTGTCATTTCTTACCATGTTGGCCTTCCCTATGTCAATTTCGAATCATTTTTCATACTTCGAACTACCCTAAATCTGTTACTTATTTCGTGTCATTGATGGGGGATACATCAAGGCCCTCCTGTGACGAGTCTTTTCCTGTTGACTTCAACTCATCATCGGGGAAAAATACTTAGAAATCGTTTAGTACCTTAGAGCATGCATGCCTCAATGGTGGGTTTCTTCGCTCTCGATAGTGGATTCACATCATTGGTCCCTGATTGAGAGATTTCATCGAGTGTTCGACTTCAGCTCATTTACTCACATTTGTTGGATTGTACTAAGGTACCTTGGGAGTCATTGACATCAATGGTGAATTCCCTCACACTTGTTAACAATTTTCATCAATGACTGGGAATCAAGTGGTTTCTATCATGTTTGACTTCAGTGCCTGTAATCACATGGTTAGATTCGTACTTACGGACGATGGGATTGAAGACCCTGGATCTCCTCTTTTTGGTCCAGGTTGAGATGAAATATTCATGATTTGTATTGATGCACAGATCCACTTTGTATGTCTTGTGGTTGTGTCTGAATTTACACTTTCTAATACATAGATCCACGGTGTATTTCTAGTGGCTATGTAGAATCTTGATGACATGGGTCCATGGTGTATAATTAGCGGCCATGCATTGCATTTATGATTTCAATCACTTGTAGTTTGAGCATGGGAATGCCTACCTCATAAATGGTATAATTCTATGCAGATTATTGATTGTTTGCAGGTTCCTGATTGGTGCGTTCCTTGTTCCCGACACACACACACACATTTTACAAAGTATTTCAGTTGTCACATGTTCCAACCTCATACTTTGGGGGGCATTTTGTTCCACATTATTTTGGACACTTAGACGATGAACTTACAGACATGTGTTCAGGCTTCCAAAACAATCTTTCACATGAGGAAAACGGCTAAGTTATTCCCCTACAAGGCACATTTCTAGAATGACGCCGCAAGCTGATAGTGTTACACAGTGCGAAAATCCTTGATTTTCACAGGCTGCTCTATGTATGACCCGCAGTATTTCCACATGCTTCTATATAGGCAGGTTGTGGTGGCGTTTGAAGATAAGAAAAGGAATAAGTTTCATGAAATTTCTAGAAGGAGAATCTTCTAGAATGTGAGGTGGCGTCCGTATGGTTGTGATCCTACTGGATTCTTTGATATGGTGGGATCATCCTCATCCTAGTAACCAATTCACCTTCTCCTATATAATAATGGATTTCTCATGGGAAAGGTTAAGCAAGGTCAAGCAAGATTGAGAAAATAATTGTTGGAAGAATAGGTTGAAGATTGTGTGAAGAATCCTAATACAATTGATGCTTGAGGTCTCCATTTGTCCATCAAGATTTGTGGACCATCTTCATGAAAATTCAGAGAAAGTGTATGTGTGTGTTGGAACAAAGGACCACCGAAAGGGAACTTGTGACATCAAGGCAATTTTGTTGTATCTTCCACTTTTATTTAATATGATACAGTGGCATGTTTCTTTCCCATAAAATCATTAGCATTTTATTACATGACTCCTTGATCACATGTTTAGGTTTCCATTGAATCTACAATTATTGCTTTCACTTTGGTTGGTTTGTGTCATTGCAGATCTGATTTCACAAGAGCACCGAAGCGAAGCAGGGACAACAGAGATATAAGGAAGAGATATATAAAGGTATTTCATACACTCCTTCTTTGATGATAAATTCAATGGTAGCAACTTAGGGAAAGCTTCATGCCCTGTCTTGTTTTGTTCTAGATCCAGCTGGATCTAGGGAGATTAGTTTATGTTTGCATTCAATGATTTATACAATAACACCGTTCATTAAGGTATATCATTAACAAATGCGAGACAACCTACCGATAAATAAAGTAGGCATCAAGGCACCGAATACATTCTTATAAGTGTGAATAAAGTAGTTGAGGTTGAACACTTGAAGAATCCATCGATCATGAGATATTGATGTATCCCAACTGTCGATGGTAGGAGAAATTTCCACTAATGACTGCAAGCCTCTAGGTACTCATAGGACTCTAGGCCTCATTTCCAGAATAGATGGGATGGAGTCGATGGAAGGAGACTCGTTGAAAGGAGCACATTGAGGCATCTTTCATCATTCAACATGAGGTACAAAGCATAAGCTTGATGATTTGGAGGAAACTGGACAAAGAACATGTTCACGAACCAACGAACCTGTGCATCTTTTTCACATGTGCCAGATGCAAGCAATACACTAAAAATACCTCCTGAATAGAATCCAATAAGGAAAACCGCTGATAAAGGCGAGGAAACCACCAATAAGGCTAATGACATCAAAGAAACTGCACAAATCCCAATGTGTGAATAGATTTCTTGCCATCGAACACAAGGGAAACCCCCCAGTTCATGACCAATGATGAAATGTCGATTGTTGGGTTCAAGGTTACCTACTAATGATGAAAGTAGGACCAAGGTGCATGATAGGACTACAACTTCATGTAACTCTAAGACATAGTGAGGGTATGTCCAACATGCAAAGTCAAAAGTTCCGAG
This sequence comes from Picea engelmannii, assembly GCA_009831015.1. NCBI lineage: Eukaryota > Viridiplantae > Streptophyta > Pinopsida > Pinales > Pinaceae > Picea > Picea engelmannii. The sequence goes on from ML792521.1 coordinate 379,291, forward strand.
GAATGGCCGACATAGGCTGATAGACATCCTTTGAGCAAGAGCATGAGACATATGGAAGACTCTGGCAACATAGACTCAATGATGAAACTTTGTGATGCAGGATGCACTAATCAAACTCTCCATAGGGACTGGAAGAGTAACTAGTTGGGGGAGTAAACTCTAAGTAGCGAGCTCAACTTCCTAAGGTCATGCTAAACCCAAAATTTTGATGACAAGTAGACTCAAAAGTTTGTGCTTTGTTCAAAGTCGACATGACTGTTGCCAACATAAGATAATATTCTTTTCCTGCCCGTATTTTTTTTTTCATAGTCAAATGAATGCTATGATACATATGAGGAAATGAGTGTTGCAAGTAAGCAACTAGTTCCAATAGTGGAACATACCTATGCTCAATGCAAGGAGGTGCATGCAAGAGATGGACACTCGAGGGAATATTTCCTCTTGGGTATAAGGTGTCAAGATGCAAAGGATATAAACAAGGCTTTGCTTGATTGATGATGCAAACTATTGAGGTGATAGGCTTATAATGTGAAAGCAAGAACCAACAATAGGATCAATACTGCAAGCAAGAGAATGAGATGCAATTACAACTTAACACCAAAAAATGTCATTTTTCATAAATTTAGTCTAATTGGTTTGAAAAAGGGGTAAAATTACACCAAATAGGCGTCCTTTCAAATCCAATTTATGAGTGTGAAAGAGACAAGTTCACTCAACAATCTTTTCTCTTTTTGAAAGAGTCGAAAAAGAGCTTAAACCAAATTCATTGGGAGTCTCGCTAGGTATAGGTCAACATGCTTATGAGTAATAAATGAGGTTCAAACGCGAAGTCATATATTAGCTATAAGGGACTCTCTGGCCTACGGACAAAAATATCTGCATGGGTACTGAATGGAGCAAAGGATTTAACTAGGGCACCCATGTTTGGTAAGTCTCTACAATTCAATAACGACACTTCTAGTTGCAGAAAGAAGGTTTTGTGTTGCTACTAAATGGATTCGTACCTAAGGCATATGAGTTGCAGTGATAGGATGATGCAAATGTGCACAATGGATTGATGACCTATCATATATGCTGGTTGCTGAAAATACCTGTCCAAAGTTATGAACGAGAGACATGGTGCTAAAAACCACAAGAATCCTTGGACAAAACCACTGAAACTAACTCCATCTACTATCGTATTAGTCTATTAGGCCAAAATATTAGTAAAAACTATGCAAAGTGGGTAAAAATGTTCTATAAATAGTTAAAAATAAACCAATTTTCCTATACCACTTGTATTTTTTACCCAAATAGTGGATTTTGGACCAAATTGCCCCCAAATTTCAAGTGTTGATTACGAGACCCACGAGTGATGGAATCAACAACCGTCTGGACCATGTAATTCATATTTCTCCTCTCTTTATTTCTAGTGGATTAATCTTTGCAATTATTTCTCCTTTTTTGAGCATTTTAAGGCACAACTTAGAAACTAGGGTATACACGGGCTATAGATCACCGGGTTGTGTATATGCAGCCCTATATGCAATTTTTTGCAAAACAACTAGCGTATAAGCAACCTTATACGCGACTGTGTAAACTGTATATCATGTACATGTCCGTGGATATGGTTTTTAAAATGTTACTAACTCAAAAAATGGTTTGATTCTTGCAAGATGATGCTAGAGTGGAGAGAAAGAGAGCATGAAGAGGTGGATGTTGTAGTGGAGAGAGATCAAGGGGCCTATATGGCCCTAAAAATATGTGGGCCATATAATTTTTGGGTTCTCAAAGGTATGAGGGCTCAAGTGAGACTACTCCAGATGCTAGTGAACTACTGGGATTCAGATACAAAAACCTTCAACCTTGATGGACAACCATTGAGGATTGAAGTTGAGGACATATAATTTATGAAAGGATTGTCACGTCGGGGTGAGGTGGTCAACCTCAAAGCGCAGGGAGCTGGGAGTGGAATGAACATAGAATATTACATAGCCACTCATTGCATTGCAGGGATCGAGAATATAGGGATCCAACTCCCAATTAGAGTGATCAACAATCTAAGTCTCAATATTGTTGTCTTAGTGTTGACATAGATCACAGGGTCGACCTCTTTGCACCAGGAATCAAGGCCACTTATGTTCTATTCAGTTGAGTACTTACGAACCACGTTTTACGATTGGTTCATCTCATTGCTGGCCAACATAAAGAGCCAACTGGTAGACTGCAAACTGGGAAGAAAGAGGAAATTTGAGTTCGCGTCTATCTTGTGTAGTTTTTTATTCGAGCGGGTTCTAGGGTTGGGCCCTAGAGTCGAGATTGTTTTGCATGGACCTCGCGATCTAGCCATGGCACGGTGGACCGAAGTGATGAGGTGACATGGAGGTGGTAGGGTGCCAACACCCTACAATGACAATTTTTTCTTTTGGTGGAGTCATCAAGTGATGGCTGTGGAGGACTACCCTTATGGAGGGATTGACTTTAGAGGAGATCCGGACATGATGTTACCACCAGGTTCTAGCTACGGGGACATAGGTATGCAATTTCTTTTTTGAATATTTCATTTTTTTGGTATTTTTGTATAAGAAAAAAAATATTTTTGTATGATGTCAAGTACTAACTAAACATGTATATGACGCAGACGTGGGTCCACGAAGGTCGGAAATACTTCCACGACACCAACAAAGGCACTAGGGGGATGAGCCATCAGGAGGGGACGATGATAGAGTGCTTCAAAACGTGCAGGGAAACCTGCCTTATTTGACATAAATGATTCCCATGGTTCAGATAGAGGATCTCTTGGAGGCGATGCAACGACATGTGGTAGGTGTGTCCCATGCTTATCATCTCACAAAATCCATAGTATGCTATCATGACACACATTTGGCGCCACAAGCGTAGATGTAGTGATTATTGTATGATCGGCCGTATATGTATTTTGAGGGTGTGAGCCCCAATTTTGTACTATAACACCATATTTTTTGGATAGATGAAATATATATAAAAACACTGATCTTTGGATTTACTTATATTACAATGTGTACATTGATGAAACTATTTTCTTTGATTTAGTTATGTGACAAATTCAAATCTAAAACAAAATTAACATATGCATCGGATACATAATTAGAACTTCTAGGTATGTGATGATAAGTAATAAAATCAAAATGTCGTTCCAAAAGTTGTACTCGTAAGAATCATCAAAGTAGAGTAGGGTCTCACACATGGTAACTATCGTTCAAATGACATAATACTAACTGGGAGTCCATGCGAACTTCTAAAGAGAAAATACCATGTGAAATGGAATCATGCAAAAGTTCTATAATGATGCTATACTCGACCACATTATTCATTGATGGCCTTAGGAAAACGCCACTTGAAGACACCAATAGACCGTCGGGTGAGTAAAAAACCCAAGTGACAGAAGCCAAATTCTGTGTATGATGACTGGCCTCTTCTGCGAATCCTAAGTAGACCGAAGACTCCGTTGACATATGCCAACCAAGGGAAAACTTGATAAGAAAGTTGAAGATGAAAAAAGAGGAAAAGATATATACACTAAAATACATAAGTATACAAAGAGTTACGCTCAAGCTTGGGGCTAAAGTGTAATATATTTTCAAGTAGAGCCCATTCATGGGCTCAGCCAGAATATTCCCTTCATAATATTCTAATTCATAGGCTCCTTTTTCTAAGACATGTCGCACTATATGGGACCGTGCCACATGGGTTTGAACTTGCTTGCCCCCAATGGTTCTTTGTCTTGGTCGTATAGAAGGACCAAGTCACCCTCAATGTAATGCCGAGGATAAACAGACTTATCATATTGGACCTTGACATGTCCTTTATTCGATTCGATAGCCGTGGAGGCATCTCGACAATGCTCATCTAGACTTTCTAGGTGTATGAGGCATTAATCAAGATCAGAAGTGTCAAGTAGGAGTGCAAATTCCAATCTAAGAGAAGGGATTTCACATTCAATAGGTAGGATTGACTCCACATCATGCACTAACCGGAAAGGAGAAAAACCAGTGGAAGTCTTAACTGAGGTTCAGTATTCCCAAAGTGTTGGATAAAGCATGATATGCTAGTCATATTTTCTCTGGCTGACAGTTTTTTGCAAAATGGTCTTGAGAGACTTGGTCACGACCTCTACTTGCCCATTTTCCTAGGGGTAGTAAGGGGAAGAATGACCATATTTAAACCCCAGTTTCAATGCTAATTCTTTCATCATTTCGTTCTGAAAGTGACTGCCATGATCAGTGACAATCTCACTCGGGATTCTGAAATTGGTTATAATTTGATCGAACATGAATAAATCAATAGTCTTAGCATCATATATAACTGTAGGCATGGCCTTGACCCACTTAGTAAAGTAGTCTACGACCACGATAATGTGCTGATGCCCCCAAACCAAAGTTGGGTTGCAATCCAAAAAATCCACCCCCCACTTGGTGAAGGGACCGACGATAACGACTGGATGGAGAGAGGATGGATGTAAGTGCATATTTCGAGTGAACACCTAGCAGGGGTGACACTTAACCACTTCGACACAATCTTTAAAAACAGACGGCCAAAAATAACCGTCTCGCGAAATTTTCTGGGCTGTCGCAAGCTCAGATAGATGAGCACCACAAGCCCCACTGTGGCAGTCATTTAGAACAGAATCAACTTCTTCATGGGTCAAGCAACGATGCAACATACTATCTACTCCTCAGAGATACAAAGTGTCTCCGACGATAAGGGGTATTGCATATGCCGTTGATCATCTCTTAAGAGATGTTGAGGGGAATTCAAGGTTTGAAGTTAGACAACAATATCTCCATACGAGGGGTCTGACGATGAGACAAGGAAAATGTTTTCATCCGAAAATGAATCAACATGAATAACATCCTCATCTAATCGAGGGAAGTCAAATATTAACTTTGCAAAAACTAGCGATTTCTTGGATTTCGAAGAAGAGAAATCGAGATCAAATTCTTGTAATATGACAATCCATTTATTGTATTTTATCCCAATGATACACCTAGTAAGGACGTATTGAAATAGATTGACATATACAACCACAATAGTTTTGCATAGCAATATATAGTGTCGTAATCGTTTAACTGGGTGAACGACAACCAAAGATAGCTTTTCAAGAAGAGAATATTTGAGTTCAGATTAAGTTTCGATTAAGATAGTAAATGACGTGCTCATGGAGCTCGTCATCCTCTTGAACCAACATATGCCAATCGTCTCTTCGGACATGGCGATATAAAGCAAGTAATCTCTACTGTAGTCTGGAGACTTCAGTAGAGGCGTCGATACCAAGGATTTCTTCAAAGCATCAAATGATTCCTAGGCTCGCTCATCCCAGATAAAAGGAGTGTCCTTCTTTAAGAGACGTATGAAACCCTTAGTAATATTGGCATAGTTCACTATAAACCATCGTAAAAATTCATCTTTCCCCTATAAACCTTGAAGTTGATGAATAGTGCGTGGGGGAGGCAATCGAAGTATTGCCTCAAATTTTAATAGATCCACCATGATCCCAGTCTCAGAGACTAAGAATCCTAGAAGTCAACCTGACATAATGCAAAAGATGAATTTATAAGGATTCAAACGGATGCAGCAATGGCGACATCTTTCAAAAACTAGCTGAAGGTGAGTAGGGTGATCCACTCTCTTACGTGAGTGAGCAGTGAGATCATTGAGATAAGCTTCGACTATATGCTTGAGATCATGAAATGCAAAGGTCATAGCTCATTGGAAGGTTGCTCTAGAATTCTTAAGGCCGAAAGGCATATTATGGTATGTGAATGTACCCCAAGGACAAATAAATGCCATCTTATGTTGGTCCTCAGGCTTAATCTGAATTTGGTTATACCCTAAAAATTCATCCATAAAATAAAAAACTTTGCTTCTTGCACACTCATCAAGAATCTAATCAATGAAGGGTGTCAGGAAGTTGTCTTTGGGACAAGCCTTATTCAGGTCTCGAAAATCCATGCATACACAGATGGTTCCTTGATTTTTATTCACATGAATGGGATTGGATACCCATTCATTCAAGGGAACTGGGTACATAAAGCCAGCGTTAAGAAATTTTTATACCTCTACCTTAATAGTAGGAGCCTTCCTAGGATTGACAGCTCTAAGTCATTACCAAACAGGTTTAGCATCCTAGTAGGTTTTAATCTCATGTTGGACAATTCGAGGGTTGATTCCTGGCATCTTTTCATATGACCAAGTGAATACATCATGAAATTATTTGAAGAGCTCGATGTCGATCATGATTTCTTCCAACAAACAATCCACACTGATGTATACATTTTCAACCTTACCAGGAATACAAGAGATATCGACCGTGACAGTAGGAGAGATACTCAACATGTTTCCTTCGACATAAATGTCATGCGTATCAAGTGGAACTATGACGTGACCGACTATCTCGCTCAAGGTAGATCTAAAATCATCTTATTTGATTCTAGCAAGCTCTAGGGGAAAATAAGAGGGATGGTGCATATCATCCCATGGTTCGTCAAAACCATTCATGGCCTCTATGATTGCTTCATCTGAGGGTAAAGTATCATCGAGGTAGTCATGTAAGCAAGACGATGAAGTGGCCCATATGGGCTCGAGAACATGATCCTCCTCGTCCATCTGTGAGGTAACAGGATCCATATCAGAGGAAGAGTCAAGAAGAACCTAATACACTATCTCTGTTGCCGATAGTGGCATAGCCATTCAAGTATGTAACTAACCTTCACAAGACACAATCAAGGAAGGTAGGTTCCAAGGATCATTAAAATACAAATTGCGGAAAGGAACATACCTCATTGACGAAGTAGACCTACTGGACATGGTGTAAATATGATGAACTAGTGCCATGAAGTCGAACGTACCCATAAGTGATGAATACATTTTGACATCGATATTCTTAGTTGCCAGCTAAGAATTGTTGATCACGGGGATCGATGATCCAACCGATGCAATAGGGATAACATATGCAAAGGAAAAATGGTTGATTATCATGATCTTCCCATTGTGATAAAATAAAAGAGTACAAAAGACAGACGATACGATTGCAGTCATAACATAAGTCCAATTGGGTCCTAGTAACAAGTTGTAGTCGACGGGCGCATCACCCACCTCGACATCCACCTCCACTATCTTCCCACCTAACTGGACCATGAAGGCAGGAAGATTTCTGTGAGGGTGGAAATAATGACTGTCAAAAGAAGTCAACATGGTTTAAGATTGAGAGAGGGTTGGAGAGCCGGGGGCTTTCCAACAGACCAGGCACATCACACATGTTGTCGCTCCTTCATCCACAACAACACGTTTGATGGTATACTTTAAGTAACCCACATGGATTTGGAATGCCACATGGTAAGGAAAGGAGGCTTCACGTCCGTGACATCAAACTTGATAACTTTAGAGCCTAGAGCTCCTAACACAGATAACAAAGCATTCCTTTGTGAAGGACACATATGGAGTACCTCTAGAGCCAACATCGCACAAGGGGTTTGACCCAGATCTTCAACAATAGAGTATTTCTGGGTGGCTCTAGCATTAGGATTGTGGGTAGAGCACTTGAGTACTACTTTTAGAATACGAGGCGGGGGCTTTGGTTTTTCAATATGTAAAGGCATATTTGGAGGAGGGGGAGACTCTAGACTAGTTACAGTCTATGATGAACTGTAATCACGAGATCGAGTGGCTACATCAACCTCAAACTTAACCATATTGATGCATAGATGGTCACCGTCTTGCGTTGGTGGGTTTTGACTCCCACTCGACTCATTTTTGTCATTTGAGGAGCTCGAGGCCATGTGTTGATTATGTGGAAAAGGATTAGTTAGCACAGCGGGCGGGAGAGATAAAAATGTCGTAGCTTCCGCAAGTTTGGGGAACAAATGGGTAAGGTGATTGTTTGTACAAATCTTGCAGGGAAACTTCACCTTCCGCCTTTCTTTCTTTCCCTTACCAACATTATTATTCAACTTCTCATAATTACCATTTTCCTTGGGTTTATTATTATTCTACCCACCCTTACGATTGTTACCATGTCCTTTATTTTTATTCCCTCCTGGTTGTTGGTTACCATTTGGGTTGGTCAACGATTACACAGAATGTACATCTACCGACTGAGTGGAAGTGGAGGACACAGACAAAGCTGGCCCTCCTACAAACTGTTTTAGAGACAACTCTTTCAAATGGATTTTCACCAAGTCTGCAGATTTCACATTGGCAGAGCCTAAAATTCCATTGACATGAGGCCCGAGCTTTTGTCTAGGGTCATAGTTTGACCTCAGTGCATTTGGAAGAATTTCGTATAACATCCCAGATTGAGCATATATAATATCTAATTGATGGGATTTAAAAATTGCTTCTTCCTCATATGTAACCCCAGATGTAGAAACATCCTTCGAAATATAAGGCTGTAGAGAGTTAAGGAACCACGTTAGCAGGTATTCTAGAGGTATGTAAGCCTTGATCAACCTCTTCCGTCTACGCCACTGTTGGATGTGATCTGAGATATGGGTGTTTTTTTCTTGATGGAAGGCCGACTGAAGTTCTATGCCAGCATCGTAATGAACCGACAATTGGAAGTGGTTGAGTAAGACTAAAACCATATGATTAAAAGTTTCGTACATCCCCCCTGGTATCTCTATGTACCGTTTTGTGGAAACCCCCATGAGGGTGCATTGAAACAATATTAAATGAATAGAATCTTCGTTAAGGGAATTTGAAGAGCACCAAAGATGAAAAGTAGTGACATGATCACCAGGATCCTCACTGTTAGCAGATATTCTTGTAAAGGGGCAGTTTTTCTCTGAATTCGGGCCCTTATTGTAAAATACGATGAAATGGGGTTTAAAAACCCATCAAATGTGTTTTATTCAAAGTCCGCAGCCATGATCACCCAAGAAAAAATCTCATAAATATTGTTACAAGCTTAAAGTGCTTGCAGGCTGGCATTTTTGTTTTCAACGACGAGGATTTTTCATCGGGGCAAGATCGACGGTCAATGGGTATTTGGGGCCATGAAGTTTCCCAGGGTTTAATATAGAGTAGAGGCCAGAGAAAAAGTGCCCATATTCCACGATTTAATCTAGGTCATCCGATCCAGTGGGAAGAGGTGACAGCTAGTCGGTATTTTGGGAGTCGACATTTAAGAGGACCAGATCCTACTTTGTATTTCAAAACCCTGAAATGTGAAAGGTTAAGGTCCCAGGGAGTTGGGCCAACAGTCCTAGCGCCAGGTCACATCAAGTGAGCCAGAGCTGGAGGTAGCACCCTTTACCGTCAAAGTCATCCCAGCCATCCATCTGAAGGACTTGTGGTGCACATCCATGCTTTCACAGTTTTGGTCACCGAGAGATTGGGGAAGAGATGTATCATGAATCCTTGGTACAAGAAGTCCCGAAAGGATAAAGATCATTGATCAACTAAAGATATCAGTCATCCGACCATTGATGACACATGGGCGCATTGTGCTAAGAAGCATGAAAATCTGGGTGACCAAGATCTGCACGCTCAGATCTACGGCCTGGGTCCAATTCCAGATCCCCCTTGCCATTTTTCCTTTAATGGGGGGGGGTCTGGAATGAGGACGTGCAAGTTTGAATGACTTGGATTGGAGCACCTGGATCTGCGGCTGAGGATTGATTCGGGACCCCCCTTGCCATTCTTCCTTTAATAAGGGGGGGGGGGTCTAGAATGAGGTGGTTCTGAATGGAGGCCCCTTGATATCATGGTGCCCTCTTGTGATGTCGGACCCCTCCCACCTAAAACCACTTACCGCCTTTACCTCCCGCTTCCATTTTCCCTCCACACCACCTCTCTCCTCACACCTATCCTCTACTCATCGTCCACCGAACCTATCCATGTCCCATGTTCACCCATCACCCACTCACCTCTTGCCATGTGTCTCACACTCCCTGTCACCCCCACCTTAGCTAGTTTCCCCTGCCTCATTCAGCCACCAGATCTCCCCTTCTACTCCCACGTCACCTTCTTGTGCCACATCACCTCTATGCCTTTAGTGCCTAAGAACCCATGCATACCTAGTAGCCTATCGGTCTCGCCCATTGCCTCGACCTCGTTAGCTCCGTCCACGTCTACCAATCGAGTCCCTTTGTAGAAGTCCAACAAAGAAACATGCAACCAAAGAAGGCCCACCACATCTTCTAGGTGTCAAGTTTGACTTGGGTCTCCCTAATCCCGATGAAGCAGTTATTCAAGTTGGTGGAGGTTGGTGAGACATCGTCTCCTCCCTTAAATGGAAATCCAGAAAAGGACAGGTCATGGGGAAAGACTGTCATCCATTCTAACAAAGATTGTGTCTGACAAGCGACTGCATGGGAAGTCTACCCAACGTCTGCATGCACATCCTGACAGAGAAGCTCCTCAACGTCAAGCATTGAACTCATGACGTGACCATGCCTTCAACGCCTGAGTCAGTTCTAAGTATATGTAGGCATTTTTACCATTTTTGTATCTATCGATGGTAGAGCTAAGCTCTCAACTGTAATATTTGAGGAAGTATTGGTTTTCCTGGTTATGTATTTATATATGAGACTTCCTGTTTAATGAAAGTCAACTTCTTTTTTCCTCTTTGTAACTTGATGTTTTAAAATACTCGGAATTGGAGTATCTAGTCGAGGATTGTGATGATGCTATGATGGTCTGATTGTAGTGGTATCGTGATCAGTTTTTCCCAGCTTCCTTTGTCTTTTTCTTCCTCTTACCCTGAGTAGCTCATTTAAATATCCAATCGAGCCGTTACAGTATCCACCGTGATGCAGGTTTGATCACTATGTTACTATAACTGAGTCATCCCGACACATTTCAATGTTTTGTTCTTTCTTCTACATGCTACTGGAAGGTTTGATTCCCATAAAAGTCTTTCCCATCTCTCTCACCAAGTCTTCCTCCTGCTCATTTTAAGCTCAAATTACTGACTGAAGTTAGATTAACACCTCACCTGTTGATGCATAGCCTAGTCTAGGGTTCTGAGTTAAAGCGATATTGTTCTGAGTTTATTTCCATTTGATCACCCTTTATACAAACAAACGTGACATAAAAATGATGGGCATCGGGCTCTGCTCCTGTTGCAATCTAGGAGTGACTTCTGACACTAACATTTCTAGCGCCGTTGCCGGGGACGAAGTTGAAAATTTTCCCTGCGATTGAATGACATTGAGCCTCTGATTATGAAGGTGCATTAGGCATCAGAGCCCTTGAATATCGCTATTGTGCACCTGGCGACTCCATTGTGAAGACTCCAATATGGTGGACCTACTATTTCAGTTGTGGCTTACAGAGGCAGACACACGAGGTCTACTCCTTAGTTTCCCTTAATGACACCTGAAGCAGATCCAGAGAATCTTATCAGAAAGGGAAAATCCTTTGGAGGAGGATATTTTACTGCTGAACCAAGTATTTCTGATAATTTTCCATATCCTTCTGTAGAAACTCCATTTTCTGCTTCTCACCTGTCATACCTTATGTTGGAGTTTCTAGAACTTTAAATTTCAGGTGTGTTCCTGTTGATTTTCCCCTCTCGGTCTTGGATTGGAGGGAGAAATCCTTGTCACTCCTCTCTCCCCCGAAGCTATACCTTGGCCTAGACCCAGGACCACATAATATTTCCCTACTCCTATCTTTACCACCCCTCCTCTTATAATTGTTGCAACCGCTGCAGAGAGAGAAGCCACTGCCAACTAAATTTCTGTAGCCTTTCCTCTGGATACTCCACTTTTTCCCTTTCCACCTGGAAGCTACATTCCAGTCTCCCCTGTTCAAACTCCTTCCCCTCCTAGTTCTCCTCCACCAAACATTCCTATGGAAGGAGAAAATCCCCCTATGACCAGGATGGAGGCCATAATAGCTGCTAGGTATGCTCCTCTTGTGTTTCCTTAGCCACTCAATGCCCTTCCAACAGATGGTGACCTCAAGAAACTACCCAAGTTTACAGGTGAAGGAGATATAACCGCAAAAGAACACCTTGAATCCTTTTACAGGTTTACATATCATCATGTCATCATGCATGTAGATGTATGGATGATGATTTTTTTTCATAGCCTTGAAGGTGAGGCTAGGAATTGGTTTAGGGCCCTGCTTCCTGGATCTATCGATGGGATAGAGGCTTTGTATAATGCCTTCTTGAGACAGTGGGGAGATAAGAAAGACTTCATGTATTACATGACAAAGTTTGGGTCTTTGAAGAGAAAGGAAGGAGAGTCTATCTCTGACTTCTCCAAGAGGTTCAATAAGATGTACCATAAGATCCTTGCTGAGATAAATCCCTCAGAAGATTCAACCAAAACTACTTATGCCAGTTCTTTTGACCCATATTTTTGCCTTTTGTTGAGGGAAAGATAAGCCACTTCCTTGGCTCACATGCAGGACTCAGCTGTGGAAGTTGAGTTAAATATATTGGTTGTTGACCAAATCAGGAATAAGACTGACAAAGACATACCTAGGAGAAGATCTGAAGCGATTCCTTTGTCTTTTAGCCTCATATGGATGAAGTAACTAAGGTGCTAAAATCACTTTTGGCTAAGATGGAAAGGTGGGAGTTAGAAGGGAAGCCAATATATAGAAATTCCCAAAATACTGATAGCAGAGGATTCAGGAGGCTGAATAACAATGTTCCTTAGATGATGCAAAGAGAACAAAGGAACATAGATAGAAATGATCATAGGATCCAAACCCCTCTCCAAAATAACCTTGTTGCTGATGAGGAAGGAGAGGAGATAGATGAGCTTGGTCCTGAAATTCACTGTATTGAAGACACCTCCCCTAGTCCACATTTGACTCAATATACATATGAAGAATCCCTCATGAACAGTCAAATCAATGAACTAAGTAAGGGGGAGAATGCCAAAGACAACAGTCCTAACAAATACAACCTTAGGTCAAATAAGAATGAAGGGAAGTTTGACATCCTTGGTCAACCTCTCATAGCAGAAAGGCCTACTAAGCCTATAACACTCACTACCAAGGAAAATAAAACTCATAATATTTCTCCGACATCTAAAGACCTTGTCCCTGAGGTAAGGGAAATTCCTAAGCCTCCTTTAGTTTTGAGCACGAAATTCAAAAAATTAGAATTCTTGTACCTCTCTCGGAACTAGTTAAAAATGAAGATTTCAAAAGGTCCCTCTCTAAACTGTTGCAGTTTGAGCCACCTCAGCTTACCATAGACTCAGTAAATCTCCAAGATGAAAATCTAACAGCCATCCTAGGTCCCATTCTAGAATATAGAGATGATTTATCCACTCCCTTCTACACATCCCTGAACATACATGATAAGGTGCTGCATAATTGGCTGATGGATTCAGGGGCTTCCCATAACCTCATGCCCAAAATAGTCATGGAAGAATTGGGACTGGAAGTAACAAAGGCCCATCATGATTTGTACTCTTTTGATTCAAGGAGGGTGTAATGTCTTGGAGTCATCAAAGACCTGGTGGTGTCCTTATTTTAGCTTCCCATGAAGAGTGTGGTCATGGACATTGTAGTAGCTGATGTTCCCCCCAAGTTTGGCATGCTATTGTCAAGATTTTGGATTAAAAATATTGGAGGGACATTACAGATGGAACTCACTATAAATTCTAACCTTGTACAATATCTATTGCAAACTGATATTCAGAAAAGAACAAAAAATATACAATGGAAAATACAAACATTACACAGAGATTTTTCACCTGGAAACCCAAACCGGGAAAACCAACATATATTATATTGATACATTGTGTTACATTGTTTACAATACAATATACATATAGGAGCCAGCAGCATCCAAAACCCTAACCCAATGACCTAGATTATTCCAAAACCCTAATTCCTTAACTGGAAATAGAAAACCATCGGCAAAAACCATGTGCCGAAAAACCACCTAATATCATGTGGTCCCGGAAATATGTCGGCCCGAATTTTTTTTTTCGGGGGCGCTGCCTCCAAATCCCCGCGCGGGGGGCTTCACCCCCCTGCACCCCCCTCTAACCCCCCTACATGCCCGGCACAGGCACTCAGACACTACTACTCATGCAAAGAATATAACACTCACATATGCCACCATTCCAATCTTTGGAGGGGAACACAGAAGATTGTATAGAGAAGCTCAACTGGCCTACATTGTTAGTGATGAAGCAGACCCCACCAATCATCCTATCTTTTCACTTGACACTAATTTGGGGTCTGGTTTGTTGCATCTCACTGATACTCTTGAAGCCCCTTTTGAAATAGAAAAGCAACCCATTTCTTGTCATGAAATACCTCCTCCAACTACCTCTGTGTGGAATATGTTCTTCGACGAAGCCTCTTCTAGTGAAGGTGTTGGTGCCAGAGTGGTTTTTGTATCACCTTGTCAGGAAACCATATCCATATCATGCAAGCTAGAGTTTGAAACTACCAATTATGTGACATAATATGAAGCTCTTGTTTTAGGTTTAAGGGCTGAGAAGGGAATGGGAATTGAAGAGGTAGCAATGTTCGGAGATGCTGAGTTGATAGTCCAACAGGTCAGAAATGCTTATCTGGCTAAACATCCTCGACTTAGAAGTTACAAAAATGAGGTGTGGGACCTAATTGATAATTTCTTCTTATCTTTCAACATTTCTCTTATTCCAAGAGAGGAAAATGCTTTGGCCGATTCCCTAGTTGTCTCAGCGAGCCAATTTAGGATCCCTCTACCACCTAAGATCAAATATGATGTTGAGATAAGATATATGCCATCTGTACCGGACAATATAAAGCATTGGAAGGTATTCAAGGATGATCTTGAAATCAGAAAATTTCTTGAGTCTGTTGATGAATTCTCTGCATTGCACATTGATCAGGATCCTGATCCCGAAGGTGACCCTCACCCTGAGGTATTTTTAAATAAAATTGCTAATCACCATATTGTTTATTTGCCTAGCAATCACATTCCAAAGGGACTAGTTCCTTTAGAAAGATTGTTTGATGGGAATGATGTGGAAGTAAAGGGTAAGGTTTCAAATGAGGAAGATGATGTAACTGAATGCAATATTGGCACAGAGGAGGATCCTAAGTTCATCAAATTATCAAGCAACTTGACAAGAGAGCAGAGGGCTGAATATATTGTTCTATTGAAGGAATTTTCTGATGTGTTTGCCTAGACCTATGAAGACCTCAAGACATATGACACATCTGTCATTGAACACAAGATCCCACTGAAAGAGGAGGTTAATCCATTTAGGAAGAAGTTGAGACAGATTAACCCTATGTTGCTGCTTGTAATGGAGAGAGAAGTGAAGAAGTTGTTAGATGCCCAAATCATTGTCCCCTTGAGATATTCTGAATGGGTGGCCAATTTGGTCCCAGTAAGAAAGAAAAGTGGGGAAATCAGACTCTCTATTGATTTCATAAATTTGAATAGAAGCTCAAAGAAGGACAATTACCCCCTACCTAAGATGGAACACATATTGCAGAGGGTAACAGGGGCATCCAGGATTTCAATGATTGATGGCTTTTCTGGCTACAATCAAATATCAGTCCTGCCCAAGGACAGGGAGAAAACAACCTTCACCACTCCTTGGGGTACATTCATGTATGGAAAAATTCCCTTTGTATTGATGTATGCAGGGGCAACATTTCAACGAGACATGGACATAGCCTTCATTGGGGAGAATGATCAGTTTGTGGTGATCTATCTGGATGACATCATAGTCTTCTCCAGATTTGATAAAGAGCATTGTTTTCATATGAGGAAAGTTTTCTTGAAATGTAGAAGGTTTGGCCTTTCCTTAAATCCCAAGAAATCTTTGTTTGCTATGAAGGAGGGAAAGTTGTTAGGCCATATAGTATCAGTAGAGGGAGTGAGAATTAATCCTATTAGGGTAGAGGCAATTCAGACCCTATCACTTCCCAGGTTCAGAAAAAAAGTCTAGGCTTTCTTGGGGAAGATTAACTTTTTGAGGAGGTTCTTCTCAAATTTTGCCGAGTTGGTGAAACACATCACAGCCATGCACAGAAAGGGAAATGAAGTAAAATGGACTGCTGAACCCAAGGAATATTTTTTCCAAATAAAAAAAGCATTAACTGAGCCACCTGTACTGATAAGTCCTAATTATTCCAAGGATTTCCTAATTTTTTCTTTTGCTTCTTTTGATACAGTAGCAGCGGTTTTATTGAAGAAAGATGAGGATGGGCGAGAGCAACCCATTTCCTTCTTTAGTAAGGCATTAAGAGATGCAGAAATCAGGTATGAAATCATGGAGAAACATGCCGATGCCTTGGTGAAAGATCTCAAAGATTTCAGAGTCTATGTCTTGCACTCAAAGGTGATTGCATATGTTCCTTCAGCCTTTGTGAAGGACATCCTTATACAAACTGACATAGATGGGAGAAGGGGAAAATGGATTGCCAAGATCCTTGAGTTTGACCTAGAGATAAAGCCCACCAAGTTGGTTAAAGGGTAGGGTTTAGCTAAGTTGTTGGCTGAATCCAATTGTAAGGCCTTGGGGGTTAGCTTCATCAATTCTTACTCAGAAAATCAACAAGATGAGTTATCCAACAAAATTTCTCAGGGTGGTTTATCACTACCAGAGTGCACCTAGTATAGAGACGTTATATATTTTCTGCTAGAATTAAATCCCCCTGATTGATCTAAAAATGAAAAGACTTGTATTCTTGAAATTATTTGCAAGATTTAATTCATGTGTTAAAATGAAAATGGATCAATTTTGCAACACACCTTTTAAATAAATTACTCATTCAATATGCATATAAACAACAACAATAAACAGTGAACATAAAACACATAACACAACAAATGATAAAGGAGTTCACCCCTCTCTTGGGCTACATCTCTTGGTCCAGCTTCCAATGGATCTTTTGTATTATTTTCTCAAAGTGCTCAAATATGTGCTTTACAATGCTCAAAATTCCAAATAGATGGCTCCAATCGCTTCAGAACGTCCAAAAACCCCTAGCTGGGATTTTTCGGCACCTCGTTTGGCCAAAAATTGAAGAAGATAGGCTTACTGAAAGTTCCCCTTCAAAACTTGTTGTCTCTGGATCACCAAAATGCACCCTTTCTCCTCAACCTATCCCCCACATGCATAAATGTGGAAAAACCCAGCACCGAGTACAATCGCACAACCGATACAAACTATAGGACGGTTACGCGCTAGCCCTTAACCGCCAAGGCCGAGGGCACATGCACCACCATATGACCTCTCGCGCATATAAAAGGGGACAAGTTTAAATCAAATGACAACGGTCAGGCATGCACCGATGGTTCTATGCAAAAACACATGTGATCAGGGATCATATGAAAAGGGCTATGGTTAAACACGCCACGCCGGTGGTTATATTACAATGTATACGACCGGGGGCCAGGGCTAAGCCCCGACCCGGACAACGCCCCATACAACAACCATTGCAATTTAAATATAATGTTTTACATATATATAATAATAACTACATGTGGGCATGCCGGTTGGGTGGCCCTTCCCAAGGCTTTACCCTTCCCGGAGGTCGCGGGGTCGAATCCGACCAACAACATAAATCTTAAACCAATATCCAGGTGACACATTGCGTCCATTGATTGGGCCATGTGTCGCCATCCCATTTGCTGCCAACAAGCCACGTCATACACCAACTGTCAACACAATTTCCTGCCACATGTCGTATGACCCTACCATGTGTCATATGGTCTGCCACGTCAGCATCCATACAGACTGTACGACCTATACAATCAATACATTGTTTTTGTCTGTTTGTTGTTTTGAACAGAACATGATATCTCTCTCATCCGACGTTCGTTTGAACCCAAACAAGTTGCATTAGGTTCGTGATGACGAGACCTACACTCCTGTTTGATTTAAAGTGATTCTGAGCACTTTGAATTTTGAGCAAAATTTGATCCCCTGGATCACACCTCCCCATTGGAAAGCTTTTGGACCTCCAAAAGACTATTTTTAGTCTATCTGAAGATGAGGGTATAGTTCCCTCACCTTTCCAACCTCAATCC
>ML792521.1:397364-435473 GCA_009831015.1 Picea engelmannii
CACCATTCCCTCCATTTCCATTTGGAGTTTTATCACCACTGTCTCCCTTGTGCTTTGAAGGGTTGGAGCCTTCACCTTGCAACCTTGTATTCCTTTCTTCCATCAAGAGTTTCATCATTTCTCTCATTTCCATGAAATCTTTTCTAAGATCTTCATCTTCTGCAGGAGTATGTTCACGACTCTCTTCACGAGCCATACTTGGTGAATGCCTCCTTGAAACTTGCAGTGATGATATAATCTTCCTTCTTGAAGGATGAGAACTTGGCTCTACAATTTGACCTTATCCTCTTGTGAGTTTCAACCTTGTGAGCATCAAAAAACAAAACACTTGCAAATAATCAAGTCTTCAAAAACCTATGCTCTGATACCAACTTGATCTAAAAATGAAGAAGACTTGTATTCTTGAAATTATTTGCAAGATTTAATTCATGTGTTAAAATGAAAATGGATCAATTTTGCAACACAAATTTTATAGAAATTACTCATTCAAGATGCATATAAACAACAATAATAAACAGTGAATAGAAAACACATAACACAACAAATGATAAAGGAGTTCACCCCTCTCTTGGGCTACATCTCCTGGTCCAGCTTCCAATGGATATTTTGTATTATTTGTTCAAAGTGTTCAAATATGTGCTTTACAATGCTCAAAACACCAAATAGATGGCTCCAATGGCTTCATAACGTCCAAAAACCCCTAGCTAGGCTTTTTCAACACCTCGTTTGGACAAAAATTGAAGAAGATAGGATTCCTAGAAGTTCCCCTTCAAAACTTGCTATCTCTGGATCACCAAAATGAACCCTTGCTCCTCAACCTATCCCCCACGTGCATAAATGTGGAAAAACCCAGCACCGGGTGCAACTGCACAATCGGTACAAATTGTAGGACGGTTACGCACTAGCCCTTAACCACCAAGGCCGAGGGCACATGCACCACCATATGACCTCGTGCACATATAAAAGGGGCCAAGTCTAAATCAAATGACAATGGTTGGGCACGCGCCAGTGGTTCTATGCACAAACACATGTGACCAGGGCTCATACGAAAAGGTATATGGTTAAACACGCCACGCTGGTGGTTATATTACAATGTATACGATCGGGGGCCGGGGCTAAGCCCCGGCCTAGACCGCGCCCCATACAACAACCATTGCAATTTAAATATAATGTTTTACATATATATAATAAGAACTACATGTGGGCGCGCCGGTTGGGCGGCCCTTCCCAAGGCTTTACCCCTACCCGAAGGTCGCGGGGTCGAATCCGACCAACAACATAAATTTTAAACCAATATCCAGGTGACACATGGCGGTCATTGATTGGGCCATGTGTTGCCATCCCATTCATTGCAAACAAGCCACATCATACACCAACTATCCACATGACTGTCTGCCATGTGTCATATGGTCTACCACGTCAGCATCCGTACGGACTGTACGGACTGTACAGTCAACACTTTTTTGTTTGTTTGTTTGTCGTTTTGAACAGAACGCGATATCTCTCTCATCCGACATTCGTTTCAACCCAAACGAGTTGCGTTGGCTTCGTGACAATGAGGCCTACACTCCTGTTTGATTTGAAGTGATTCTGAGCACTTTGAATTTTCAGCAAAATTTGATCCCCTGGATCACTGATGAAATGGGAAATAGTAAGTCAAGGGATTTAAAGCTCAAAGTAGTCAAATATTGCCTTATTGACCAAGTCTTGTACTGGAGAGACCCTCTAGGAGTGTTTTTGAGGTGTCTGAACCCACAGGAGGCCCATACAGTTATGTTTGATTTCCATAGAAGCCTATGTGGGGGGCACCATTTTTGGAAGACCACGGCCCAAAAAATTCTCAGGGCTGGGTACTATTGACCCACCTTATTCACTAATGTCTGCAAAGAGGTCAAAGCCTGCATCAAATTCCAAAGGTTCTTAGGAAAGCAACAACTCAAATCTCTGCCACTAAATCCTGTAGTAGCTTCAACACCCTTTCAACAATCGGGGTTGGACTTCATTGGAGAAATTCATCCTCCCTCAAGCGACCAACACAGATGGATCCTGACTGCAATGTATTATTTTACAAAGTGGATAGAATCTATCCCCACCATGAGTGATTCACACAAAGTTATCATCAGCTTCCTGGAGGATATCATAGCAAGGTTTGGTTGCTCCAACAGAATTGTCATTGATAATGCTGCATATTTCAGGTTTGAGCCTCTGGTTAGGTTCTGTGAATAGTTTGAGATTTCATTGATTCATTCCACTCCCTATTATCCTCAAGGAAACAGACTAGCAGAGTCTTCCAATAAAAGTATGATCAAGCTCATTAAAAGATTATTGGAGGACAATAAGAAGGCCTGGGATTCAAAAATCAAATTCGCTCCGTGGTCTGATTGAGTGACAACCAAGATATCCCTAGGCACCTCCCCTTTTCAAATTGTTTATGGGACAAAAGATGTATTTCCCACTCAGTTGGCTCTACCTGTATCTAAATTCTTTCAAGATTATGAAGGAGAGCCAGACCATATGGTCAGAAGAATTCATCAAATGGTGGAAGTGCAGCAGACCAGGGAGTAGGTAATGGACATAGCTCACAATCATCAGCACAAGACCAAGCGATCCTTTGACAAGAAGGTCGAAAAAGAGGAATTCGAGTTGGGAGATCTGGTGCTTAAGTGGGATGCACCCAGACAAGACAGAGGCAAACACAACAAGTTTGAAGCCCTCTAGATTGGGCCCTTCAAAATATTTGAAGTGTTTTTGAATAATACTTTTGGGTTGCAGTATTTGGAGGGCGAGGAATTTTTTAATGGCCCCGTGAATGGGCATTTCCTAAAGAAATGTTTTGTTTGAGCCTTATACAACTCCTTTGATTTTGTAAATATTGATTTTCTGTTTGTTTTCAGTTTCAATAAGGGACTCCATAGCCCAACATAAAGGCACTGAAGCTACAAAGAGTTCTCAGAGCCTCACATGGAGGACTCTATCCCCCATGGAGCCTAATGTTAGCATGCATTCTTGTAAAGAGGGATTTTTTCTCTGAATTCGGGCCCTTGTTGTAAAATGCGATGAAATGGGGTTTAAAAACCCATCAAATGCGTTTTATTCAAAGGCCACAGCCATGAGCGCCCAAGTGCAAATCTCAAAAATATTGTTATGAGATTAAAGTGCTTGTAGGTTGGCATTTTTGTTTTCAACGGCGAGGATTTTTCATCGGGGCAAGATCAAAAGTCATCGGGTGTTTGGGGCTAAGAAGTTGCTCAAGATTTAACATAGAGTAGAGGTCGGAGAAAAAGTGCCCATATTCCATGATTTAATCTGGGCCGTCCAATCCATTCGAGACAGGTGGCAGCTAGTCGGTATTTCGGGAGTCGACATTTAAGAGGACCAGGTCCTGCTTTGTATTTCAAAACCTTGAAATGCAAAAGGTTAAGCTCCTGGGGGGTTGGGCCCATGGTCCTAGTGCCAGGTCACATCAAGCGAGCCAGAGCTGGAGGTAGCACCCTTTGCCGTCAAATTCATCCCAACTGTGAATCTAAAGGATGCATGGTGCACATCCACGCTTTCACAGTTTTAGTCACTGAGAGATTGGGGAAGAGATGTATCATGAATCCCCAGTACAAGAAGTCTCGAAAGGATCAGAATCACTGATCAACTAAAGATCTCAGCCATCTGACCATTAATGACACATGAGCACATTGTGCTAATATGTGTACATATCTGGGCAGCCAATATCTACGCGCCCATATCTATGGCCTGGGTCCAATTCCGGGGGGTGGGTCCGCAATGAGGATGCACAGATTTCAACGGCTGGGATTGGAGCACCTAGATCTACAGTCAAGGATCGATTCCAGACCCCCCTTTCCATTTTGCCTTTAATAAGGGGGTTGGGGACAAGAATGAGGTGGTTTTGAATGCAGTCCCCTTGCTATCGTGGAACCCTCTCGTGATGTCGGACCCCTCCCACCTAAAACCACTTACCGCCTCTGTTATTGCCTTTACCTCCTACTTCCATATAGCCTCCACTCCACCTCTCTCCTCACACCTATCCTCCACTCATCGTCCACCCGACCTATCCCCGTCCCATCTTCGCCCATCACCCACTCACCTCCTTCCATGTGTATCACACTCCCTGTCACCCCCACCTTAGCTGGTTTCCCCTACCTCCTTCAGCCACTAGATCTCCCCTTCTGCTCCCACATCACCTTCTTGTGCCACATTGCCTCTATGCCTTTAGCGCCTAAGCACCCATGCATACCCAGTATCCTACCAGTCTCACCCATCACCTTGGCCTCATCAGGTCCATCCACATCCGCCAACTAAGTCCCTTTGCAGAAGTCCAACGAAGCAACAGGCAACCAAAGAAGGCCCACCACATCTTTTAGGTGTCAAGTTTGACTTGGGTCTCCCTAATCCAAATGAAGAAATTATTCAAGTTGGTGGAGGTGGGTGAGACATCGTCTCCTCCCTTAAATGGAAATCTAGAAAAGGATAGGCTGTGGGGAAAGACAGTCATCCAGTCTTACAAAGATTGCATCTGACAAGCGACTGCATGGGTAGTCTTCCCAATGTCTGCATGCGTAGCCTGACAAAGAAGCTCCTCAACGTCAAGCATTGAACTCATGACATGACCATGCCTTCAGCGCCTGAGTCAGTTCTAAGTATATGTAGGCATTTTTTCCATTTTTGTATCTATCGATGGTAGAGCTAAGCTCTCGACTGTAAGCTTTGAGGAAACACTGGTTTTCCTGGTTATGTATTTATATCTGAGACTTCCTATTTAATGAAATTCAACTTCTTTTCACCTCTTTGTAAAATGTTGTTTTAAAACACTCGGAATTGGAGTATCCAATCGAGGATCATGATGATGCTATGATGGTCTGATTGTAGTGGTATCATGATCAGTTTTTCCTAGCTTCCTGTCTCTTTTTCTTCCTCTTACCCTAAGTAGCTCGTTTGAATATCCAATCGAGTTGTTATAGTAGCCATAGTGATGTAGGTTTGATCATTGTGTTACTATAACTGTGTCATCCCAACACATTTTAGTGTTTTGTTCTTTCTTCTACATGCTGCTGAAAGGTCTGATGCCCATAGAAGTCTTGCCCATCTCTCTCACCAAGTCTTCCTCCTGCTCATTTTAAGCTCAACTTACTGACTAAAGTTAGATTAAGACCTCACCTATTGATGCATAGCCTAGTCCAAGGTTCTGAGTTAAAGTGATATTGTTCTGAGTTTACTTCCATTTGATCACCCTTTATACAAACAAACATGACATAACATTGATGGGCATTGGGCTCTGCTCTTGCTGTAATCCAGTAGTGACTTCTGACGCTAACACTCACCAATATTTGCTTCGAATTTCATAATATTTCAAGGAAGCTTGGTGGGGACGGGGGGCCATGTCGGATCATGACATACATGGTCATTCATTAATCTAGAAAATTCTGGCAGATTGGGCATGGCTAGAAAAGGAAGACAACGTTGCGAAATATGGCCCCAAGCTCCCGAGAAATATTGTTGTTAGGGAATCAAAGCCCATCCAGGGTTCTAGTAGGCACCATGGCCCTGTTTGGGATTGTAAGAACCTCCTTTGAACTGATTCATGAAGGATTGGTTGGGCACCATTCCAGTAGGAACGCTATGATGAGGGTTGTAAAAATTTCCCCCAACCGGAGTAGCTCCAGGTTGGGGGTTTCCCAAGGTATGAAATTGACCTCCTCATGTGTGAATCCAGAGGATAGAGGTGGATTCTTCATGCCAAACATGTTGGTAAAAATCAATGCAAAGGAGGTAGGTGTAAAGGACAGACCACAAGCAACAACTTGTCTGCCAGGTTGACCACTCCATCCAGGAGCATTAGTACCAGGATTAGACCTGGGGTGAAAAGGAGGAAGGCCTCCAACTATAGGATTTGTTTGTGGGATTTGAGCACCTCCAAATGAAAATGGAGTATGTGAAGGAGCCATGCCCTCAAGTCCAATACTAGTATTCATATTAGATGATGGGATGGAGGATGAAAATTGCGATGTGAAATTAGACATACCATAAGAAAAAGGGCTAGAGGTTGTAGGGATGGACTGAATATTGTATCCCGATGAGTGACAAAGGGACCCAAAAGGGTTTGTGGCTATAGGTTGAGCATTCACTATAGGATGAACATGAGTGATGATAGGAACCTCCGACACTACAACCATTGTGGTTGAGGGTGTCAGAGGAGTGTCGTTAACTATAGTGGGTATGGGAGTCAAAGGACTCCCAGTATCTTTTTGTCTCGATTCACTACTCATCCTTGTATGATCACAAGTCTGGTAAGTGGAGGTGTGTGTATCATGTTTGATAACTTTATGCCTTTTAGAAGGAAAAGACTCAATATTCGGTGGTAATCGTAACAAGCGGCAAAAATTGCAGGGAAGTTGGTCTGGCTCCATGATGACTCAATACTTGAGATATGAAAACAAATCCTAAGGCCAACTAGTAATCAAAGAGCACACCAAAATAAGAAAAAATCCAATATGCACACAAATAGGATAAAGTGGTTGAAAAGGGCCTCCCTCCCTAAAGTAGGTATGCCTCACCCAAGAGGGGCCTAAGACTCCCTGCAAAATATTGGAGGTATAAAAATCAATTATAAGGTCCCTCTTGGGCTTAACAACCAATCAACTAGATCCCTCCAGAGAGGTAATCGTCCATAAAGGATGTGTGTTGTCTGACCCTTATCTGACATAGGGTACCTACATAATAATGCCTACAAGTAACCTATGTGGTACCTATGTCAAGCAACTAAGCAACCACACTATAACCGATACACAGATGAACAGTCGTAATTCAGGTTCACCACATGGGTAGGGTAGCAAATCTCAAAACCTCTAAAGCACCGCCTCTCACAAAGGTAAAGGTACTAGCAATATCCCCATATACGAATAGATCCCCATAAATATATCTGGCGCTAAGAAGGTATTGGGGTGATATCCTCTCAACCAACTTCACATGACCTCGTGCTTAACTTCGGTGTAAGCAAAGCCTCATGAAGTCACCAATTATACATTGTATTTCACCACTCCCTTAGTTAGACACATATGTTGATTTAATAGCCTTGGAGAAGTTTACTCACAAAATCCTATTCCAAGGCTCTAAATCCTAAGCTAGTTTGTGCACCCTAGAAAATAAATCATTCCTAATCAATTTTAAATTATCAGCGTTGCTTTTAATGTCCTTGCTTACTCAAAAAGGTGCAGTAATGAAATTGATGATTTTATGATTCAATAAGTAAAATAAATGAATATGAATAAAATGCAAATTCCTAACTTCAATTCCAAATATGATAATCTTTTCAAAATGCAATTTTCAATTTAATTCCGCAATTTAAAATAAAATGCAACCTTTCCATACATGTACTAAGATCAACGATAAGAACCCAAAAGATCAAATGCCAACAATGCAAAATGTTTAATATTTTTGTATTTTAAATATAAAAGAATGAAAATGCAAGGACTAAACAACAACTTAATATAAAGATTCTATTGAATGAAATCAGAGACAAACCAAGAAGGATATCAAGAAGAAAACACCCAACCCAAGATGCAAGGACAATCAATGAAAAGGATGATGAGAAAGGTACCACCTAAAAATTCAACCAAAGAAAGGTTTTGTATCACTATGCAAACATTTAACAGTCATAACAGAGACCTAAGAAGACTCAACAACAATCAAAACTTACGCAGCAAGCATCAAACTCAACAACCAAGCACCCAAGAATAATGTACACAACCGTTGAGGAGAAAACCACGTATATACACCTCTTGCAGAAGGACAACACATGTATGTACGCGACTGTCAGGTAAAAACCCACGTATATTTATTAAAACACCGCAAGATTAAGGATAAGGATAAGAAACTTAGACTCAAAATGAATAGAGGATCTCAAGCAATCAAACGACAATAAACTCATTATAAACAAGAGCAATCAAAGTGGAAAAACACTCCAAACCTCGAAAATAATATTCTATCCCCAGTAGGGTCGCCAATTCTGTTACGAGGAAAATATCTCTATGGCATGGGGTAAACCACAACAGACGAAAATGACCATAGAAATCAATTCTAATCTCAAGTATGCTATATAAGCAAAAATGATAACAAGAGAAGATAAAGAGCCTACCTCATCCAGACATTCGATGAAGTCCGTCGTTGAGCACTTGAATCAAATAAATACACCTGCAACTTGTCCTCAATAACCAAGAAATGCAATCATATGGTGATAATATATAAAGTTAGCACATTCAATAGCATAATCCATCAATATTCATAACAAATATGCCCATGGAATAACAATTCAAATATTTTCAAGACATTAATTGGACGAGAAAAGAGTATTTCTATTAAAATGTAATCAACAGAAGTGTATGAATTACAAACTTCCGTGTTGACACAGTTCAAAATCGATAAACTAAGTCCCTTCCAGCCGGGCCTCCACCACTTCAATCCTCCACTAAAGGCAGGCTCATATAAGAGAGACAATGAGGTTCTCAATCAAGTAGGGAAGAGCTTGGGGACTTAACAATGTGTTAAAACTTAAAAGGATAAAGGGATGTAGACTCAATATGAAGTGAATAATTTCTCCAGAGTAACTTTGCTCTCAAAGTTGAATTCTTCTCCTCTTTTCCATTGCTTGGATATGGGCCATTTATAGCCTTCAAATGGAATTGAAGGGATGAGTCAAAATGTTTCCAGTATATGGAAGGTCAAGGATCATGGATCTTGTGTCATGACATAGAAACCCGACACCATTTTTTAATTTTGGGCAGAAAAACCGATGTACGTAGGCAATAATGGTGCAACCTGCGTATACGCATGTTGTATAACTATTAGGGCGCGTATATGTGGAAAAATATGTTTTTTAGCTCTGGGAACTACAAAAAGGGAATTCAAGTTTGCATAGGGAAATGGAAAAAGGCCTTCTGATAAAATTTCCATAGGGTGAGGCAAGTCTTTCTATAACATCCACCACCCAAATCCCAACTCCATGTGCTGCTCAATCTTCAGTTGCGGACGACTGTCTCCCAACGCGTCCAACTACCACGTGCTGCTCAATCTTTTCCACAACTTGGATATGGGCCATTTATAACCTTCAAATGGAATTGAAGGGCTGAGTCAGAACGTTTCCAGTATATGGAAGTTCAAGGATCATGGATCTCATGATGTGACATGGAAACCTGACACCATTTTTTAATTTTGGGCACAAAACCTGATGTACGCAGGCAGTAATGGTGTGACTTGCATATACACATGTAGCATGACTGTTAGGGCATGCATATGTGGAAAACTATTATTTTTATCTCTGGGAATTGCAAAAAGGGACTTCAAGTCTGCATAAGGAAATGGAAAAAGGTCTTCTGAGAAAATTTGCATAGGGTGAGGCAAGTCTTGCTATAACATCCACTACCCAAATCCTAGCTACATGTGCTACTCCATCTTTAGCCAACGATGACTGTCTCCCAGCGTGTCCAACTACCATGGTTTCACTTTTCCGTTGTCGGATACTTCTCTTGTCGGCTCCAGTTCCCACATGATATGTAGTTTTCCTGCTACCACAACCCAATCGCTTGTGTAGGTGGATCGATTACTTCAGCTGACTAGTAGATTCCTTGATGGCTACACTCTTCTGCACCACCAACTCCTTGTTTGCCTCTTGGCGGCTCTCTTATGTTGCGGGTGCACAAATCACAATATTACAATGTTTGTGCCCACAACCGTGGACTCTCCCTACCGCTGCCAATCACCACTACTTGTCACCCTTGGGATTTGGCGGCTCTATTGAGAACCCTCGACCCACGAATTACTCTACTTGATGGACTGTTGTTGTGGTTGTCAACTTTTTTAAAACTAGCACTAGATTGTTAATTCCTAGCAAAAACAAACTTTACTTAATCAAAATACAACTAGGTTCTTAACAAAAAAATATTCAACAAAAGCTAATAAATATGGAAACCATAAAAAACAATTGCACGAGATATTCGGGTAGCCAACCCCTGCAAAAACCCTTGCGGGAAAACTAGTTCTGTGAGATTTTATTATTAATTAGGGCTCCCTTCCTGGGAAAATGACCCCTTTGAGGAAATTACAATTACAACAATTATCCTAGCCTCACAAACCTTAAGGCTGCTACTTCCCTTGCCGTCTCTTTGTCTCTTTCCCTCATATCATTACACCTACACACCTGAAATCTCACTCTATGTGTGTATCTCTATCTCACTTGTATCTTCTCCTCTCACCTTAACTGACTTTTTATAATCTTGAGATTAGACTAAATCAAGCACTAAGCCAAAACCCTAGATCTCAACCAAAGTGATCAAAGGTTGAGATCTAATCTCACCTTCACTTAAGATCTAACGACTATAACTTAATTTAATTTTCACTTAAGTTACCAAAGACAATAACTTAGGATTTTAAATTAATTAACCTTAATTAATTACAAAAGGTCATTCATTTACACAAAATGAACTTCTAAGGTTATAATAGTATTCAGAAAACTTCCATGTGCTAGACACTCACCAACATGGAAGTACCTGTCTTATGCTACAACTTTCAACACTCCCTCTTAGCAAGGAAGGTACTTTTTCCACTTGGAGATGGCTCTATCTTCACTTTCAAAGCTGCTACTTTGTTGACTCTCGTTGCTCCCTATGACTCAAAATCTATCCCAGCTGACTCGCTCAGACCTGTCTGCAAAGACTTCCCTTTGATAATGCTCATAGATGCCTCTTTCTCCTAAGCATCCTACATGGTCATCTCATACCATGACTACTTGGAAGGTTGATCATTCCCACTGGAACCTAAAGGATGAATCCCTTTGAGCTGCTCAACCTTAAGAGCTCTTTTCTCCTTGTCTTCTGTCACTCTGATACTACTTGCCATAGCTTGCATAGGCTTTCCCTTTATCTTATACAAGTTTCTCTCTCTAACTCCAAAGACAATTGGTTTGTCTGAGCTAGATCCTCTAGGCATAATAAACACCTGTCCATCTTAGAATAAGACTTCATATCCCTTCTTCTCAATCACTGAGACTAAGCTCACATTCCACCTGAGTTCTAACACCCATAGCACATTCGTCACTCTCAATATGCCACCTGACTCCATCTAGAATGACATTGTTCCAGATCCCTTCACTGCATGCTTGGTGGCCACACCAAGGTCCACATACACATCTAATTATAACACTATGAATCTCTCAAATAACTCTTGCACTCCTATCATATGACATGTGGCTCCACTATTAATCAATCATACACTAGTTGGTAAAGTGCCTGTGGAAATATAGGAAACAAGGAAAACCTCGTCCTCAAACTTTTTGACAAATTCATCAAGCTCTATTGTTGCAACAACCTCATGTTATGTCTTGTTTTCACCTTTCTTCTTTTCTGGACACTGTGAAGCATAATGTCCATTCTTATAACAGTTGAAGCAGTCCCTCTGTGTGCCTACTCGTGAATATGAATCTCCACCTGTGTCATTTTGGACCTTCCCCTTGCCCTTCTTGACCTAGCTGGAAAGAAAGACATTGTCCTCACCCTTCTTGTGTCTTCCTCTATTCATCTCTTCATCCCGAAGTTCCTCCTGAATTAAGTCATCCCACAACCTTGACCAGTCAAGGAGCTTCTCTCATGCCACAACCCCTTTGATGAATGGTGTCCACTCCTTAGTGAATTTTTTCAGTGTCATCCTCACCAACTCTGAATTTGACACAGTCTCCCCAACTACTATCAATTCACCTTGAACCCGTCAGATCCAGGTGAGATAACTTATCACCGTATCTGATCTTATCATCTTTGTGTCCCCGAGCTTCTCTCTTAGCACCATATTGTGATTCTCATTCTTGCTCTGATACCATGTTAACTTTTCTGAACCTAACACTCGATTGTTAATTTTGATAAAAAACAAATTTTACTAAATCAAAATACATCTAGGTTCTTAACAAATAAATATTCAACGAAAGCTAATAAATCAAGAAACCATAAAAGACAATTGCACAAGATATTCAGGTAACCAACCCTTGGAAAAACCCTTCCAGGAAAACCAGTTTTGTGAGATTTTATTTTTAATTTGGGCTCCCTTCCTGGGAAAATGACCCCTCTGAGGAAATTACAATTAAAACAATCAACCTAACCTTGCAAACTTCAAGGCTGCTACTTCCATTGTTGTCTCTTTGTCTCTTTCCCTCAATCCCTACACTTGCACTCCAGAAAGCTCACTCTCTATGTGTAGTCTCTATCTCACTTGTATTTTCTCCTCTCACCTTAGATTCCTTTTTATAATTATGAGATTAGACTGAATCAAAGCTTAAGTCAAAACCCTAGATCTCATCCAAATTGATCAAAGACTGAGATCTAATCTTGCCTTCACTTAAGATCTAACGACTATAACTTAATTTAATTTCACTTAAGTTACTAAAGCCAATAAATTAGGCTTCTAACTTAATTAACCTCCATTAATTACAAAAGGTTTCATTTACACAAAATGAACTTCTAAGGTTCTAAGAGGCATTATATGACTTCCATGTGCTAGGCACTCGCCAACATGGCAGTACATGTCCAATTCTACAAATTTCAACACACCATGGAGTGGAGGACTCAATAAGACCTACAATTTGGTAGCACTAGTCAGTGGGGCGATCATAAGTGCAAAGTCAACATTGGTGCTTGCATGGGTGTGAAGCACTGAGTGAACAATATAAATTAATTTTTGGTTTGGTATTTTTTGTTCCAATTTTACCCTATCCTCATGTGTCAGATACCAATACACACTAGTTCTTTTAGAGCTATGGTGCACATTAATGCTTTAAAATATTTGTATCTACCTTAGTGTGCTTGTTTGGAT
Organism: Picea engelmannii; assembly: GCA_009831015.1. Classification (NCBI taxonomy): domain Eukaryota; kingdom Viridiplantae; phylum Streptophyta; class Pinopsida; order Pinales; family Pinaceae; genus Picea; species Picea engelmannii. The sequence goes on from ML792521.1 coordinate 410,223, forward strand.
ATGCATTGGTGCAATTAAGTTATATGAAACACATTGACATGATTTTTTTTTGAAAATATAACCAATATTTTTTATAAAATATTTTGGCATATATCGATGCATGTGGTATAGTTTCACAATGGCACACTTAAAGTCAAAGGCAATTATATAGTATATTTTCACCGAAGAAAAAAAATCCACTAAAATCTTCAACCACTCTCCTTTGTTGGAAATGGATAAAGGACAAGTGATTCCACAAAAACCTCCATTGTTTGGTGTTTTCCTTGTAGTATGGAAAGATATGTTTAGATATAGTATTTGCACCCACAAGCTTGTATTCATGAAGACAAGGAAGAACATTGTATTGGATATAAATTCAGAAATAATGATTCGATTTTATATTTCCTATAATCACAATATTAAAGTCAAGAAGAAGGTAATCATTATAGAAAAATAGAGTGTTGTCATAATATTGGAAATTGATAGGATAGCGTGGTTTCATATTTTCCAAAATTTGAATTTTTTTCTATGATAGCTATGATCATGAAGATAATAGAGATGGAGGAGTTGATCCTATACCTTGGCAGCCAATGAAAAACACATATGTTATACTCAATAAAACATCTGGTTCTATTTCCACGTTCGATTTTGTGTTCAAGCACCCTAAAGATTTTATTCCTCATTTTGATCCCATTTGCAACATGGATGGAAAAAACCTTCCAAAAAGCATAGAGAAAAAAGAAATCTTGGAAATGGATAATTCATTCAGTATTTTCCTTTGTTCACACTCCTTCCCATTATTGTTTTAATGATTCCCAACCTTTTTCTATGTTTTTTTGTGCCTCGAGCAGACTTGGCCCTTTTTGGGCATGTTTTACACTCATTGGGGATGTGTTTCCTTGCCATTTTATTTGTCAATATTTGATGTCTTGATCTTCCTTGCCATCAATGTTCATGCACAAGTTCCATACTGTTATCAAAAAACATACGTGGTTACATTGATGACTCATGTGACCTAATTGTTCCTTTTTATGGACAGGTAAGGTAGGTAGGCTTTCCTGTTTTCAAGTCAGCTTCAAACATTTTGTTGTTAGTTTTCCATTTCCAACATCTAGTTTTGTTTTCCTTCATTTATCCTAGCGAGGGTATGTGTTGTCATAAAAATAAAAATTTGAGAAGAAGAGATGATTTTTTCCAAAGTGTTATTATTTTGACTCCATAGTGCAATGTTGTCTTGACTCCATAATGCAATAGATTAAGGCATTGGTTTGGTGTTCCAAGAGTCTAGTTCCTAGCACTTCAAAAGGATAAGACATCCCATGATAGAAGGTTGTATTGTCGCCTAAAATGGTGCCCCTTCCCAAAACTGGATTTTTCTTATGGGACCTACTTTGGGTAAAATTATGAATACCAACAGAATGATGTATTTAAATGCAACAAATGGCTTGGACATCTTCGTTGAGGCCAATGGTCATCATGGAGCTGACATAGTTTAAATGCAACAAATATCTTGGACATATTTATTGAGGATACTGATTATCATAGAGCTGGCATAATTTAATTTTGATCCCTAGAAGTACAAAAATGTTGATATTAAAAATCCCATTAGAATGTCTAGTTCCCCCTTTTGTTAAAATAAGTATATCAAAGAGGAATCGAAGGATATTGTGTAGCTAGTCATTGTAATACCATCTATGTCTTCTATGATTTAATCTTGACGGGGCACGGTTATGCAGAAGATATAACAATATAAAGCCCAAAAACCAAAGAGGAACACGATTTCAATGGTTTTATGGGCATTACCAATGGAATATTCAATTTGTAAATTCTCCCTCACTATTCCACCAATCAAGAAATTGTTGTTCTACGAATTTAGCAACATAGGTGAGAAAAATTCACAATTTATGGCTAAGATACAAGTTATGTAGCAATCAAATGCTTTAGTTAGGTTAGAAAAAAATGATACCACAACCCATAACAAAAAACAAATAGATGGAATCATAAACTAAGCTACAAAGTGACATGAAGATAAAATGGGGACCAATAGGTTTTGAATACCAATGAATAGGCCTTTAGAAACATTTGTGGAGTGTGGATGGGTTCTTATGGTCTTCACCACACTCCTTAGGAGGGTCCTTTAACCCAAATTCACACACACACACTCTCTCTCTCTCCTATAACATGTGCGGAGGACTCAAGCTATGGATCTCAAGAAAGCAAGTTGCAATTCATAAATTGAGTCAGTCAAAGGGCATATGAGCTCAATGAATATCCCACCAACATAACAATTCTTCTTTTTCCTCTTCTCATCTTTTTTCTTGGCACTATATTTATAACCATTTTCCTTGCATGATCAAACTAGTTTACTGTCTAAATGTCCAAGGTTTGAATGTGGTTGTTGCCTAAGTGTGAGGAGATGTCCACCCACCTGAGGTCTTATCCCATTAATGTGGATAAGGCTCAATACATATCTGCCTTAATTGCACTGCTAGAGCAACCATTTCATGTTTGAATGATTTGTGCATCTTTCAAAGGAAAATTTGTGCAATTTGCACTAACATTAAAAGGGAAGTCAATGCAAGTACATTAAAACCACTATTATATGGTTTTTTATCCATTTTTTTGTAGTGGAGTCTGAATGGCCATATGGTGACATTGTTCTATTGTATCAATGTGCACCAATGATTGTTTTTAGTGATTACCTGAATATCATTGTGAGCAAGATTTAGGTGATAACAATTTCCCCCTGATGTATGGGGTTAAGGGATACCATATAGCCAGAATACATCATCATTTCATGTCCTACATGTTGATAATCTAGACCAACCTATATAGAGAGAGAAAGTTGTGACCAAGGATAAAGGATGTCCTACAAAGAAGTAATGAAGACCCATCTACAAAAAAACCAAACATCCATGGGCATATCATTTATTTATGCAAACAAGATGGGCATTTCCCATGATCACAGAATTTATCAAAATATTACAAATGCATACATATATCTTGGAGGTGCATGTCTGAACATGATGAACTTTTTGAGAAAAATTACATGGTGTTGTAACTAGAAAATCTATGATATAGAAATATGCATCGCACTTAAGTGTGTTGGTAAATTTTAAAGAACTATTTTGATGAGAGGGGTCCCTAGAACCTAAAGGGAGAAAATATGACAAATGCTCAAGTTTGATGGCATTGATGGCCCGACAAGCCCAAGGGTCTTCAACTGGAATTAGAAGCTGCAACTATTGTAATATATGACCCTTATTTATTTGTGATGTGCTAACATCGAACATTAGGGGGATCAATGAAATCAAAGAGTAGTGATGACTCTCTATTTCATTAAGGGTCCATCATTATTGAGAGAAATGAGAACCAAGGTACTGCAACATTCCTGGAAAACATGAGTTGATATTGATAGGAATGAAGCTCTGATTGACAAAGGATAGAGGGTCCCTTGAAACTGACTATAATAAACTAGGTACTAATGCTATATTTGATTTTGATAATTTTGGACAAGGTGGTAAACAAGGATGACACGAAAATTCCCTTGGGTGGAGCATAACTAATAGCTGACAATGGCAGCAACCAAAGTACCATCTAGACATAATGTGATCTATCATAAGGAGGATGATTACATGAAGTGAAATATATCAAGCTAGGAATAAGTAATAGTGAATCCATATGGATAGGTAGTGTAAAATACCTTATCCCGCTAAAAGCATATTTTAAATGCCCTAACAAATAAATTAAACACATGGAAACAAGCAGATGAATTTATCCATGCAATTAACAACATAAAAAAACCATGAATGCATGCATTCCCAACAAACAAAACAACATTCAAATTAAAGTTTACACAACAAAATAATCAATATAATAGACAACATAAACTTATCTTTTAATGGTTGAACCAACTGGCTGCATACAGGGGATGTTCCTCCCAACCATAGGCATTGTTGTTCCATTTCTCTCAACAATAGGCCACCTTTGAATTGAGGCTATGAGTCCACAAGAAGGTCTGACACTCTTGGCTATCCACTCTCCACCTTCAACAACCCAAAACCTAGGTTCTACTCCAACAATAGCTCAAATCCACCAGCTCTCTTCCCTTCAACTCGCACAAACCAAGGAACAAGATCCTTCTTCTTCGCCATGTAGTCCCTTGAGTCTTCCCACTTCCCTCCAATGCTCTTGTGCACTTGGTTGGCCAGGAATATCATACTTGTAGAATCTAGAAACTCTCATCTGCTCCATGAGAGCTCACAACAGCCTTCTCAAGGATCTTGAGTCATTTCCTCAACATGAAATGCACTTACGGGCTTACAATCTAATTTTGGGCATAAAAATCAACCCTTTCATGGTTGTTATAGCACACAAAATGGTTGGTTCTCTTTCCCAACACTCAACTCTCCTCTTGCTGATGAAAATTAGTTAGTAAAAATCGTCCCCTCTTCCTTCTCGAATTTCCTTCTTCTCCCATGCTTCCTTGACTCTTAGTCTTCCCAAGGTTGATTGTACTCAGGCCCATGCTCTCAATAACTTTGTGAGGTGACTCGCTCACCCAAACTCTTACATGAGTTCAATGAGTGAGTGTCTAAGAAGTCAAAGCTTGGACCTCCTCTAGTCCCCTCTCTTGTGGAATCATAACCCCCCATTGTTTCTATCCCTCTCATATCACAACCAACGATTTTTATTTTTATTAATTATTTCAATGTAAATAATACATATTTTGGGCCTTAACCATATTAATAAATATGGAATATTTGTCCCAAACATATCGACTCACTATCCTAAATCACATTTATACAATTACATTATAATTTGTGAGGATTAAAACTAGGGATGTTACACCCAAGTGAAAACTCTCATAAGTGGAGAAAACGACAAAAACTCACAAGGAAAAAAACTCCATCCCAAAAGAGAGAAAACAACATAAACAAAAAGTGAAGCTAGGAGGTGATGCAGGAGCATCGCCAACAACAAGTGAGCGTGGGACAAACACCAACGCATTTTGGCATGTGATGAATTGTTTGAAATGTTTTGAAGTTTGATGCACCAAACATAAATGAAATAGTTAAGAAAGGGCGTACTTGTAGATTGTAATCAGACCTTGAGCATCCCGATCTCGTTTGAAGGATTAAGAGTAATTTATGCTAGTAAATGTAAGTAGGTAGCTTTAAATTCTTATATTAGATAGTTTTAGGAGTCGAAGGGAAAACGGATATAGACACCCTCACTTGTATCATTGTAATATTAGCAGCATAATCAATCAAGAGAGCATAGAGAAGAAGAAACAAAAAGTTGTGTAGAAGAACCCATGTACAAAAGTTCTGAGATTAATATATGAAGTTTGATTCAGACTCATGGTGTTCAAATACTTTTTGTGTATGCATGATTGAATGTTATGCTTATGATTATTTTACTCTTTTTGTTATAAATTTGCTTTGATGTGTGAATGTATGATTTCATGTTGAATGTCTAAAATCTGAAGAGAGGGAGAGTAAAGAATGAGTTTCAATTGTTTCTCTGTCTGAGCAAGAGTTTTCCTACAAGGAGTGCAATGAAATTGTTTGCAAGGTGTGCATTGATAGAAGTCAGAGTTCACCTCTGAAATCTTAGGAGGGATAGCATTGTTCTCATTCTCGCATAAGTGCAAGTTAAGCACAAGAGCCGTGCAAGGAGTGCACAGGCTGAGTGAAGTCTCAGAGTTACAACTTGAGCGAAATTGTTGAAGGATTGTTGTCGCTGGGAGTGTGCAGAGTTGAAGAGGTTCAAATACTTGGAAGTATTTGAAGAATTGCTGCAGGAAGTGCGCGTAGGAATCTTTTTGAAGACTCGAGTTGTGGAGAAAGCTCGGAAGGGATAGAGTCTTTGAAGTTGTTGAAAAGAAGCTCAAGAGGGCTAGTGCCTTGAAGTGTCGGAAGGAGGCACAGTGACATTATTTTGCTGGTGGACAAGTTTCGTGAAGGAATACTTGTTCATTTCGCAGGAGTTGTTAAGGAGGCATTGGACGATCGAAATTCTCCGTGGAGAATTTGAGAAGTTTCGAGGGTCGTCAAATATTGCAGAGGAGCAAGGGAGTTACGGAAAGAATTCTTCAAGTGCAAGCTCAGGAGAAATCGGACCATGGGATCCAAGCCAACAAGGGATGTTGGATCACTTGCGTAATCTCATTTCATGGATTCACAAGTTGAAGGTTTAAAACCTTTGCATCAAGATTCACGAGGTCGCGAAAGGAGAAGTCCCAAAATAGCGAGAGAATTTGAGCCATTCGTTGGAAGGAGGATACGTGTCGCAAGATCCTCTCTATCGGGGATTCAGACATTGGGGTTCAGAGAAGGAAGTCCTTTGACTTTGTGAGTGGCGAAGTCACGAGAAGATCAGGACCATCCATTCGAAGAGGACAGGTGGCAAAGATCTAGGAATCTCGCGAACTTGGAGGTTCGCAAGGTGAGAGCCTAGGAGATGGGTGCTCCAAGTCATGAGTGGTGAAGTCACGAGAGAATCATAGCCATCCATCTGAGGAGGATAGGTGGCAGCAATCGTGGAGTTGGCGATGTGCCGAAGAGATCCAGGATTCGTGTCTCGTGAACTCGGAAGTTCGTAGGGTGAGAGCCCAAGAGTTGGGTGCTCCAAGTCACGAAGTCATGAAATTGCGAGGAGCGAGGATAACCATTGGATCCAGGTCACGGGAGGACTCTTGGATTAGGAACCCCATCGCCTATCACGCATTCAGGGGTTCAGAGGTTGAGAGGAGTCACTTTTGACATCAAAAGTTGCGAAGTGTCGAGAGAGGAGGCTCGTGTGGACACGTGGCAGAGCCATAAGGTGGGGCCTGGATGATAGATAGGTAGAAATGCGTCGCCTAGAGAAGGGATTCAACGCTTCGTTGATTTCTCGCATCTCAGGGATTCACAAGATAAGAGCGTGAAGGCTTGATGCTTCAACCTGCGAGGTTGTGAATAGCGAAAAGCGTCAAGGAAGGAGTCAACCCGACGTTGACTTATCTCGTCTCGGGAGATCGCAACAGGAGGGCACGAGAGTTCGACCCACGAACTCACGAAGGTGTGAGTTACGAGAGGTGCTGATATTTAAGCCCTAACCTACGGTTACATGTGGAAGGCGCTGACAGAGGAAGAGCCATACCCGTATTGGCATTTCGGGTATCACGAGATTGGAAGGGAAGAGTTGGGAGGCTCGACTCATGAACTCGCAAGTTGCGAGTTGCGACAAGCACCTTTGGAATTGGGCCTTGGTCATAGCGTTGTGGTCGCATGAAAAGGAGGAGCTTGTGCCTAGTGTTGTTTGCACAAGGGAGCTTCCGAAAGGACCTGTGGATCGATTGAATTGAGATTCCAGCAAGGAATTGAAAGAGTCGATTCGGCTCAAAGAAGATAAAGACCGATCCTATGAGCAGACCTTGACCTGAGGGTTGACAGGTCTGTGTCATGTGGTATCACAACACATAAATATTTCTTTGCTTTCTGTAGCAGGGAAAAGAAAGATTATCCATGCTTCTGAGAAGAAGAGATAGGCAAACACCCGATCCGCCAGAGGATAGGGAGATGTCAAGAGAAAGGGGTAGGTAGGTGCCAAATCCAGCCATGGAAAGAGATATACATGACCTACGCACCAGAGTCGTGGACATGGAAATAAAATAGAGGTGCATAGCCGGTGTTGGGGATCTCAGTGATTCTGAAAGTGAATATGAAGCTGGACATGAAGGAGAAGAAGTTGCAGTAGAAGATGCAGCAAATGAATGCCTGATTAGAGTTGTTGCAAGAATGGGTGCTAGAGTAAAAATAGATATTCCAGTATATGAAGGAAACCTGGATGTTGAAGAGCTTCTATACTGGATTAGAGCTCTAGACACATATTTTGACTATGAATATGTCGAGGAAGACAAAAAAGTCAAACATGCTGTCACAAGATTGAAGGGACATGCAACATTGTGGTGGGATGAGCTACAAGCTGACAGACATTGCAAAGGCAAGCAGAAAATCAAGAGTTGGGATAGGATGGTTGCAAAGATGAAGGAAAAATTTATTCCCAGGGATTACTAGATTACTCTGTTTCAGAGAATGCAGAATTTGAGACAGAAGCTGATGTCAGTGAAGGAGTACACTGAAGAGTTCTACAGGCTGAACATTAGGGCAGGTCATCGGGAAAGCGACGATGAAAAAGTTTCTAGGTACATGAATGGTCTAAGATACGAGATTCAAGATGAGATGAGCATGGTGACCATTCGAACGATGGAGGATGCTTATCAGATGGCTCTGAAAGCTGAAGAGAAGCTGAGCCGAAAATAAGGTCAAAGAGGCCGAGGCAAAAGTCATCCCAGAGGCAAATCAGTTGCCCAGGATAGAAATCATAAACCCAAGGAAGAGTGGAAGAAACCTCAAACTCAAACTGAGAGAGGTGGAAGCTCACAGAGAGGGTAGTATACTGAACAGAGAGGCCAGTATGCTGATGGAAACATGTTTCCTTGTACCAGGGGTAGAGGAAGAGGAAGAGGTGGAGTGGTGAAATGCTTCACATGCAGAAAGGTCATACATAAATATTATGAATGTCAAGATAAGAAGAAAGAAGGTGGTGAGACTCTCATTGCCTAAGCACAGAGGTGGAATGTTGAGGCAGAAGATGTTGAAGGCGGAAGATCGCTGATGATGCGAAAATTTCTCTTAACGCCATAGAAGGAGGTGGAGAGTTCGGTCCAAAGGAACAGACTTTTTCGGACCGCTTGCAAGACCAAATACTGGGCATGCAAAGTCATCGTGGATAGTGGTAGCAAAGATAATATCATTTCTATAGAGATGGTAGAAAAGCTGGAGTTGGAGACTATTGAACATCCAAGTCCATATAGAGTTTCGTTGCTACAAAAAGGACATCAGGTAAATGTCACTAAACAATGTTTAGTTGAATTTAAAATAGGAGGGTATAAAGATGAAATACTCTGTGATGTTATTCCCATGGATGTTTGTCATCTATTGTTGGGTAGACCGTGGCAATATGACAGAAATGTGATTCATGATGGGAGGAAGAAAACATACACCCTAGAGAAGAATGGGAGAACTCACATGTTGCTTCCAATCAAAGACAAGGAAGTAAAACCTGAAGTAAGCAACGTTGTACTTCTCATGAGTGGGAAGGAACTTCTTACAAAGGTTAAGAAGAAGGAGGAACCACAATTCATTATATTCAGGAAGCCAAAAATTGTTTTAACCAGTACAAGGGTGGATGATCTACCAGAGGAAATCCAGGAGTTACTGGAGGAATTTGCTGATATAGTAGTGGACGAACTACCTCGTTAGTTGCCACCAATCAGAAGTGTGAGTCATCATATTGATCTCATACCTGGAGCTAGTGTGCCAAATAAAGTAGCGTATAGATTGACACCGCAGGAGAATGAAGAAGTCAAAAGGCAGGTCCAGGATTTAATGGACAAAGGGTTGGTTAGAGAAAGCTTGAGTCTGTGTGTTGTTCTGACAGTGCTCAGTCCGAAGAAAGACGGAGACTGGAGGATGTGTACTGACTTGAGAGTGATCAACAAGATAACCATCAGGTATAGATTTCCATTGCCAAGGATGGATGATTTGATGGATTTCTTGAGTGGAGCCAAAAAAAATTTGAATATTGATTTGAAAAGTGGATATCACCAGATTAGTATGAGAGAAGGTGATGAATGGAAGACAACCTTCAAGACTAATGAAGGGTTGTATGAATGGCTTGTTATGTCATTTGGCTTAACGAACCCGCCAAGTACTTTCATGAGGTTGATGAACGAAGTCCTAAAGGATTTCATAGAAAAATTTGTCATTGTGTATCTTGATGACATACTGATTTTCAGTAAAACAGAGGCAAAGCATCTGAAACATTTGGCTACAGTGATGCAGAGGCTACAACAAGAGAAGTTGATGATAAACATGAAGAAATAATCATTCATGAAGACATAGCACATTTATTTGGGGTTTGTTATTTCTGCAGACAAGTTGAAGATGGATCCATATAAGGTGGAGGTAATTAAGAATTGGCCATCACCGAAGAGTATATTTGAGGTGAGAAGGTTTCATGGATTGGCTAGTTTCTACAGGAAGTTCATCAAGAAATTTAGTGGAATTAGTGCACCAATGATGGACACAGTGAAGAAGAGACACAAGTCTTTTCACTAGACAAAAGAGGCTGAGAAAAGTTTTAATTTGTTGAAAAGGAAAATCACGGAACAACCAATTCTGGTGTTGCCAGATTTTAAAAAGACATTTTAGATAAAATGTGATGCAAGTGGATTTTCAATAGGGGAAATATTGAGCCAAGAAGATAGGCCGATAGCATACTTCAACGAGAAGCTAAACGAAACCAAAGTGAAATACTCCACATATGACAAGGATTTCTATGCTATTATTCAAGCATTGAAGAAATGGAGACACTATTTGATTCCTAAGGAATTCGTCTTATACAGTGACAATCATGCTTTGCAATTTGTGACTCAACAAGAGAAGTTGAATCAAAGACATGTAAAATGGGTTGAATACATGAAGAACTTTACTTTTGTAACTAAGCATATTTCTGAAACTGCTAACAAGGTTGTTTATGCTTTGAGCAAGAAATGTTTGTTGTTGCAGGATTTTAGAGTCAAAACACTGGGTTTTGATGATCTCAGGGACATGTACAGAGATGATCCAGATTTTAAGGAGGCATATGAAGCAGCTGAGAATCCAATTCTCAGGGACAGAAGCTAGTGGACATAATACACGATCTAGGAAGGATTATTGTTTAAGGGTAATCAACTTTGTATTCCAAAATGCTCCATGAGGGAGAATTTGTTGAAGGAGAAACACAGTGGAGGATTGGCTGGACATTTCGGTCATGACAAGACATTCTAAAAGTTAAATGAGTCATATTTTGGCCAGGAATGAAAGCAGACGTCAAAAGATTCGTGGACAGATGTAGAATTTGTTAGCATTCAAAGGGGAAGAGGCAGAATGCAGGATTTTATCAACCGTTACCCATACTTGAGAGGCCGTGGGATGCAGTCAGCATGGACTTCATATTGGGACTGTCGAGAACACAAAGAGGGTTCGACTCAATATTTGTAGTGGTAGATATATTTTCTAATATGGCACATTTCATACCGTGTTAGAAAACTAGTGACGCAACTCACATTGCAAATATGTTTTTCAAAGAAGTCATTCGACTTCATGGCTTGCCAAGGAGCATAGTTTTGGATCAAGATACCAAGTTCGTGGGAAACTTCAGGAGAACCTTATGGAAAAAGCTGGGAACAAACTTTTCGTTCAATTCAGCTTATCATCCTCAGATGGATGGACAGACAGAAGTTGTGAACAAAAGTTTGGGAGACTTGTTGAGGAGATTGATGATAGAACACCACAGTCAGTGGGACAATATTCTGCCATAGACAGAATTTGCATATAACAACTCACTAAACAGAAGCACAAGGCAGAGTCCATTTCAGATTGTTTATGGTATGCAACCAAGAGGAGTTTCGGAATTGAGGGATTCAGAACGGGATGAGATAAGAAGTGCTAGTGCAGAAGATTTTTCCAAAGCAATGAAGGAACTTCATATCCAGGTGAAGGAGCGATTGAAAAACTCGAGCCAAGAGTATAAGCGTAGAGCAAATCAACACAGGAGACAACTTCAATTTGAGGTTGGTGATTTGATTCTTGCACATCTGAGAAAGAAAAGATTCTCGAAGGGGACATATAACAAACTGAAGATGAAGAAGATCAGACCATGTAAGGTCTTGAAGAAATTTGGGGAAAATACTTATGAGATTGAATTACCCAATGGGATCGGAATTTCTCTGATATTCAACATCTCAGATTTGTACCTTTACAAAGCTGAGGAAGCAAAAGCAGGTAGTGAACAACCAGAGGTTCAGTGGATTAAACAGATGCCAGTTGCAGAGAAGCCACAGATGGAAAGCATACTAGACAAAAGAGTTAGCAAAAGGACTAGAAGAAGGGAACATTTTGAATACTTGGTCAAGTGGAAGGGAAATCCAATTGAAGATGCCAACTAGGAGAATGAAGCAAAGATCCAGAAGCATGGACATACCGTGTGAGAGCTCATGGACAGGGTCCCATGAAAATTTTCAAGCGAGGGAGTATGATGCAGGAGCATTGCCAACAACAAGTGAGCGTGGGACAAACACCAACGCATTTAGGCACGTGATGAATTGTTTGAAATGTTTTGAATTTTGATGCGCCAAACATAAATGAAATAGTTAAGAAAGGGCATACTTGTAGATTGTAATTAGACCTTGAGCGTCTCGCTCTCATCTGAAGGATTAAGAGGCATTTATGCTAGTAAATGTAAGTAGGTAGCTTTAAATTCTTAGATTAGACAGTTTTAGGAGCCGGAGGGAAAACAGATATAGACACCCTCACTTGTATCATTGTAATATTAGTAGCATAATCAATCAAGAGAGCATAGAGAAGAAGAAATAGAAAGCTGTGTAGAAGAACCCATGTACAGAAGTTCTGAGATTAATATATGAAGTTTGATTCAGACTCATGGTGTTCAAATACTTTCTATGTATGCATGATTGAATGTTATGATCATGATTGTTTTACTCTTTTTGTTATACATTTGCTTTGATGTGTGAATGTATGATTTCATGTTGAATGTCTAAAATCTGAAGAGAGGGAGAGTAAAGAATGAGTTTCAATTGTTTCTCTATCTGAGCAAGAGTTTTCCTGCAAGGAGTGCAGTGAAATTGTCCACAAGGTGTGCATTGACAGAAGTCAGAGTTCACCTCTGAAAGATCAGGAGGGATAGCATTGTTCTCATTCTCGCAGAAGTGCAAGTTAAGCACAGGATCCGTGCAATGAGTGCCCAGGTCGAGTGAAGTCTCAGAGTTACAACCTGCGTGAAATTGTTGAAGGACTGTTGTCGCAGGGAGTGCGCAGAGTCGAAGAGGTTCAAATACTTGGAAGTATTTGAAGAATTGCCATAGGGAGTGCGTGCAGGAGTATTTTTGAAGACTCGAGTTGTGGAGAAAGCTCAGAAGGGATAGAGTCTTCGAAGTTGTCGAAAAGAAGCTCAAGAGGGCTAGTGCCTTGAAGTGTCGGAAGGAGGCACATCGACATTGTTTTGCTGGTGGAAAAGTTTCGTGAAGGCATACTTGTTCATTTAATAGGAGTTCTTAAGGAGGCATTGGATGGTTGGAATTATCCATGGAGAATTCATGAAGTTTCGAGGGCCATCAGATCTTGTAGAGGAGCAGGGGAGTTACAACAAGCATTCTTCAAGTGCAAGCTTGGGAGAAATCAGACCGTGGGATCCAAGCCAACAAGTTCCATTGGATCACTCGAGTAATCTCATTTCGTGGATTCGCGATTTGAAGGTTTAAAACCTTTGCATCAAGAGTTGTGAGGTCGCGAAAGGCAAAGTCCCGAAATAACGAGAGAATCCGAGTCGTTCATTGTAAGGAGGACACGTGTCGCGAGATCCTCTCTATCGAGGATTCAAACATCAGGGTTTAGAGAAGGAAGTCCTTCAACTTCGTGAGTGGCGAAGTTGTGAGAAGATTGGGACTGTCCATTCAAAGAGGACAGGTGGCAGAGATCTAGGGATCTCGCGAACTCGGAGGTTTGCAAGGTGAGAGCCCAGGAGCTGGGTGCTCTAAGTCGCGAGTGGTGAAGTCGCAAGAGAATCACAGCCATCCATCTGAGGAGGAAAGGTGGCAGCAATCGCGGAGTCAATGAAGTGCCGAAGAGATCCATGATTTAGGTCTCGCAAAATCGGAAGTTTGCAGGGTGAGAGTCTAAGAGTTGGGTGCTCCAAGTCGCGAAATCATGAGGAGCGATGATAGCTGTTGGATCAAGGTCACGGGAGGACCGTTGGATTAGGAACCCCATCGCCTATCGCACATTCGGGGGTTCAGAGGTTGAGAGGAGTCACTTTCGACATCAGAAGTCATGAAGTGCCGAGAGTGGAGGCTCATGTGGACACGTGGAAGAGCCATAAGGTGGGGCTCGCATGATAGATAGGCAAACACGCGTCACCTAGAGAAGGGAGTCAATGCTCCGTTGATTTCTCACATCTTAGGGATTCGTGGGATAAGAGCGCGAAGGCTCGATGCTTCAACCTGCGAGGTTGTGAATAGCAAAAAGCATCAAGGAAGGAGTCAACCCGGCATTGACTTATCGTGTCTCAGGATATCGCAACAGGAGGGCACTAGAGTTCGACCCATGAACTCACGAAGGTGTGAGTTGCGAGAGGCACTGGTATTTAAGCCCTAACCTATGGTTACGTGTGGAAGGTGCTGATAGAGGAAGAGCCATACTCATATCGACATTTCAAGTATCGCGAGATTGGAAGGGAAGAGTCAGGAGCCTCGACTCACAAACTCGCGAGTTGCGAGCTGCGATGAGAACCTTTGGAATTGGGCCTTGGTCATAGCGCTGTGGTTGCACGAAAAGGAGGAACTCACACCTAGCGTTTTTTGCACATGGGAGCTTCTGAAAGGACCTATGGATCGATTGAATTGAGATTCCAACAAGGAATCGAAAGAGCCGATTCAGCTCAAAGAAGATAAAGAACGATCCTATGAGTGGACCTTGACCTGAGGGCCGACAGGTCTGCATCAAGAGGACTCAAGATGACCCCCCAAGGACAACTTCCTTCACCCCAAGCATCAATCATAACTGAAGAAAATGAGGTGATGCCAAAAGTTTGGTGAATATACCTACAACTTTATCTTCAATAGGAAAATGCTCCAAGCGAAGAACACCATCCTAGATGAGTTGTTGACTAAAGTGCATGTGAATCTCAATGTGTTTTCTCCTATGATGCTCCACTGGGTTGTGAAAAATGTGTATGGTACTCTAATTATCATAACAAATATAGTAGGATGATCTTGTTGAATGCCAAACTTTGTCATTAATTGTTGAATCCAAAGAGCTTCTTGACTGGCAAGAACTGCAACACGATACATAACTTTTGCATAAGATAATGAAATTGATAATTGTCTCTTGCAAGACCAAGAAATAGGACTAGAGTCAAGGCTATAGAAAAATCTAGATGTGCACTTTCAGTCATCAACTGAACTAGCCTAGTTAGAGTCAGTGAAACCCACAAACAAAGAATTACCATAGGTGTACTGAATGCCAAAATTGGTAGGACCTTGAATGTACCTCAGAATGCTCTTTGTTTCGTTCTAGTGACTCTCATGAGGATATTGAGAGAATCAAGAGACAAACCCAACTAAAAATTAAATGTCAGGATGTGTATGATTCAAATACAGTCGACTCCCAACTAGTTGATGATACAATGAGGGATTAATGCATTGTGAAGAGAAATTGGCAGAAAGGGTAACACCTAATTGAAATGGAGTAGGTGTAGGATTACAATCAAACATGCCAATGTAATAAAGTAAATCAAGTGCATACTTTTTCTGAAAAATGAAGATCCCTTCTGAAGACTAAAGAATCTACAGATTAAGAAAATAGTGCAGAAGACCTAGATCTATCATATCAAACTTTTCCATCAATTCTTGTTGAACACTTTGAATCATGGATTAAGAAATCCATGGGAGAATTGAATCATCCACATACATAACCTAAGAATCAAGAGATCAATGTTGTGCCTCTGAGTGTAATCATAGTATTAGAATGAAAACAATTGAACCTTGAGTAATAAGAAAACTATCCATTTTATCATGCCAAGCTCAAGAAGCTTGTTTGAGACGATACAATGAATGTTGAAGCCTACAAACACGAGAATAATATTGCACAAAAACAAGAGGTTGTTCCATGTAGATATCCTCATGTAAAACACCATACAAAATAACACTCTTCACATCTATCTGGTACACTGACTAGCCTTGGGAGGAAACAAGAGAAAGTGCAAGGCTTATGGAATTCATCTTGGAAACAGGGGAAAAGGTCTTAGAATAATCGATCCCTTCAGCCTGAGAAAATACCTTAGCCATAAGATGTGCCTTATGCTTGTCAATAGAGCCATCTGCTGCATATTTGGTTATGTATACCCATTTACAATGAACTAGATTTTGTCCCTTGGGAAGATGAATGAGATACCATGTGTGATTCTTCAACAAGGAAGAATACTCCTCTATCATGGTAGCATCCCATTCAGGTATCCCAACAACATCAGAAAATCGTTGTGGTTCATTTGAAATGGCATGACTAAAAAACGAGACACCAATTGTTTTTGATTGGGTATGGAAAGTGTAAGAGGAAAAACAACTAAAATCAATTGGCTCATAGCCATACATGTTAGGTCTCTTTCACTCTTGAAATCTCCTCCTCAAATGTTATTCTTGATCAAGTTGTTTGTGTTCATGATGCTCATGTTCTCTTGGTGCTAATGGCATATTTTTTTTTTGATTTGCATCTCTAGCAGTGTGATTTGCAACAACAAAATGTTCATCATATTCTTGTGCTACAAAAATAAAATTGTTAACATGACAATCTATGGAAGGAGTAGGAGACAATGTGAGGTTGACGTGATCATCAAAATGGATATCCCTTTGAAACAAGACATCTTTAGAAATATGATCAAATAACTTATATGACTTCATATCCTCAAAGTTACAACCAACACATATCATTGATTGGATCTTTTTCTCCATAGCTTTGCATTCCTCATCTAGAATTAAGGCCCATATTGGATTGCCAAATACCATAAAAGTAGAGACACCGGGCTTAACATGGGTCCAATATTCCTCTAGAGTCATATGCAACACTGTCTTATAAGGCATTTGATTCTCAATGTAGTTCTCACAAGTCACTACTTCGACCTAGAAAGAAGGTGCCATGTTCTTGGACTAAATCATGTAATTCACCATCTCTTTCAATGTCTAGTTCTTTATTTCATTAACACCATTTTGGAGAGGGGTGTAGGTAACATAGTGTTAATGCTAAATTCCATGTTCTCTACAAAAATCCTTGAATGATTGATTGACATACTTCCCCCCATTATCTATGTGTAATTTATTGATAGAAAGAGGGGACTACTTCTCAACAAAAGTCTTGAAGGTTTTAAAAGTAGCAAAGAGCTCACTCTTGTACTTAATAAAGTACACCCAAGAGTGATGTGACAAGTCATCAATAAAAGTGAGTGCATACTTAGCCCTTGAAAATGAACAAGTTGGAAATGACATGAGATCACTATGTATCAAATCAAGAGGTGTGGTAGCACACGATGTCTTACCTCTAGGAAAAATATTTTGATGTTGTTTACTAAGAACACAACCTAGACAAACTCCATCAATGCAATAAAATTTAGGAATACCAAGCAACAAATTTTATGTGCTCAACTATTGCAAATATTTGTAGTTGAGATGTCCAAATATTTCATGCTAAAGTCTACTCAAAGAATCAACATGTGCAATGAAAGAGGAACCAACGAAGGGCTCAAAACAAGAAAACCTGTACACTCAGGAACTATGAAAAAAAGAAAACATGTACACTTAGGAACTATGATAAACTCTTCTAGAAGCAATATTGATGTTTGGATTATGTAATTCTCAAATGACTACATCATTAGGAGAGAAATCTACCATTTTTCCATCACCAGAATGATATATATGATAAATAGGGAGTAGATTGGTGGAGATGTCAGGAACAAGGAGAACACCATTGATGCACCCATCAATTAACTACATGGTGTTTGATCCTAAAACATCAAGATATGTATAGTCTCCAATTACAATTTTCAAAATGATACAATCAGATGTGGAAAGAAGAAACTCATGAGAATGATTCATATGGTGTAATGCAATAGAATCGAGTATCCAGTTGTCTAAAGATGCATATAAATCTTGAGCAGATAAAGCATGCCCTTTACTAGATGAAGAAGATTTGGGAACTGGAATTTTGTGTCACTGCATGGCTTAATCTGAAGCTTCTAGTTTTAACCAACATTTGGATTTGGCATGTCCAAGTATTCCACAAAAACTATATGTTTCACTTGACTTCTTCTTCCTTGTCTTGGATGAAGACTCATTGGACTTGGGAGATAGAGGAAAATATTTTGTTTATGTTGAGGAATGGAGGAAAACTCATGAGCTTGAGCATAATCTTTCTTCTATTTATACCAAGTTTTGTGCTTACCTTTGGAGGTATGAGCTAGAAGAGCTTGATTATTAGAGCTAGAAAGTGTTGGGTACGTGTTATATTATTTGCATGATTGTGGGTCCCCCTATTAGGGGCTTTGGGGACAGAGCCCCCAAATTTTCGTTTGAGGGTTTATTTACCAGTTTTATGGGCAGTTTTTTTGCCTTTGGCGGTTTAGTGGCACATGGTATTTCAGCCCATGGTTTTCAATTCTAGTTAAGGAATTAAGGTTGTAATCTAATCTGGGTCAATGGATTAGGGATTTTTGGATGCCACACGATCCTATATATTGTATTGTAAACAACAAAGTTGAAGGATGAATAAGAATTAGAGGTGATCCAGATTTTATGAGAAGAACGAAATGAATACAAATTATTATTAAAATATGCTTAAAACATAATAACAGAGATACAATAAAATTGGTTTCTATTCAATAAGGAAATAAGATGAAACTATAAAATGCAACAAAAAAAAGATTGTTGGAATGGTGGCGACTTATCTCCGAGAAGAGATGTGACGACTTCGCTCATTCAAAAGAAGATGGTTACAATGAGGCTCTCCCAACCTTTTTACAATAAACAAGAATGCCAAAAACCTATACATCCAAAAACCTAACCCTAGGAGATGAAGCGCCAAAATTCATGTGGGCCTCGTTGGGGTAAGCTAGTACATCAACTTCCTGGGGTCGTAATTTTTGCATACGATCTCCGTTTTAGGCGCACGATAGCCCATTGGAAAGGTCTATCCAAGGAATACACATGTTTCCGTCAGAATCAAACTCCATCTATAGTCTAACTGTGGCGAGCCCTAAAAACGCTATTTAGGGCCTCAAAACGACCCTAGAAGTTTGGGACCTGAAAACTAGAAAAAAATTGCCAAACTGGAGAACTGCCAAAATGAGCCAGATGGAATAGGTGGGAGGCCACCTACTTCCATATGAATCAATCCTCCCTCCTTAGGAATCAATGGTCTCTATTGTGTTGAGTTCCCCCATTAGATGAGGAAATTTTTGCTGAATTTGGCCCTAGGTGAGCCACTTGCCTCAGTGTAGGAGTTGCCTTGCTTTGACAATTCGATAGAGCTAGATCCTATGATGGCGAGTTCCCTTGACATGCATGTCCAAAATTTGATCCCTAGATTCTTGTTGCATGCAGTCAGGGTTGAAATGTGTTGGTGTCAACTATTCAACTATCTCTGAGGTATCCAATAATGGTGGGAAATATGGTTGAAGGAGAGCCACGTTGAACACTGGATGCATGCCAAGGAAAGGCGGAATGTTGAGCTCAAAAGCATTGTTGCCCACAACCTTAGTGATGGTGTAAGGTCTATACCAAACCGAGCGAAGCTTTCGATGGAGCCCTGTAATGCGCTCTTTCTACAAGTGCAACCAAACTTTGTCTCCCACCTGAAACTTATGTGGCACCTGATGTTGATCATGGTGCTGCTTGTACTTGGCATTGAACTTCTGCAAAATATCGTGAACCTGTTGGCAGATGTTATGGATCTTCTCAATGAACCAAGTGGCTTTGTCATCTTCATTTGGGGCAGGTGACAAGTTGGTCAGGGTGGCCGCAAGGGGTAGTGCAATGTCCATGGGACCCAATGGTTGGAATCCCAAACCCACTTGAAAGGGGCTATGGCCGATTGAGCTATGTAGGGATTGGTTGTAGCTATGATGGACATAGGGAAGATTCTCATCCCATGTACAAGGGTTCTTGGAATTTTACATGCACAGGATATGCACGATAATCTGATTGACGACCTCAATTTGGCCATCTGTTTGGGGGTGGAAGGAAGTGGATTTGGTGAGCTTGGTGTCCAACAGTGACCAGAGGCTCAACTAGAATGTGCTAAGGAGACGAATTTCCCAATATGAGACAATGGTTTGCGGGATTCCAAAATGTACCCATACTCGTTCAAAGAAGAGCTTGGTAGTGGCATCTACTGTGATGCTCTTCTTACAGGTGGTCAGAATCACCATCTTGGAAAAGTGATCAACAACCACAAAAACACAGTCATTTCCCCTCTGGGTGGATGGAAATCCTGACATGTAGTCCATTGATATGGATTCCCATGGCATGTTAGGAGTAGGAAGAGGGGTGTACATGCCCTATTTCTTAGTGTTCGGTTTGGAAATAACGCAGGCAATGTAGTACCTGATATAATTGTTGACATCTTGTCAAAGTTTTAGCCAGTAGAAATGTTTCTGCAACACTTCCACTGTCTTTTCGATGCTGAAGTGTCCTAACACTCAACTGTAGTGGGATTCCCAAATCATATTTTCTCACTCACTTGATGGAACACAAAGATGGCTCAGATGGCACAACAACCCATCCTGAAGATGGAAATTAGTGACAACTGAGTTTGCGCCCAAAAATTCATAGGTGGTGGCGAAGTCAAGGTCTGTCTCATAGAGGTGGGGCCATCCAGAGGTCTCGTGGCCATGAGAATATAGCACCATGGTGAGTACCTCGACTAGAGGTCGGCTACTATAATTAGCAACTCGATTGGTAGTTCTTGTTTTATACTTGATGTTGAGGTGGAACTGCTGCAAGTATGTGGACCACTTCTAATGGCGATCATTCTAAAATTTTCCTAGTGTCTACATGAACTGCAGTGGATTATGATCAATGTGGATGAATGTATCCTTCCCAGGAATGTAATGTCTCCACTAGGGACAATATTTCACAATGGAGTACATTTCTTTGTCGTAAGTAGGATACTTACAGAGAGCATCTGATAGTGTCTCACTATGATAGGCCACAGGGTGGCCTTGCTAAGTGAGAATGATTCCCACAACATAGTCTGAAGCATCTATCTCGATCTCAAAGGGTTGTTGCAGGTCTGTTAATGAAAGTACTGGGGCTGAGCACACAGGTTACTTCAAATCATTGAACTCTTTTTGTTGGGACATGCCCCACACAAATTTTTCCTTACCACCACCCCTGGTTACTTGACTGAGGGCCCATGCAATATGAGATAATCCCAACACAAACCTACGATAGAAATTGGAAAGGCCCAAGAAGCTCCAAAGCTCAGTGAGTGTGGTTGGGGTTGGCCAGTCACAAATGACCTGGATCTTGGTTGGATCCACATGCACACCATGATGATCAATGATGTAGCCTAGGTAATGGATCGTGTCCATGCTAAAAGATATTTTTTCCAAGTTGTAATATAGCTTGTGCTTTCGCAGGGTGTGCAAAACTCGCTGAATATACTGCAAGTGTTCTGCCCAAGTCTTGTTGTAGATGAGGATTTCATCTAGATACACCACTACAAAAGTATTGGTGAAAGGTCACAGGATATCATCCATCATCCTCATGAAAGTTGTTGGAGCATTTGTCAAACCAAAGGCCATGACCAACCATTCAAAAATACCTTCTTTTGACTTGAAGGCGGTCTTCCATACATCTGTTTGGTCTATTGGGACCTAGTGGTAACCATAATTTAGATCAATATTACTGAAGTATTTGGCCCCTGTGAGTTGATCAAGGAGGTCTTCGATTCGTGGAATCGGGTACCGGTTTCAGACTGTGATTTTATTCAGGGCTCAATAATCAATGCAAAGTCTCCAGGTCCCATCTTTCTTCTACGCCAGCATGATTGGGATCCCACAAGGCGATGAGATAGGAAAATTTTTCCCCTTGTGGAGAAGTTCTTATATCTGCCACTTGATCTCCTCATTCTCTAATAGAGAGTGGCGATAGACTGGTCCATTGGGTAGCGGTGCACCGGGGGTCAGATCGATGGGATGCTTGGCTTGAGATTGTAGAGGTACCCTGATAGGTGAGGAGAAGACATTTGAGTATTCTTCCAAGACCTTATCCACTTGCTTCTGCTAAGTGGAGAGGTCGGTCGCAGAGGCCTTGGATGTGGCTATGATATTTTGCTCACCCTGAGAGCGAATCATGAAGAAGGAAAAATTCCTGGTTTGAGAGATGACCTTCCTGCATTTCTTGGTAGAGATCAAGGAAATAACACTAGGTGGGACTGCCATGGGTATCCTGTACAATTTACTGTCTAAATTAATAATGACATTGTGAGGCCTAGAATCATATAAAACATGACATTTCCATACATAAGGTTGGCCCAAAATAACATTACAAACTTCAAGAGGAGCAACATCACATAATACCTCGTCTTTGAAGGGCTTGATTCCGTACGACATGCGACACTATTGGCTGACGCAAAGATCGCTTCCTTGGTGGAGCCATCCAATGGTGTAGGAATGTAGGTGCGGCATTGTCGGCAGGGATAGCCTCTTGATAACCTCTACTGAGATGATGTTCTTCTGGTTACCGCTATCAATGATGAAGTGTAGCGGGGTTCCTTTCACCCACATTTGTGAATGAAAAAGGCACTCACCTTCCTCTGGCTCGTTTGGTTCCCCGGGCTGGAGCTTGGTGGTAGAAATGGTGGAACCAGGTTCTGTGTCAATGATCCATCTCCCCCTTTTTGGTTCTGACTCAGATTCAGAACCCGCATATGATTCATAGGCTTTTACCTCAGTCGCCAACGATTGCTTTGAGCGACAATCAATAGTGTTATGCTAGGGTCTCTTATGGAAGTCGCACCACTTCCCAATATCTTTCTTTGTCTTTCTGGTGTCCTTCTTTGCTTGCGGCTTGGACTGGTTGTCCAGATGATGTCCATATTTTCTCTATCCTTTTTTCTATGGGTTGGGGCTACCCTTTCATTTCTTTTGCTGTGAGGGGTTCCTAGGCCCAAATTGCCACGTCTTTTGTTTAAGCTTCTCCTCTATTTTGACGACATATCGATAGACCGTGCCCAAGGATGAGATGTCCAGAAACTCCATTTCGGCCTGGATGTATCTATGCATACCACCATGATACTTGAGCACCAAATGTCGTTCAGAATCTTTGATACCCAGCTTGGTGCGTAAGGTATGGGATATATTTGTGAAATTTGGCACTACTTGGTCTCTTTCCTGTCGTAGTGTGGTCCATTTTGTATACATGTCATCATAACTTCTAAAAGGGTAGTATTGCTCCTTAATAACATCCCTGAAGGAATCCAAAGTGACTTTGACTGTAAATAATGAAGGTTCCTATGTTTCCTTTTGCTCACAAAAAGTTTCCCACCAATCTTTCACATGGGGAATGACTTTGAGGAGTGAAAAAGTAATCTTTTCTCTATTCGAAAAGTTATGGATAGAAAAATACCCTTCTAGTAGATTCAACCATTTGTATACAACATCCGTGTCTATCAAAACTTAAAATATAGGAATATCAAAGTTGATTTGTACCTTGAAGGGGGCGACACCTCCACTCGGGGAAGATGCGTCGCCTGTTGGTAGCCGCCGAAGGATTTGCACAAAACTATACATCATCTTGTTCCTATGTTGCATGAGGGATTCCTTGAGAAATTTTTTGAAAGGATCTCCTGTCCTACCATATTTATTTTCTCCCACCATGATAGGTCGCATGGGAGTGCGAGAGATTTTTTCCTCAAGAGAAACAAGGTTGAAACCAATTCTTTGTACCCTGACCTCGTCAGGGACATGCATTAAGAACGACAAGGAGAAAACCGCTCTGATACCACTAATCTAGATTTTATGAGCAGAACAAAATGAATACATATTATTATTAAAATATGCTTAACAAATAATAACAAAGATACAATAAAACTTGTTTCTATTCAATAAGGAAATAAGTTGAAACTGTAAAATGCAGTGGAAAACAACCTTGATGGAATGGTGGCGGCTTATCTCTGAGAAGAGATGTGACGACTACGATCATTCACAAGAAGATGATTACAATGAGGCTCTCCCAACCTTTTTACAATAAACAGGAATGACAAAAACCTAGACATCCAAAAGCCTAACCCTAGGAGATGAAGCGCCAAAAGTCATGTGGGCCCCATCAGGGTAAGCTAGTACATCAACTTCCCAAGGTCGTAACTTTTGCATACGATCTTCGTTTTAGGCGCACAATAACTCGTTGGAAAGGTATATATGAGGAATACACATGTTTCCATTAGAATCTAACTTTGAATACTATCTAATTATGGTGAGCCCTAAAAACATTGTTTAGGGATTCAAAACGACCCCAGAAGTTTGGGACCCGAAAACTAGAAAAAAGATGCCAAACTAGAAAACTGCCAAAATGATCCAGATGGAATAGGTGGGAGGCCATCGAAATCCATCTGGATCAAGAGGTGAAACTCTAAATAGGTTGTTTTTTTTCCCAATTTGGGTTTCCAGGGTAAACCTCTGTGTATATGCATGATTACCATTGTTTTATTTTCCGTTTTTTAAGAATCTGTGTGTGCATTTCATTACTATGAAAGGTTTAAAACTTATAGAAAGAGTATATTTTGCATGAGATTCATTTTTTCCTCACATAAAAGTTCAAAATAGGGAATTTTAAACGCATCTCCAAGTGCATCCATAGTAGAGTAAAATGTAGAAGAAAATACTTGAAAGAGACCTTTTAGCTTGGATGGAATCAAGAAAATGAAATCATCATCTATTTTGGTTTTTCCACACCCTCTCAGTTGTTCCATAAGTAACTTTCAAATTTGGAAAGATAATCTTCAATGGATGGATGCTCATTAGGTACAAGCGATGATAATTTTGATTCCAACTATAAGGCTCAAAATTCATTGAATTTACCAAATAAGGAATCCAACTTGTCCAAACTTTATTTTAGTATTTTACATTCACAAATATGAAACAACAAATTATCTAAAACATGTAAGTCAATCAGACCCATATCTTCATTAAGTTTGTTTCAATAGAAAAATCACTCGTTTTCCATGGTAAACACTTGTTGAGCCTCAACTAACATTTTCCAAATCCCTTTAGATTGTAGCAAGCATTGCATCTTGAATTTCCACGTGGGATAATTATGGGAAGTTAGGATCTCAACAATCATTGATCCACCATTTTATCAATAGAGAATACAAAAAAAATGCCAGGTTTATGTCTCTAGTATCTAAATTATGGTGAGAAACGTAGAAAATGGAACCCCAAGCTCAAAACAAAGAGCTCTAAAGGAAATATTTACAATAGCTAATCAAACAATTGAGAGATTTTTGCAAACCAAAATACCTAGATGTGTAAATATGAGTGTGGATGAGCATATCAGAGCTTTGAGCTTGTAGATCTGAGGTCTGTTCAACCAACAAATAGACACATAAAATAATAGAA
>ML792522.1:4800-23000 GCA_009831015.1 Picea engelmannii
TCGTGTGCTTATTTGTTTTCTACAATTGTAAAGATATGTGTATGCATACAATTTGAGTGGAAAATGTATATTTTACAAAGTAAATATAAAAGGGATGAAGTGAATACCCAATTTAGTAACTCTCTATATGATTGGTATTGTTTCTTATTGGTTAATATCTCTCATGAATTTGGAATTAAATAGAAATGGATTACACTGTGTTTTAACCAAAATATCTCAGGCATATTTATGGTTGACCTGTGGAATATAGATTTTGATTTTATTATTAGTCTAAGTAGAATGATTGAATATGAAATATGAAGTTGTATTAAGTGTTGAATTTTTCCTCGAAAGAGAGAAAATCCTTCAAGTAATGACTGCATAGGGAAGGCCAGAGGAGGCCACAATCCATGTATGTTCCCTACTCATGAAATGGGAAATTTGAAAAATGCAAAGTATTTGATTGGGTTTCTATAAGGCTGTGGGATGAGTAAGTCTAGGAATAGGTTCTTAACCAGAAGAAACCCTTGTTAGAAATCGATAAGAAATGATGGTGGTTGGATCAGAAAGGAGGGTAAATCTTCATCATTGTTTGTGATCGATGATCAAGGATTGGGAGTAGATCCTTAGTTAATCAGGTCACTGGAAAACCATAGACCTAGGCCCTTCTATTGGCATGGTCTCGTGGAATCTCAGTGTTGGTGGAACAAGGTTCCAACACAAGCTTCCACCCTTTTCTTTATGCTAATAGCGAGAGAGAAAGGGAGGATGATGTCATAATGGCATAGAGTGCCAACAAGAAGCTAGAATGCCACAGTGGTTGACCATTGTCAGAATTTGATTGCGTGGGGAGAGTATGGGTCGAAATAAAAAACTTTGAATCAACACCCTCAAACCCTAACCATTGAGATCCGTGCTTAAGCATGGAGCAAAAAAGATCCATTGGATCAAAGGGGAGGACAAACCTTCATTGTCTAATCAACACCAGAAATTTGGAGCCAGAGATATATCCTTGGTTAACCAAGTCACCAGAGGACTGGGAGGCCCATACCATTTTAGTTAAAAAAATTCATGTGAATCTCTATGTCAGTGGGAAGGGGTCCAATTAATGGTTCCATACCTTATACACTTATAATGAAGGAGAGTGAGGGATACATCATCATGATGTGTCATGCCAACATGACAACTAAGACATCACAGAAGATGACACATGTCGACCTCCAATTCACGTGGGTCGAATGTGGGCCCCTATCAATCTTAAACTAGTGAATAGGTGCTTTAAGTCCTAGACGTTGGATTCGTGGGCTCAAATATCTCTCCCGTTGATATTTCTTAGTAAATCTCAAGAGGGAGTTCATCATATCGATCTAACTAGACCTCTATACCATCAAAGTTCCCAAACCCCTCTTTCCTTCCCTTTTTCCTCCCCGGTGACCAATTGGGCAAGGTTATGGGATTAGGTTCCATACCACATCCCTTGAATATATATATATATATATATATATATATATATATATATATCTATTTACAGAAGCTAACCATATACAAAAGCTTCCTTCCTTAAATATGAATTTATGGAAGTTGGGTTCCGTAAATGCGCATTTACGAAAGGAGGCTTCTGTATATGCACATTTATTGAAGATGGCCACATCTGTAAATGTAGTAAGCTTTTGTATATATACCAATATACTGATTTACCGATTATGCATTTACGGAGGTTGACATTTGTATATGTGTTCTTCCATAAATGCACATATATACTGATTTATGGAATGTGACCATATACGGAAGCCACTTCCGTATATTCACATATACAAAATCCAACTTCCATAAATGTGCATATACAAAAGGAGGCTTCTGTATATGCACATTTATGGAACGTGGCTTCCTTATATGCACATTTACAGAATGTGGCTTCCATATATGCACATTTACAGAAGTTAGCCACATATGTAAATGCGACCATCTTCCATATATGCACTTTCATAAATGCGGTCTGCTTCTGTATATGTGCTTTCATAAATGCGTTCATCTTTTGTATATGTGCTTCCGTAAATGCGCATATATAGATATGTCGGTTTATGGAAGCTAACCATATACAAAAACCACTTCTGTATATGCACATATACAGAAGCACACATATACGGAAGCCAACTTGCATAAATGCGCATATACAGAAGCCGCCTTCTCTAAATGCACATTTACGGAAGTTGGCTTCCACAAATACAAATTTACATAAGGAGGCTTTCGTATATGTACATTTAGGGAAGGAGGATTCTATATATGCATGCTTCCATATATGCACATTTATGTAAGTGATCAGCTTCCATAAATGCTCATTTGAATAATAAATCTTCCATATATATGCATTTATGGAAGTTGGCCACCTCCATAAATGCACATTTATGGAAGTTGGATTCCGTATATGCATATATACAAAAGCACGAATGTACGCATTTATGGAGGTTGGATTCTGTATATGTGTATAAGTGTGCTTCCGTAAATGCGCATATATATTGATATACTGATTTACATAAGTTGACCATATACAAAATCCACTTCCATATATGCGCATATACATAAGCATGCATATATGGAAGCCAACTTTCGTAAATGCGCATATATGAAATTTGTTAATTAATTGGGTTGGTTGTCATTGATGTCAACCCTTGAAGAAAGTGTGGTAGTGAATTTCGGTAGAACAATGGTTTGGGTAATGGACCCAAGTTTGTTTGGTGGATAATGGTATGAGTTTTGATATATTTTCAGGTAAGAATATTCTAGATGGATAGTACATGTCATTCCATTTCCGGTGGTATGTGGAATGTCACATAACTCCTCACGATTAGAGAGTTATGGCCAAGTGAATTTGGACAACCTTCATGAGTCATCTAGAAGTCCCAAAAGGTCAAAGTAGTCAGAGTGGTTGTAAAGAAGAAAGTATTTAAATAATAATGTGAAGTGATGAGTGTACTATAAGTCAAAGTGGATAGAAAATAGATTATTTAAATAATAAAGTTAATGGAGAAATTACTAAGTTGACAAGTGGTTAGAAGTGGGTTAGCCCTAAAATAAGGAAAGTGGGTTAAGATGGTTAGAAGGTAATTTAAATAATAAAGTGAATTCATGAGTGTACTATAAGTCAAAGTGGATACAAAATAAATTATTTAAATAATAAAGTTAATAGAGAAATTACTAAGTGGACAAGTGGTTAGAAGTGGGTTAGCCCTAAAATAAGGAAAATGGGTTAAGATGGTTAGAAGGTAACCCCTTGATGAAGCTACATGAACATATAAATAAGAGGAAATGTTCTCTCATTTTTAATTACACTTGAGCATATTGAATATCTAAAAGTGACTGAGGTAACCAAAGGATATCTAAGCCAAATTTCAGAGGGAAGGTGATGTAAAGAAGGCCAAAAATCAAGGGAGGATAAATTATTTCGATGTTGCTTTCTAAGGTATGTGATCATATACACCAGGTCTATTACAGAGTTACAAATCACATTTGGATGATGAAATTGATGAGAGATTTTGGCTGAGATACATGTTGGGCACATGGTCGAGATAAGTAGTTGATGAGTTGGCACATACATGAGGTGTATAGTTGATGATGTTGGTACATCTTGATGAGTCATAGTTTATGTGTATTTGATGCATGATTGGTACATATTTGGTGCATGGATGATGCACTCATTGATGGTACAGGTTGAGGTACAGGTTGGTTCATGGTTGGTTCACTTGTTTATGGTACATGTTGATTACAAGTTGTTTGGTACAGGTTGTTATAGGTTGGTTGGTTGCATGTCAGTGGTATAGGTTGTTACAGTGGTATATCTCACAGTGATAGCGTGACAATGGTTCCATCATTCTACTTCTACGTCAGGGCGGTTGGATGGGGAAAGGACAAGTGGTTGGAGCCACCTTTCGATTGTATTTGGATAAAATAGGGGGTTGTAGCCTCCTTTTGGTTGTAGCCAAAGAATTGGGGAGTTAGAGTTTCCCTCAGGTTGTAGCCTGAGAAACTAGGGGGTTGGAGCCTCCTTCCATTTGCAGCTGGAAAACAAAGGAAGTTGGTGCTTCCAATGAATGTAATTCTTAAAGACATATAAGAAAAAACATTCTGTGGTTTTCTCCCGCTTTGGGTTTCCACGTAAAAACACTAGTGTAATGTGTATGTGTATGATTGTTCATTTTTTCATTATTTATTTACTCTGCAATTATTGGATGATAATGCTACATTGATATAACACTTTCATTATATGGTTAAAATTTATTAAATTTATCTATTACTGATTCATCCCCCTCTCAGTAATCCAACAATTGGTATCGAAGAAGGTTCCTTCAGGAAAACATTTAACCACTGGAAGGAAATCATGGATTATTCTGAGAATGGAGTACCATTATTCAATGGTAATAATGGTTTAAAGTATGAGATGTGGAGTAGAAGGATGGACGTATTTTTATAGGAATAGGGGCATTATATTTGGATATATTTCATTACAGGATATGATAGTTCAAAAAGGGCAAAGACTGCATCCAAGAAGGAATTGAAGAAGAATAAAAAAATAATAATGGATTTCATTTGGGAAGGATTACCTAATCCAGTAAGAGAAAAGGTTGGTAAATGTTCATCAACCTAAGAACTTTGGGATAAGGTACATGACATATATTCTTCACCCATCACAGATTCTGAAAATCCCAAAGAAGATGCAGATACAGATCAAGAAGAATTATGTTCACCATGTCAAACAGATTCAGAAGATGAAAAGTACATAATCACCAGAGGTATGCTTTTTTTATTTAATTGTGAAAAACACAGACATCTTGAAATAGAATTCCATGAAGGAAATGAGACAGAAAAACTAATTGAAAAGGAAGACAATTATGAAGCAAAATTGATTATTTCTTTAGATGAACTAAGAGAAGAAAACAAGTCACTCAAGAAAGAATTGATGAAACAAAAGGAAAGTGTTCACATTTTTGAAGAAGCCCAACATGTCATCGAGAACTTAAGAACTCATCTAGAAGAAGCCAGAAAGATTGAAGAAAATCTTGAATATCAAAAGAAGTATTTGAAAACCAACATAACAACACAAAAGACAGAAGCAAAAATGAGAGAGAAGATATTGACAAATCATCTTAAGGAAATAACTAACGATCTAAACCATATTGAGGTAGATTTTGGTCAAAAAGAGAAAGGACTTGAAGAAGAAATAATCAAATTAAAAATTCATCTTGAAGAAGTGAAAAGAATAGAATAAGTCATGTAGTCTCAGATAAAGAAGAAAGAATAAGAGGTTGAGAAACTTGAAGAAGAATTTGTCACATTGAGAAGTAAAATCATCAAGCTCAATAAGAATGTTGAAGAGAAAAAAACATCGACATTAGTTATAAATAATGAAGAGAAGCACTCTAGGTTGCTAGAAAAGAAGAATAAAGAAAATAGAAAGAGTTATGAAGAAGTAATCAAAGGAAGGAATCATGGTCAATCAAAATCTAAGAAAACTATTGAAGATACATTTTCAAGAAGACCACCCATGTTCAAGCCACAAAGAAGATTCAATCATGATCATGATCATTCAAGGAAGAAATTAATAAGGACTACACCACAAAGAAGATCATTCACTCCTAGGTATTAATTTTTTTTTTATGGTCATTGTTTTCATTGTACTAATTTTGGACATAAGGTTGCAGATTTCAGGGATTATAAAAATCTTCAAGCAAGAAGTGCCTATGTGGCCCCACATAACACTGAATGTTACAAATGTCATAACTATGGAAACATAGCTAGTGATTGTAGAAGCATGATCGATACTTCCATGAAAGAGAAGACTGATATCAAATATAAGAAAATATGGATAAGAAAACACAAAGAATAGGTGAACAAAGACCATGTCCCAGAGATCGCAAGTTTGTAAATAAAAAGAGATCAAGAAAATTCTACAGAGAAAAAGAAAGATGTCATAAACATAAAGTTTTGGAAAATAACTGAAAGAAAAGAAGGATAGGTAAATAAGGAATAGGTTCAAGAGATTGTAATTTCAGGCATTGTAGTGAAAGATGAATCCACAGACATAAAGAAAGAAGTTAGAGCTCAGAGAGATGATGAATCTGCCAATGAAGATGATGATGAATGCACATTAGAGCAAGAATGGTTCTGAGCCATCCGTCTTAGAGACTCCCAGGTAATATGAATATTAGACAGGGGGAGTCTATGCGATAGCTTTGATACACCAAAGAGTCATCCTTTGAGCAGCTTGAAAAGTTTGAGTACACAGATCTAGAGTAGTCAATTGTGCAGTAGAGTCTTGGAAAGTATGGACAGAGATGGATTCCTAAGAAACTTAGAAGTTTTGTACAAATATATGATAGTGGATGAGAGCATGGATTCATAGATTGGTTCAGAGAGTGGTTCAAAGACAAATAAACATTATCATAATGGATGATAATTACAAAGGAAATGGCTCGAACAATGCTAGTGGATTCAAAATTGATAGACATTTTTTGGACACATGCAGTGCATACAATAGTTCACATTCAAAACAAAGTAATGCTCAGAAACAACAATGAAAAAACTCCCTATGAGCTATGAAAAGGAAGACCGACAAATGTGAATCACTTCAGAGTATTTGGAAGAAAATGCTACATCAGAAGAGAAGATGATAGAATGATGAATTTTGACTCTCGTGTGGACACAGGAGTACTTGTTGGTTACTCAAGTACAAGGAAAGCATACAAGTGTTAGAATATGAGGTTGACCAAAGTTGTGGAAAGAATCAATGCAATAATTGATGAAACATGTGGACGAGAATTAAAAGAAGAAGAAAATGAATCAATGTAACAACTTTACGGAGAAGAAGTAGAAGAAGAAGAAGAATCCATTCACCAGAACAAATGCACCTAACACTCTCATTTGCGATTGAACCACAAAATTTTGAAGAGGCCAACAAAGATGAATTCTTGAATAATGCCATGGATGAAGAAATGGATCAAATAGAGAAGAATGACACTTGGGAATTTGTTCCAAGACCAAATAATAAGAATGTGATTGGCAAAAAGTAGGTATTCAGAAATAAATTGAATGAATATGGACATGTTAAAAGAAACAAAGCCAAATTGGTATGTAAATGATACACACTGGTTGAAGGAATTGGATTTGAAGAGACATTTTCCCCAGTTGCCATAATGGAAGCAATTTGATTGCCTTTAGCTTATGCATTCTCTAAGAATATTAAAGTGTATCAGATGGACGTCAAATCAACTTTTGTGAAGGGGGAACTTGAACAAGAAGTCTATGTTGAGCAACCAGAAGGATTTCAATTGTCATAGAATGCAGATTATGTGTGTAAATTGAAAAAGGACTTGTATGGTCTAAAACAGGATCCTAGAGCATGGTCCTCTAGACTGGATAAATATTTACAATAGGCAGGGTTTAGAAAAGGAAGTGAAGAAAACAACCTCTACATCAAGGTAACTTAAGATGGTGTTTTATTAATTGAAGTTTATGTTGATGATATTATTTTTGGAAGTGATGATAACAATTTAAGCCAAAAATTTGCAAAGGATATGTAGAATGAATTTGAAATGTCATTACTTGGAGAACTATCCTTCTTTCTGGGTCTTCAAATATGTCAAAGAAACCAAGGAATTTTTATTTATCAAACTAATTGTATCATAGAAATGCTAAAGAAGTTCGGAATGGAAGATTGCAATCCGGTTACCATTCCTATGCAAACCAGTTGCAAGTTGAGCAAAGATGGTGATTCAAAGTCTATAGACTAGAGGAAATAAAGGTCAATGATTGGTATATTACTATATGTAACAACATCCAGACCAAATGTAATGCAGGAAGTTGGACAGGTGGCATGATTTCAAGAAACACCAAAGGAATCACATGTCATAGTAGTGAAGAGGATTTTCAGATATCTCAAAGGAACATAAGAGTTTGGATTATGGTATCTAAAAGGAAAGGATCTATCACTTATTTCCTACACAGATGAAGATTGGGCAGGTTGCATTGATGACCGACGAAGCACCAGCGGAGCAGTGTTATACTTATGTGAGTGTTTAGTATCTTGGCTAAGAAAGAAACAATAATTGATATCTTTATCTACAACCGAGGCATAGCATATTGAAGAAACAAGATGTTGTACACAGGTTCTACGGATGAAACAAACTCTGAGAGATATATGGGTTGAGTATGATGAGCCCATTCCAATCTATTGTGATAATACAAGCACCATCAATATCTCAAAGAATTGGGTCATGCACTCCAAAACGAAGCACATTCCAATCAAGTATCACTTTCTACAGGAACAAGTTGCAAAGAAGAACATCGGAGTTGAATATGTGGGCACAAAAGAACAAGTGGCATACATATTTAAAAAATTGATTCTAGGGGAAGCATTTGAGTATCCTTGCCAGAGACTTGGAGTAATTTCTACTCCAAAATGAATTCTTTTGAATGCTTATCTTATATGTCTTAGATTTACATGAGGAAACACCATAAAGAGGAAAGTTCAGGTTGGGAGATCAGTTTCAGGAAGATTTCAGTTAGGGGGAGTATCCCCAAGGATAGATCAGTTAGGGGGAGAAACACTGAATGTAAATATACCTTTTCCATTGATGACAAAGGGGGACAGATTTATCAGATGCAGGATAGAATTTCTTGGAGAGAGAGCATAAAGGCATGGTTCCAAAGGGAGCATGAGTGATATGACTTCAGTATTGCATCAAAGTGTTTCCATGAATTCCAAAGGGGGAGATTGTTGATTAATTGGTTTGGTTGTCATTGATGTCAACCCTTGAATAAAGTCTGGTAGTGAATTATGGTAGCACAATGGTTTGGGTAATGAACCCAAGCTTGTTTGATGGATAATGGTATGAGTTTTGATATATTTGTAGGTAATACTATTCTAGATGGATAGTTCATGTCATGCCATTTTTGGTGGTATGTGGAACATCACATAACTCCTCACGGTTAGATATTTATGACCATGTGAAGTTGGAGAACCCTCATGAGTCATCCTGAAGCCCCAAAAGGCCAAAGTAGTCAAAATGGTTGCAAAGAAGAAATTATTTAAATAATAAAGTGAAGTGATGAGTTTACTATAAATCAAAGTGGATACACAATAAATTATTTAAATAATAAAGTTAATGGAGAAATTACTAAGTGGACAAGTGGTTAGAAGTGGGTTAGCCCTAAAATAAAGAAAGTGAGTTAAGATGGTTAGAAGGTAATTTAAATAATAAAGTGAAGTGATGAGTGTACTATAAGTCAAAGTGGATCCAAAAGAAATTATTTAAATAATAAAGTTAATAGAGAAATTACTAAGTGGACAAGTGGTTAGAAGTGGGTTAGCCCTAAAATAAGGAAAGTGGGTTAAGATGGTTAGAAGGTAACCCCTTGAGGAAACTATATGAATATAAATAAGAGGAAAAGGTCTCTCATTTTTAATTACAGTTGAGTATATTGAATATGTACAAGTCATTGAGGTAACCAAAGGATATCTAAGATGGATTTCAGAGGAAAGGTAAAGTAAAGAAGGCCAAAATTCAAGGGAGGATAAATTATTTTGATGATGCTTTCTAAGGTATCTGATCATATACACCATGTATATTACAGAGTTACAAATCAGATTCGTATGATGAAATTGATGAGGGCTTTTGGCTGAGGTACATGTTGGGTACATGGTTGAGACAAGTAGTTGATGAGTTGGCACATACATGAGGTGTATAGTTGATGATGTTGGTACGTCTTGATGAGTCATATTTTATGTGTATTTGATGCATGATTTTTACATATTTGGTGCATGGTTGATGCACTCGTTGATGGTACAGGTTGAGGTACAGGTTGGTGCATGGTTGATGCACTTGTTTATGGTACAAGTTGATTATAGGTTGTTTGGTACAGGTTGTTACAGGTTGTTTGGCTGCAGGTTGTTACAATGGTATATCTCACAGTGATAGTGTGACTATAATATCCCTCGGTAGAGCCCCAGTTGTAATTATGAATTGTAAACATGTTTTTTAGGCTGGTGAGCCAAGTTATAATAATTTAGGAGGCTTATGTGATGATTAGGCCAGAGATCCTAGGATGCTAAGGCCATGAGCCTGTTTTGTATATGTAATTATGAAAAATCATTAATAAAAATTATACATCGCTGCATCTAGACCCTCCACCAATAAAGATTTACGGGGGACTAAGATCCACTAGGTGGGGAAGGGGATAAGTGTCTAGGAATAGGGGCTAAGCTAGAGGGCTTACCTCTAAAGGAATAATATTATATTATTATTTCCTAAAGGCTAAAGTTTAACATAATCTGTGTTGTCCCAAGTTCTTAGGGGAAAGGGGGATGAGTGTTAAGTGGAGCTCATGCAACTTTAGGGAGACATGAGTCAACCTGGGTGCATGTAGTTTCAAGTGGGAAAGTCAGCTCGTTGTCGGGGGATCTCATTCACGAGTCTCATGATTCTCATGAATGACGATACTTCACCATTGCGTCGGAACTCTCGCGAGGTTGGACACCCTGGAAGAGAGCCATACTCCCCATTGAGGCATGCCCAAATGTGACCTGCAAAAACTAGAGTTGTCCTACGTATTTCCTGTGAAGTCCGACGAACTTGTATTTTTCCTGAGTCATGTTGTGTCATAGCGGTTGGCGGTTGCTACCAATGAAATTTTGGCTAACCTTGGTTTCTTTTCATATTTGGTGTCCATGCCCATTTCTGTGGTTGAGTTCACCTATGTGTTACTTGAATTCTGTTGTTGACATCATCTGTGTCCATTTGAAATAAGAGCTAAGTTGAAGTAGCAAGTTGTCAGGCCTGTGAGAAACTCTCCTAAGTGAGAGAGTTTGTTGGGAAGTGAGTTCTCCTGGAGGGAGTCCTGTAGCATCTATAGTACTCTGATACTTTCGGTCCAGCCTGTTGTTGAAGCCCAAGGTAAGGGAGGTGTAGTAGTCGATGGACTTGTATTAGTGAAGGTGTACCCTCTTGGGGTGGAGTAGGTGTGTGGGGAATGAGGGTCTGTGGGTTGTGGGCATACATGTCTCTTGGGATAAAAGATCCTTTCTATTGTTTTGTGTAACTCCATTGTTTTCCTTGCCAAGCCTAGAATTCCCTTACATGGTGGAGTTTAGTCCCAGCTCGGGGGTGACTCATTACCGAGTGTGATGAGCAACATGGTCTATGGATGGGAGGTTCGTGGAAGGTATGCATACAGTTGGTGTACTTCAATTGAAAGATAAGTACCCATTCCTATTTTCATTTACATGTTGTGTATTTGTACATGCTAGGTTGATGAGTATTGCCTGTATATGATGTTATATTATGGGTTTTTCCTGTGAGTAGTGCATGTATGATTTTATTGTTATTTCCGCATTAATCTATGTATGAACATAATATGTTGTATGTTTATGTTTATATTTATATGCATATGATAATTGTTGTTTCTATGAGTAGCATGGCTCGACCTGGGTGTTCGAGGGTGTGACAAAATGGTATCAGAGCAGTAAAGGAAAAGTTAAGGTTTTTTCGGTAGCATTACCCGACAGGGGTTGATGGTCGGGGATGTTACAAATTTGTATCAGATATAAGTGAAGTGTCTGAGTAGTGCTTTTTCCTAGCTTGTTGGTGGCTGGGGATGTTACAAAATGGTATCAGAGCGATTGTTTCAACACTGAGCCTAGATGGGCCATGTTAGTGGTTAACGAGACAAAGATTTCAAAGTGAATTGTTGTTGAAAGGGACAAAATTCAAGGTTCAGAGTGTCCTTGGGTGCAAGGAGTGCATCGACAGAGTATTTGACTCAAAAATCTCAGGAGAAATAGCTTGATTTTTCTTGTGAAGGGACGTGAAGATCTGTTGCAAGGAGTGCACAGATCTGAAATTTGAGTAAGTGTCGAAGCAACCCTCTAAGGAGAAAGGGGTTCGAAAAATGAAGCTCAGGATAGATAGCAGGAAGAAATATTCAAAGGGGGAGAAAATCTCAAGGTCTAACAAGTTAACAACTAGGATTTATTCAGGAGGAAATGGAGTCACCCCAGATCATCAGATATATATAAGTTTGGAGGCAGTTAACCGTGAGTTCCTTTGGAAATCCATGGAGTAACAAATTCTGTCTGTGCCGTCGATTTGAGAGAGAGGATACGTGGTGGAAATTAGTGGACTTCGGGTGAAATCACTTCCGGAGAAAATGAGTGTGGAGAGGTTGAAAATCCTGAAGCCCGAAGAGCCAAAGTGAATTGCAGACGTAGATATGTGGGAGACACATGTCGACAGATATTCCACTTTGGGTGAAAGCACTTCGAGAGAAAGCGAGTTTGGAGAGGTTGAATCTCCCAAAGCCCGAAGAGATGGAGTAATTTATATTCATCGATTGACAGAGGACATGCGTCAATAGATCATGTACTTCAGAAGCGAGAAGAAAGCAATGCGGAGCGCCATGTGGCAAGACACATGAAGACAAAACGTGGTCCAATCAGGCAGGTGACACAACGTAGTTAAACTTGGTGAAGAAGTTAGCTGGATCGGGCCCGCATTAAATTTGATCACGATCTATCAAGATCAATGGCCGGGAGGCATTGCGAAGATCGCAGATGCGCGATAAATAATTATACAAGGAGATCCCGCAATCCAAACCATGGTTTCCCAAATGGGGTACATGTCAATGTGGGGACAATTGCAGAATGATCAATGGGTTACTCCAAAACTGTCGACCCATGTCCCCACAATTTGAAAAGTATAAAGTTTGATGTGAATTTTTGGTATCTTTTAGTTCAAGCACGGAAACTGTGGGCCCCAGTGTACACGTAGCACCATATCAGGAAGTCTGGAGACTGGACACTCTAGAAGAAATGGCTCATGATGGAATGGGAGAAAGAAAACCCTAAATTTTCATTACACCAAAGTAAAGTGATGCGATGATGTCACCGGGGTGACGTGGAAGTATACGGAGACTCACGGTTTGAGAGTTTTGGGTTGATAAAAGGTGGAATCATCTAAAGTCTCGCAGCCCCAAAGCCCAAAGTCCTGAAGCATAGAGTAGGCACCTGTTGGGTTAGCACTTGTTTCTAGTTGTGGTCACATGCGAGTTGAGGGATGAAGAAAAGGGGCTAGTGCCCAAAAAATGTGTTAAAGAAGGGAAAAGGGGTTAGGAAGTAATCCCATGGGTTTCATCTTGTTCGGACCTACATCAAGAGAGGTACTGAAGACATGGGAAATTTATGATAGGGTCCAAAAAATATCTAAGATCCATTAGCTCAGAGAAAAAAGATCGTTGCACAAGAAGTACATAGTGGGAAGATCTAATCTACACAGATTGATATATATTAGAATGCTATCATTTTATAAAGAACAACAAGATGTATGCATGGAGAAAGGGACAATATCTCCAAGGAACAATCCTACATATTGGAGATAGAACCTCCATTATTACTATCAGAATGCGCAGTGCAAGCATGGAATGAAGGTCATCAAATATGGCATGAGATAAGTTGAATATGCATGTTAGAAGGCTAAACCAAATTTATTTAAGAAATAATTTGGTCTTAACTATCCAAGGTTACTCAGAGAACATGTCTGGAAATATAATTGGGTCATGAAGGAATTGGATCATAGGGATCCAAGTAATAGGGGAATGCTGAAAATTAATATCAGCATACTATGTGGTGGCAAGTATGCAAAGTAGACAAGGAAAAAACTCCTGGATGGAGTCAAGTCCATGAACATCCTAAGATAATTTAAGAAGAAATCATGAGATAGATATCAAGCTAATAGGAATGCATTTCAACACTCCAGGAATGAAATCTAGAATAGTAGAGGATTCTTGATGCACTCCAAAGGTGTGAAGGTATTTCCATAAGAGCATGGAGATATCAAGTCAAGAATAATTTAAAAGTGTAGTGACTTCTAAAGAGAAATCAATAAGGAACGAGGAAGAAGAAAATGATTCTATACATAGTTTCGAATGCAGAGGAGATGGTGCCTGAAAAGACTCCATCTTAATTAACATAGAGCCCTGAGTGACAAACCAAAAGGTTGGAGGTATCACCTAAATCTATGATGGTAAGGTAAAATAAGGACTTTCATTTGATTCTATGCAACTGGAAAAAGGGGCATATGTGCATCCTTACAGTATGCTAGAGATTGGATAGGTAAGTCAAGTTTGAAGCTAGTTGGGATAGATGGATCTAGAAAACAAATAAAAGTTGAAGGTTAATGTCAGCATTAGTAATTGGCTGGAAATGCAAAGTCAGCTAAGAGTGATTTGGCTAGAAAGTGCTCAGGACAAAAATAGTCATGTATAGTGACTACAATGAGAACAAAAGAAGATTAAGGAATCCAGGAAGAATTGAAGACTTCTGGGATCGGCAAGGAAAAGTTGCACATGGGAAAAAAGTTGCTGAAATTGTGGTAACAACAGTTGAATTAGGGTTGGTTGAACAACCATAAGAAGAAAACTAATTCTTTCATGTTTCAAGTGTTTTTTATGATCTTGCTACATATGGAAGGAAGCAACAAAAACTTGAAGGTTGGTTAGGTTTGATAAAAGAATCATGAAAGCTTCTACTGCCATCAACCATACAAGTACCATCAAATTTATTAATGAAAGTCATGCAAGTATGCATTTTTA
This sequence comes from Picea engelmannii, assembly GCA_009831015.1. Taxonomy (NCBI): domain Eukaryota; kingdom Viridiplantae; phylum Streptophyta; class Pinopsida; order Pinales; family Pinaceae; genus Picea; species Picea engelmannii. Next base: position 19,417 of record ML792522.1, read on the forward strand.
TTACTCTTTTTGCATAATTGTTGAAGGGAATTTAGGTAAGAATTTCCTTAGCGAGAGTTATTTTACAAAATCACATGATTACATTATTTGAATGCATACCACTGGATGTGGTAAAGGATGGAGGCTTCTATTAATTCAAATATTTTTAGCTTCTGAATGCACACATTGACATGTTATAATGTCATGTTCATTTGGTTATGGGGTGATAACCAAAGAATTAAAAGATAATAAATTGTTATAGGAATGAATGCCAATAAGCTAGTCATGTATGAGACCAGGACATGGTTGGATATGTTAAGGTATGGATATGGAAAGGTTATGAGCCACACAGGTACTAAAAGATTCCTACCTTTAAATAAAACTTGGATTGCAACCTTTTTGATAACACTAATGAATACCACATAATTATATTCTTGGTGTAGTGTTCAGGTCAAAAAGGAAGGCATCCAATTAATTTTGAAGACAATAGGAAGTGTGTGGAGAATGTGTCAACACATTGGCCTGAATTACAACTTATGGATGGTGAGATACATGACTGAGATAAAGAGCATTATGTAATTCAATGCAAGGTGCACTAAATAAGTATGGAATGATAATTTCACTCATGCATAGTAAGTGATAGAATTGTATACTAAATACAATGGTTGAATGTGTTTTGTAAGTACATGCATATATATTATTGCATGGAAATAATTGTTACTAACAACTGAAATGTTGTTAACTCATGAAGTTGAGGACATTCCAGGGAGGTGTTGGACATTGCATCAGGAAAGTTGCAAGTCAAGTAGTCACATGAGCATTGACTACATGGAATTTTCTTGTTTAGAAAAATAAGAAATGAACTTACAGATATTACGGTGAGCATGCATATGCATAGAATGACAATTCATTTTATTTTATTAAATTGTTGGGTAACTGTGATTGAATTGCAGGTGCAAGAAATTATAAGATCACTGCATAAGATTTTGTACATATTTCAATTGAATTATGATGTACAACAATTACTGACAATTTGTTGGATGTATGCAAGATGAAGGATTGTAGGAAAAATGGTATGCAGTTGGTGCCTGTGGAAAACCACAAGGAAGGCTGCACTCATAATATGGCAACAACCAAGAAGAATTATGAAATAGAATTTCATATTTTGGGGGAAAAGTTGAATTCCCTTTTGAACTAAGTTGGAGTTCCTAAATGATTTATTTTATGTTCTCTCATGATAACTGCATGTGGGTGATGCAAATGAGATGATGTTGATTCAAGTGGAATGTTGACTACAAAGAGTACCTTGGGGAAGATGCCGATTGGAGACCTCTGAGGGTAGTTGGAACTCCTCGAACCATGGTGCTCTGAGACTTCCGGTCCAACCTGTTGTTGAATCCCAACGAAAGGGAGATATAAAAGCCGATGGACTGTGTGACAGTGAAGGTGTACACTCCTGGTGTGGGACATGAACGTGTGGAATGAGATATCGTTGGTTGGAGTGCTACTGGGGTTTGGTACCTTGGCCTAGACCATGTTGATATGGAAGTCTTCTCAATCAAAATATAAGTATAAATTCTCTATTCATTTTATGCTATGTATATCGTATACAAGTTATAATGTTATTATAATTTCTTGTATATATATTGCATGTATGTTCTAATGTTGCCTCTAAATGAACAAGTGTACAAACAAAGTGTTTAGTTCTGTGGAGTCATAGCCCTACTGAGATTTTATCAATAGTGATATCTAAGGATGGGTGGAACATTGTGGATCTATAGCCAGTCAGTGATTTAAATGAGGTTTAAATGAAGCATGTAACAAGGAACAATAAGCTAAATGATTTCCTGAAGAAAATCTATGGAATATAGAAATTGAGTTTCAACTGCAGTATGAACACCAGAATTGGTGCTTGAAAGTAGAGCACCAGGTGGATAATAGGATTCCAATAGCTAAAGCTTGGATCTTTTTGAAGAATTTTTGAATTATATAAGTATAAACAAGTTGCATTGAGGACAATGCAAAAATAAGGGGAGGGGATTGTAATATCCCCTGGTAGAGCCCGAGTTGTAATTATGAATTGTAAACATGTTTGTTAGGAAGGTGATCAGAGTTATAATAAGCTAGGAGTCTTATGTGATGATTAGGTCAGAGAGCCTAGGATGCTAAGGCCAGGAGCCTATTTTGTATATGTAATTATGCAAAATCATTAATAAAAATTATACATCATTGCGTGTAGACCCTCCATGAAGAAAGAGTTATGGGGGACTAAGCTCCACTAGGTGGGGAAGGGGATAAGTGTCTAAGAATAGGGGCTAAGCTAGAGGGCTTACCTCTAAAGGAATAATATTATATTATTACACTACTACATATGGGCGGATTATTCCACGAAAATTTTCCACGCTTCCACTAGTCTAATATTTGTTTTTAAACAGGGCGGGATTTTCGTCGCTACTGCCACGAAAGTTCGTCACAATATCGACAAAAATCTTAATTTAACCTAGTCGGGATTTTCGTCGCTATGGCGACAAACTTTCGTGGCAATAACAACGAAAATTTTGTCTATCTCATTGGTCAGTGTTAACGGCTAGTTGACTATTTTATCTATATATACGTGACTTTAAGAGACTTTGCGACACAGTTGCTATGGTTGCGACATTGTTCTTGGATTTTGTTTGAGTTGTTTATTTTTTCCATCACCCACTGGTTGAACAAATCCAATTCTCGATCTACATTGCTCGGATTTTGAACTTGCAAGGTTAGTATGTTATTTTTTATTGATGTACTCATTTAACTTGTAATTTTTTTTTAAATGTCCAAATTGCATTTAGATTATTTTTTCCTTGATAATATATTTATACAATATGTGTAGTTATACCATATTTCATGTCTTTGGTTTTTGGATATAGTTAGTATATTCTATGGAAAAGGGTATGTAGATTCCATAATATTCTAGGTTTATGGAATCCACATATCCTTTTCCCTTCAATTGTAGCTATAATCTCTCTCTTTTCATTGATAAAGATATGGAATTGCTCTTGAAACTCAACCCTAATCGGTGAAATGATAGTAATTGATTGTTATATTCCTTGCTTTAGCAGGGACTAATAAGATACATAAACACTAACCCTAAACTTATGTTAGGTGTATATGTCATTATTATATAAAGAAAACATTTGTACACATATGACCTTATTATAAAGTTGCTATATATGTCGTCATGATGTTGATCCTCTACACATATGATCACCTTATTATAAAGATGTTGACCTTATTATAAAGATGTAGGTCACTATAAATAAACATATCATAATCGAAAGGAGTAGCCAAAATATAAAAAATTGACAACTTAATGTTTGGTATGGTGTAGGTAAGACAATTACTTGTTAGGACAAGGATTTGTCACAATGAACGAAAATGACAGGAAGCTTGCTCGGTTAAGAGCGGCATTAGAGGCGAGGGGTGATGGAAAATGTTATTTCCCTTGCTATGATTGCAGAGGCTTTCAAAATATAATACTTTTAATAACAACAGCCCAAAAACATTGTAGGGAGAAGGGGCACGCCGAAGGGGGTTATGAATATCGTCCCTTGGTAAGAGGATTC
>ML792522.1:58872-93280 GCA_009831015.1 Picea engelmannii
TTTTCAAACTTATATTTTTTTGCTAAATATTGAAAAAATAGGGTTATTTAGCTACAATTATTTCCTATGTATTGAAGTCAAGGTAAAAAAGTGTGTTAAAAATAATATTTTACACTATATTTCAAAAGTATGACACCATAAATTAATTAAGGAAACATAATTATATGAAAAATATTAATTTCAAAAAAGTAAATGGTATACAACATTTTTAACATTGAAAAAAGCATGGAAAAATTATTAAAAACATCATTAAAAAATAAAAGATTTAGAAAAATTTGAAAATAGTTGAAAAATTAGCATTAAAAAAAAAGTGGATACATTATGGATAAGAAGATCTAAAATACCAAAAAATATTTTGGGGGTTTCTACTAGTAGCATAACTTTTGAAAATAAGGTAAAAAATGTGACCCCTAAAAAAATGAGAACTTTGTAAAGTTCTCGTTAAGTTGGTAACTTTATTCAATATGAAAATGGAAGATATTGATTTCAAACAATTTATTAATGAATATTGTTTGAATTATAGTTTTTCCTTAGGTATATGTTTTATGCTTTTAAAGAAAATGTCAACTTATATATAATTATTAAATTTTCTTTTTATTGTACTAAACAACATTGATATATTTAATATACATTTAATAGGTATAGATTGTTAAATTAGATGTAAAATTTTATAGGAAAAATGAGCATAAAACAATGAAAAAAAAGACACTATACATATGTAAAAAAAAATGTAAAATGAAAAACATTCAAAACATATAACTATCATCAAATTTTTATTTAATAAGGTAGAGATGGATGGTATATTCCAAGTGTATTGACTGAGAAGTAGTTGTAGACAATAGAAGAGGGACCCATAATTGATTGTAAGAGTGGCTTAATCATGGAAGGTCAAAATACTTATGATTTCCAACAAGAAGGGAGGGAGGATGAGGAGTAGGGGCGTTTTTATCATTCCCTCAGAGAGAGATATAGTGATGACAATGAAAAATAATATCATTTAGAGTGAAGGATATGTGAGAGAAGCACTCATTCAAGGAGGAGTGAAATGTGTTTCTTAGTTCATAGAAATTATCAAGAATCATGGGTAGTCTAACCAACACTGAGAATGGAGGGAATCTTTATTATTTTGTGTAAGGGTTGTGACCCACATGTTTTCTTGATAATATGTTTTCTTATTGATCCCTACATGTACCATTGTTTTCACAAATTTAATTTAATGGACCCATTAATTGTCTTTTATATCTATTGTTGTTTGTGTGACCACTTCCTTTATGTGTTGTGTCCTTTAGTAAAATTGTAGCCCCTTATATCTCTATTGTATTGTTGTTTGTGTGACTACGTCCTTATGTGTTGTGTGCTCTAGTAAAATTGTGGTCCTTATATCACTATGTCACCATACAATACATTGTATCCATGCAGTGTCAAGATTCGTAATGTGCATGGGACTATCATCAATACTATCTCCCTCCAATGCCTCTTCCGACTAAATAATTGTCCATTATTTCTAGATAAAGTACAATAATTAATGAGATGATCAATGTTTTAGAAATCTTCAAGACTTGATACTTGAAAATGGCGATCAATGCCTAGGTGTTCAACAATATAAAGCCCCACAAACATTGAAATAGATCAAGTGCATAGTGACAATGCATTGAAATAATAAATTCTCTATTGATAATTTGAATTTCCAATTTAATTTTAACCTTTTACAAAAACTAAATAAAAGAAACCTTCATTTAAAAAATCGTCACGTTGATACCATAGTTTCTGATTTTCCTTAAAACGAATTTTCAAGAATTCCAATCACTATGTGTTCTTCATACACATGAATGCACTAATTGTAGATGGTGAAATTTGGAGTAACATTCCATCATGGGATTGAAGGTTGATTATTGTTTGCAAAGAATATTTACTTTGGAGAAACTTTGCTAATTCTTTTTAAAGAAGTTTTTTTAGGAGTAAGTTTTTTTTTTTAATATCTATCTATATATATATATTCTTAAAGAGTTTTTAAAGAGTTTTTATAATAATACATATGTGAAAGTTTTCCACATGTTTTGTCATACAAATGGAAACCAGAATGGGTGACTTGCAAAACCAAAAAAATGATTTTGTTCATAGTACCAAAAAAAAATTAGTCCAAAATCAAACTGTAACTATGGCCTTTCTAGACCTGATAACATAAAAAAAAAAAAAAATAGATAGTAGGGGAACCTAGGTGGTCATCATTGCTTGGAGAAAAGATGAACGATTGACAACATATCAGGCATCATCGCTTGAAAGGGAATCGAACAAGACATCCAATCGATGACTGAGGATGTCATGTCGGTGGAGTTGGTTAGCCATGTCTCGTCGCATTTCAAATATTAGTTGCATATTATTTTCTGAGAACCGGAGGGGAGTGGGCGACTCTGGTGGAGGGGATGCAGTCCACATAGTTGTTTCCTCCATCTAGTCGAGGGGAATTTCTTCCTCAATTGGAAAACCAATCAATTCTATCATATGGTCGGCGTGTGGAGGCTCATTGACAATTGGTGCAATTGGCATAGTTGTTTCCTCCAGCCATTCTGGAGGAATATCTTCCTCAACCTAACAACCACCCAAATATTTTATAGCGTCAACGTTTGGATTCTTGTTAAAAGATGGTGTAGTCGACATAATTGTTTCCTTCAACTATTCTGGAGAAATTTCTTCCTCAACCAGACAACCACCCAATTTTGTCACAGGATCAACGCTTTGAGGTGGTTTTTCTGAATTGCACATGGGTTCATCAATCCAATTCTGATAAGACTATGGAGGGACAACATGGATGATGAAGGGGATATGGGGCAGAGAGATGGCCGAAGAGGGGGCAAGTTAATGGTGTCAGGCCACAAAACTATAATAGGTCGAACTGCGCTTCATCTTTTCTTGTTCACACGAAATTGGTAAAAGAGAGACGATAACAATATCCCAACACCATAAGGGAAAACAAATAGCAGATGAATGGGAAACTGAATGCAAATCCAGAATGAAATAGTCATGGCAATGCCTTACCTCCATAGAAATAATTGAAGTGACAGGTAAATATTCCATAAATACAGAAGTGATGGTGCTGAGATACCTCATAACTACTCTGATAAGCCTCAGTTTTTGTTGTATGTGCGCTATTAAATCCTCCTTCATGTGCATATGCACTACCCCCCTTCCTAAGTGAATTTTACGCATAGTGAGTTGACGGGGAGGAAGGGTGGTGGTTGTGGGAATTAACTATGTCGGGTGCATGTGTTCCAAGTGTTGTGTGAGGGCTAGGTGTCACCCCATCCGGGGGTGTAGGAGTAAGTTAATATTGTAATAAATGGACAAATTTTCAGGCATAAATTTACGCTGAATTTGGAGAAACTTTTAGATATGATTAGAGTTTCACCATGAGCCAATTTCCATATACGATAGAAATTTGTCCATACAACCATACAAACAATGCTTCAAGCATTCACCATACCATAAGCACATATAAGCATGAAGACAATATGTACCAATACCAAAACCTCTGTAGCATATCTGAACCTGTATAATGATGATATGGAACTTGTTTCATACTTCAGGAACCTAGTACTAATAGCCACTCAAGGTTTTCATGAGTTTTTCAAATGTAAACTACCTTTTCATGTACAAACTGTGTATGTGCTCTACCTTGTCTACTATCAACTCATGTATGTATGATACATTTTCACTATCATCCTGCATACACCTCAGCAAAATAGTTTTTTCTGAACCTCCAAAACTTGCTTCTTCAAACCTCAGACTTACAAAATTTCTGATGTGTCCATGAGTACTTGTAATGAATCTTCCACTAGAATAGATCTTTAATATACTCAAGAGATTCACCCCCATAATATATCCTTGATATCTTATTTATAGTTCTCCAAGTAGCATCCTCTAGGTTTTATCATCTAACCAACTTCAACCAACTTCCTTCTTTTGGGGCTAACCCACTTCTAACCACTTTTTCCACTTCTAACCCACTTTGCTACAAATAGTAATTTCTCCACTTCTAGTTGCAACTAATTTATTTTAAACTATTTTCTTGTTGCAAACACTTAAGACATGACTAACCACTTTGACTGGTCAAATTCTTCTAGGATATTCTAGAATAATTTGACTTCTTTAACTTTCTAGGGGCTTTTAGACAACACATGAGGGTTCTCCAACTTCATATGCCCATAAATCTCTAACCGTGAGGAGTTATGTGACATTCCACATATCAACATAAATTTCATGATGAGCACTATCAAAATAGAATAGTCTCACCTAAAAATACAATGATATTCATTACATTATTCCACAATCAAACTTGGGTTCCCTAACAAACTTCTAGGATTTTTCAACCTCCTAACCATTTTGACTTCACAAAGTGTCTTCCCGTGAGGGATTTCACCATAAGGGGACCACTTTGGATTTCATCCATTTGGTACTTCCCATCAACCATGATAAGAAAACAATGATCAACCTTTACATCAACCCATCTATACATCAATCCATATGGAACATCAACCCATGACAACACATCACTATGACACCACTTGGCATCAATTACATCGATCCTTTGACATCAATTACATCCATGACCCACATGTTCCAAAAATAAATACATCAATGATATTACTATGACAATACTTGACATCAATGACAACATGATACAACGCATATTGAAGAAGGCTTTATATGGATTAAAGAAGGCACCCATAGCATGGTATGGAAGGATCGACAATTTTTTGACAAGCTTAGGATTTACAAAGAGTAGTATAGATCCTAACCTTTACTTTAAGGTTGTGGATGATGGTCCAGTAATACTAGTGTTGTATGTGGATGACCTATTTCTAACAGGTGTGGAAAAGCTCATCTCAGAGTGTAAGAGAAAGTTGGTTGTTGATTTTGAGATGAAAGAAATCAGGATGATGCATTACTTTTTGGGTCTCGAGGTATGGTAGAGACGGCATGAGATATTTCTAAATCAAGGGAAGTATGTAGTGGAAATCCTGAAGAGGTGCAGGATGTTGGATTGCAAGGAAATGGATAAACCTATGGTATCAAATCTAAAGTTGCGACGATATATGACTTTAGAGATTGTGGATGTTACTTTATATAGGTAGGTGTTGGGTTCGTTGATGTACTTGATGAACACAAGGTGAGATATATGTTTTGTTGTTAACACCCTGAGTCAATATATGGAGCAACCCAGGAAAGTTAATTTGGTCGCAGAAAAACATGTGATGAGGTACCTTAAAGGTACATTGGATTATGGTCTCAGGTATGTGATAGACCATGAGTTTGGGTTATATGGATATTCGAATTCAGATTGGGCCGAAAATATTCCTCATTAGAAGAGTACTTCAACATATTAATTTAGTCCAAGCTCTAGTATGGTTTCATGGAGCAATACGAAGAAGTCATTTATATCACTCAGTATGACTGAGGATGAATATGTGGCAGCATGTGCAACAGGTAGAGAAGTAGTGTGGCTTCGAAAGATGTTGTCTGGGTTATTTGGTCTCAAACTAAAGTGACCTGCATTTGGTGTGACAAACGGAGTTACATGAAGTTGTCAGAGAATCCGATGTTCTATGACAGGTCGAAGTATGTCGATATCAAATATCACTATATCATGGATATGGTATAGAGGGTAGTAGTGAGGCTCCAGTACGTGACTAATGAGGAGTATGTTACAAATGTGTTTACCAAGACACTATCAAGGATGAAGTTTGAGCACTTCGGGGACAAGCTTGGCGTGGTCCCTCTTCAGAGGGAGTGAAGAGGTACATATGCATTGCGGGGTAGTGGATGTCCTAGGGATATGTTGTAACTATTTTATAGCTACCCACATGCCTTGGATGCATTTGTTGTGAAGTCACAGAAGTGCACATTATGAGGTACATATGCATTGCGGGGTAGTGGATGTCATGGTGACTACCCACATGCCTTAGATGCATTGGCTATGAAGTCATGTTTTACTATGGATATCTAATGATGTATAGATTCATATGTTCAATAGTCAATGGTCATGAGATCATGTGGCAATAAAGAATACCTTCCTAGTTAAGAGGGATTTTTGATATTTTGATGTGATTACAAAAGATATTCTTTTGTATTTGTATTGGTCAAACCTCGATAAAGTTATTGTAATCTTATTATATAAATCAACTCAAAATAAATTATTTTTTTATTTTTATCCTTATTGTAAAAGTCAAAACAACCCCTCTTAGGGTTGCATCTTTTCAGGAGTCAATTATGTGTATAAATAGAGGTAAAGTTCCTCTCATTTGTAAACACACACAACTCACCTTCTCTTGTGTATTTGGAGCATAGAAATGAATTTCTAGCACATGAGGTCTTGGTTTCTTGTTCTTTGGTATCTTGGTCTTGGTCTATTTGTGGAGATCTATAATGTGACATTGTACTAGTTGAAGGAAACTATACTGAAGAATTGGTTGTTGGGTTTTCTCCCCCACGAGAGTTTCTCAGGATATATCTTGTGTTCTGTGATTGTTTATGTTTCAGTGATCCTATTACTTGCAATTGTTAATGAATGTTAAAGAAGATAATTGTAACTTCTAAAATTATAACAACCTTAACATTGTAGGAAATAAAATTGGAACCCATAATTAATTATGAGAGTAGTTCTAATAATGTTTCCACAGTATTTGAGGAGAATGCGTATTATTGTCATTAATTAATGGAGAGAAGGTGGATTTTGGAAAAAGAAGATCCTGCTCATCTACAAATGGGTTGGGCTCCTAATTTTGGATAAGAAAATATTGAGATACATTGTAAGGCAAGCCAAGATTGAGAATGGTGGGAATCATGTTTTGTTGAAAGATTATGACTCAGACATTCTGATGATAAGTTGTTTCTTCCATTTAGTATTTCATGTAACATTTTTCCACAAATTTCATTCAATAGATTGGTTGATTGTGTTTTATCTCCACAAAATTCATTTTTTTTTTTGTAAATAAAAGTAGATCCTTGTATTAATGCCAACTGTAAGCTTAAAAAAAACCTGCAGAGATATTGGAGACAAGATTGCATTACTCTTTCACTAATTTCCCGAAGTCTAGATCCCCGAAACCTTTGGATCAGATCAACAGTCCATGATGGCCCGCAACCAACGATTGAGATATTCTTCGTGACTTCACACTTTGCATTGTCAAAAGATAAGATTTCTCTATGTTTCTAAAATATGAACCTTCGAACTTGCACTAGAACGACGATCCTCGACGTTCCTTTATCGCAAGTATGCATTTTGTGATTCTTCGCTTCTCTTGATTTCGGGACTTCGCATTTCGAGATAACGAAGGACTAAATTTTCCCCGTCTTCCAATACCCGAAATTGCGAGTCCTTCAGGACTAGATCGACGGTTCATGTCTCTTCATGCTTCAAAGGTCCAGATCCTCTTTCATGTTTCACCCTTTCACATTTCACGACTTTGAGACTTTGGAAAGCAACTACCTCCATGCTTCAGACTCATGTTAAACAAGTTCCTGAAATCTTCACGCTTTAGATCAATGGGACCAGATTGACGGTCCATATATTCTCGGGCTCCAACGATCCAGATCATATTTCATGATTTGCGACTTCGCGACCTTGGGAAAAAACTTCCTCCGTGCTATGGAATCCTAATAACTGAGTTCCCGAAATCATATGTCAGCTGATGATATTCTACGTTGCCGCTTGCGGTCACCCTCTCTCCTGAGCTTCTGATCATTTTTGACTTGGAAGAATTTCTAAGTAATCAAAGGTGACACCCCATTTGGGTTAGGGTTGTCTTGCTGAGCAAGCTCCTTACATTGGAGCCAAAGGGGTGAGCTTTGGGGTTGCCTGGAGTCGTGGAGAATGATTTGTTGCATGGAGTCAACCCTTGCATTGGCCATTCTATCCGCAGCCTTGTTTGCACTTCGTCGGGTGTGTGAGGGGGTTAGTGTAAGAGAGGATCTGAAAAGTGCCTTGAAGCTGTAAAGAGGGCCAAGGAGGCGCCAAATCAGAGTGATTTTCCCTGGATCTCTTCCATTCAGGATTTTTGTTGCCAAGTATATTATGATTTTGGAGTCTCCTTCAATGATCAGATAGGTTAGGTTTTGATCTAGAGACATTTGCACTCCTTTGATAAGACCCCAATTTTCTGCTGAATTGCTGGTGTCACATCCAAGATTTTCTGCAATGAGGCTTTGAATTTATCCCAAGATGTTTCTTATGACCGCTCCATAGAATGAGTGTCCTGGATTTCCTTTTGATGCACCATCAAAGTTGACTTTATGGAAGCCAGGCGGGGGGAGGGTGAGGAGGCACTTAGAGGAATTGAGGGCTTTTGAATTTACGAGGGGCTTCTAAGGAAAGGTGGAGTGTGCAAGCGAAAATCCCCATGATTTGAGGAGTGAGAGCTCACTTGGGTCAGTGGGGTAGTTTTCCTTGGCCCACAAATGAACCTGAAGAGTTTCCTGGAGATGTGAGAGGATTGTATTCCAATGGTGGGGGGGAGGAGAGGGTTGGGAATGAAAGATTCTTTTGTTCCTCTCTTTCCATAGTTGCCAAACTATGAAGCCTGGTAAGAGTTGCTAGGTTCTGTTCAGGATAGGACTTTTGGAGGAACCGAAACCCCAATCCTTGATGGTGCTTATGATGTTGTTTTTAACTCGTTTGGTTCTTCTCATGAGCTGAGCGGCCTGGTTCCAGATGTTCTCACTGAGTGGACATTTGTTTAGGAGGTGCTCCATGGTTTCTTCTTGGAGGTGGAAGAGATGGAAAATCGAGGGGCCAATGAAACCTCGTCTTTGAATATTGTCCCAGGTTAAGATATTGTTCTGAAGTAGAAGACAAAAGAATGTAGATATTTTGGGCCAGAGTTTTGATTTTCATACTGTTGTCCAGATGCTGTCCTTTTGAAGATTATGGAATTTTTCCTTATGAGTGTATCCCTCCTTGAGAGTGAGGCTTCCATGAGGTGTGTATCCCCATCTGAGAATGTCTTGGTCTGTGTTTTTTTGTATTCGCCTTTGGGATGTTGCTTGTTTCTAGTGTTGCAGATCACAGTCCATTTCCACTTGGAGCTCATGATGGGTAGATTTCAAACTTCACTAGGGAGAGTTTCCAGGGGTATTTGTCCACAAATCTACCACTTTGAGAGTGGAAAGATCTTGAATGTGATTTTCGTAGAATTGTAGATTTTCTTCTAGTTGTAGGGGTGGCATTTGCTTCCAGGAATCCATCCAAAATAGGGCATTCTGGCCATTGCGAACTTCCTAGAAAGCATGTTCCTGTATGAGTGGTCGATTTTTCGAGGCTACATTCCAGATGTTGGAGCCTTGAATTTTCTCCTGCATTCTTATAAGATGGCTTTAATGCATAGTTGGGGTATATTTTCATTTCCATAGTTTTTCCAGATCTTAGCTGGAGTTTTGAGCCATCTCCACCAAATTCTTTCTCCCATGGTGTTATTTAATTTTCCAGGGTCCTGGATGCCTAGACCACCTAAATATTTGGGCTTGCAAACTTTGTCCCAGCTGACTAGGGCCCATTTTTTGTCTGGGTTATGTCCATGACATAGAAATTTTCTTTGCAATTTCCTTATTTTCTTTATGAATGATTGGGGGTCAACTAGGGATGAGAATAGGTAAGTAGGGATGGCTTGAAGGAATGACTTTAAGAGGATGATTCTAGCTGGAAGGTTGAAGGAATGAAAGGTCCAATTGTTGAGACGATTGGAAATGGAGAGTAGGAGAGAGTCCTAGGAGATGTTTCTGGCTACTGAGTCAGAGAGAGGGAGTCCCAGGTAGCGAGAAGGAAGAGTGTAGATAGGGTTATTCAGAAGTTGTGACTTAGTATTAAAAAAAAAGAGTTGTGACTTAGCCAAATTAAAGGTGGTGTCGGAGGCTTCACTGAAATCCGAGAGGATGGAGATTAGTTTATTTTCTTCTTGCGTAGTGGGGGTGGTCATTAGTAGTGTGTCATCAACAAATTAGCTATGGGAGGCTTCCAGTTGTAACCCATGAATAGGGGGGTCTTGGAAGGAACCATTTTGAATTGAAGCCTCGATATAACATCCTAGGCCCTCAGACATTATGACAAATAGGAAAGGGGAGAGAGGGTCGCCTTGCCTTATTCCTCTTGTGGGGTAGAAGGGTTGAGTTGGGACTCCATTGACGAGGATTGAGAAAAATCTTGAGGAAATGAGGTTCATTATCCAAGAGATCCAATCCTTATTGAAACCGAAAGTTGATAGAAGAGATTTCATTTACTACTAGCTTAGTTTGTCAAAAGATTTTGAAAGGTCAAGTTTTAGAATCACACCTGGAGTGCAGGTGCTTTTAAGAGAATAAATGATTTCATGGACAAGAATGATGCTATCCATGATTTGCCTTCCTTCGATGTATCTTGATTGCTCCTTGGAAATGATGAAGGGGAGTATTGGCTTGAGTCTTAGAGCTATGACCTTGGAGATGATTTTGTAGATCACATTGTAGAGTGCTATGGGTATGAAATTCTTTGGGTTTGTTACTCTTTCTTCTTTGGGTATTAGGGTGAGGAAAGTGGCATTTAGTGTTGGAAGAAATTTGCATGAGCTGCATGATTCCTCCACCAATTGCCACACTTATTCCCTTAGCATTAGCCAACAAGAGAGGAGGAAGTTTGTGGTGAATCCATCTGGGCCTAGAGACTTGCCTAAGGGTAAATCATGAATATCTAGATCCACTTCTGCTTGCGTTATTGGTGTCATGAGAGCCTCATTCTAGTCTTGGGTGATAATAGTTGGGATATTTTGGGTTACCCACTCTATTGCTGAGGTGCAGTCCACCTTTGATTCTGAGAAGATATCCTTGTATAAGTCTAACAACTCATGCAATATTTCCTGGTGAGTGAGAAAGGTGTTTCCTTGAGGGTCTTTCAACTTCATAATATGATTGATGTGGCGTCTGTAGATCATGGATTGGTGGAATAATTTGTTTTTTTTCTCTCCCTCGTTGAGCCATTGAACTCGAGATTTCTGTCTCCACAAGATTTCTTCCTTCTTGTATCTTTCCTCCAGTTTCCTTTTGATTTCATTCTCCTCTTGCTGCTGAGTGATAGTGTGTCTTGAGTGAATGTTTTACCTATGAAGGTCCTCTAGTTTTTGTTCCATCAGTTTCCTTTCCTGGAAGATGTTCGTGAATACTTTCTTGTTCCATTTGCTCACCTGTTTTTTAAAGTATTTGAGATTTTGCTGGAAGAAATACATTTTTGATTCCCTCTGTATTTTTGTTGTGCTCGACTAGTGATGAGATAGCTCCTGGAAGTCTCGATGAGAGAGCCAAAAAAATTCAAATCTGAAGGGTTTTAACTTGGGGGTGGTGATGGTGTCAACCCATAGCTGAACCGGTCAGTGGTCCAAGCCTGCTTTTGGGAGGATGTTGGAATCTATAAGGGGTCCTTCCAAAAGGAGAGTTTCCAAAATGAGAAAATGATCTAGCCTGCAAGATATTTGTTGGTGACTTGATCTTTTATTGGTCCTGGTGTAGGTACCATTTCCATTCTTTATGTCTACTAGTTGGATATTCTGTATGAGTTCCTGGAATTTTACGCTATCCTTCTCTAGGAACTTTTTCGCCCCTTTTTCTCCTCCAGCATGATAATCATGTTGAAGTCGCCCCCAATGATCCATCACTTGTTCTTAGCTAGAGAGCCTAGGTAAGCCAGGATTTGGAGAAAAAGGTCTTTGTCTTGGTTGTTCTATGGACTGTAGGTGTTTGTGATCATTCCCTCCTTCTCCGAACCTATGGCTCTGTAGTGCACTGTGATGGTACTTGGAGTGGAGAAGCCTTAATCCAGGATGACTGTAACATGATTCCAAAATATTGCCAGGCCTCCTGAAGCCCCTTTTGAGTCCATTTGATAGGATTTGTAGCTGTGCCAACATCTCTTGAGGATGTATTCTATAGTTTTCCCTACACATTTTGTCTCTTGTATCAGGAGTATATCAGGGTCTTCCATTTTGATGCAATTTCGGAGAATCCTTTTTTGGATCTTCCATTTAGGCCTCTGATGTTCCAGGTGAGAATATTCATAGTTAACAATTTTGTGGGTGGGAGAAAGAGATCTCTTAGAGCCTCTGAATATGTCTCGAGTTGATCATATAGTTTTATGCCTCCTTTATTAGCCGATGAGCCGATTTTCTGCCCCATCGCTTGTTTTCTTTTGGGTGTTTTCTTGGATCTTGTTTGGGTCTATGTTGATCCCCAACCTAGATGTAGCCCCTGCTGATGAGTCCATAAATACTTTGTGAACTTTCTTGAGTTGGTCCTCTAGTAAGGTTTGGAGATCCTTCTTGTTGAGTGCTTCTTCTAACCTGTCTAGGTCGATTTATGCTAGGTCATGCTCATCCATTTCCATGATTGTGTCTTCCTCTCTTATTGTTTCTTTTCCTGAGACTGGGTGAGTTTGTGGATCTGCTTGATTTTCTGAGGTTGATACTCTTGTGACGACTGATATTCCTTGTGCTTGCTAGGATCTTTCCCTGTAGACTTGTGGGGGTTTTCCACCTCTTCTACCTCTAGAAGGTGATTGAGGGCTTCAAATGAATTATTACTTGGGTTGTTTCTTCCGTTGATGGTTGTGGGCTTCTTCTGTGCTTGTATCCTTTGATTTTGAACTTGGGTAAATACTTCTTTTAGTTTCTCTTCAACTATATTCTTGAGGGGGGGGGGGGCACTGAGAGGGCAGTCTCTGAAGAGGTGTCCATGTTCATGGCATTTTCGACACCTGAAAGGGATGTGTTCATAGTCTATGGTTTGGTCCCATTCCTCGTCTTGGCATTCTAGGGTAACTGTGCCTGGTAGAGCCTTATTGATGTTCATATAGACATATATCCTTGCATAAGAGGTGTATTTTCTCTGTTTGTTAGCTTTAGAAGATTTGACATATTTACCCAGGGTGTTGCCTATGCCCAGTAAAATTTCCTCTAACCAAAACTCTTGAGGTAGGGAATAAAGACAAATCCATACTGTTACAGGAAAATCCCCCTGCGAACAAGTGAACTTCCTCTTGGATCTAGACCCCTATAACTAACATAGAAAGGTGCTAACTTTGTTCACTGACATAAATTAAACCTAGATAAACTAATCTATAGAGAAGAGGAAAAAGATGTTCCTTTTTATGATGTTTGTCCTCGCCCAGTTCCAAGTTGAGCTCTGATCCACAAGCTCTTCAACAGGTCCTGTAATCCAATCAAAGAAAAAACATGCTTCTTATTATACTATGATTATTTTGAAACTAGATCTATCCATTAATGACAAGTTTATGTAGGCATACACAATATTGAAGGAAACATGCCAAGAACATGTATTAATGAGAACTCAATAGAGATACTTATAGACCTTTGATGCAGATGCAATAGCCTCACCAAGCTCTCATTGTCCAACCCCTTTATCAAATGATCCACAAACAAAATGACTATGGTTCACTGATTATCTCCCTTATGAGATCATAATTGTGATGCCTTCAATGTCCTCTAATACCACTTCTCATGAGATCATAGGTTTGCTATATCTAAAACTCCATTTGCCTTTCACCATGAGAAGGCCTCCTTATATAAGCTTGGATAGGCCCAACCACTTTAGAGATTTTTGGGATAGATTGAGGATCCTTCTCCATCAGTTGTGGATCCTCCCTAAGATCCAGCAATGACATCAAATTCGAATCAAACTAACTCCAGAGATGAGGGGGATTTTTCCCTGATTTTCCTCAACAGCCCAAGATTTCATTGAATAGCCCAACACTCCCCCAGAATGGGGCACAAAGTGTTTCAACACTCCCCCAAAGGAGGGCAAGGAGCACTGGCATTCCTTGACAGTGGGTAGGGGAGCGCTACCCAAAATTTCCTCAAAAAATCGCAGTGCTCATCCAGAATGGTGCACAAAGTGATGGAACGCTCCCTCAAAGGAGGGTAAGGAGCGCTGGAACTCCCTAACAGTGGGTGGGGGAGCGCTGCCCTTCAAAATTCATTTTTAAGTGGATTTCTCAAAGAAAAGTTTTTTTTACTCTTCATCAGATGATTTCTTCTTCTTTAACCAGCCTTTGAGGGTATTTTCAAGTGTTCTTTGTGATGTTGTTTGAGACAGGACATAGGCAAGATGGCTCTATGATGTTTGCGACATTTGCGACACTTGTGTAAAAAATGAGACACTTGAAACACTTGTAATGACGACAGTAGGTCATCATTGAAGTAAGTAATTTTGATGTGTAACAAATTGCACCCCAAAGTGCGAAGTTAGAAGACAAAAAATGATGACTAAAGTACTTTGTAGACTTTTTCAAGCAAGGGTATGGACTTAGAGAACCTGGAAGAAGTTGCACACAACCCTCAAACAAATATTATGATATGTTTCAAACCTGATGCAAGAGCATCGCTCCCAAGCCAACCATGCACCAGCCAGCCAACCCACTCAACAAATTCAAAGAGCACATTCAAGGAAGAGAGGCGCCAATCCTCTCACATTTTGAATTTGAAATTGTATTAAATGTATGTAAGGTTGGTAGAGCCAAAGCCATGCCTTTAAGCAGGCGTTAGGTAGAAGTAGCCTTTAATGGTTGTAAGGCTGGATATAGCTCCGATCTGGACTAGACAGCCCATTCAATGTAAAGTTAATGTAATTGAATAGAGTAGGTGAGATGGAGGGAAGAGCTCGAAGAGCCCTCTCATGTAAAATATCATGGATCTTATTTTGAAAAAGAAGAGAGTTAGGAGAGCTCTACGTGAGAGTCTGTGAGGGTAGCGTAGATAGAGAAGAGAGGAGAGTCGAGACTCTGTTGCAGTCCAAGCTCAAACCACATTGTAAAGAGGCATTTCTTGATTAATACAAACAGAAGCAATTTTTCCTACATGATATTTTGTGTGTGATGAATGTCTTTATGTGTTGATGATATGTTGTAGATGTGCATTTGTAGGTTACAGGAAGAAGCAGTTGTCTATTGAGTTCTTTGATATTCATGTCTGGCTTCTTTGAGGCTTCATGCATGAGTGCATGACAGAACACTGTGGGTTCTGAAAGCCAGTGCAAGGAGTGCACTTATTAATTCTGTGGATTCAGACAAAGACATGCCAGGAGGGTGCACCAATCAATGTCATTGGCTCAAGGAGGAAACCTCAAGGTTGTTGAACACCTTGATGGAGGAACTATGTAGAGGAGGACACAGTAGAAGACATAATCACTGAGGGGTTCTGTAGATCTCTGCTAGGAGGGCATTGAGCACATGCATAAAATACAGAGGAGAACTCTATTGTGAGTTCAAAGGGAAATCAAAATCACTGAGGATTCTAGAAAATTTGCCAGGTGGGTATTGAGTGGATGTGCAGAGTGCATAGGAAAAAACTCATGTGAGTTCTGGAATAGAGAAGCATCCAAGGAAGAAGACCTTCACAGGGTTACTGAAAACCCTGCAGGCTCAGCAAGGAGTGCTTGAGAAGGAAGTTTCCAGAGGGCATTTCCATCTTTTCAAGGAGAGAAAGGGACATAGACTTTAGAGGTATGAGCAACAGAGAATCTGAGGATGGATAACACCTTCCTGTGTGAAGGGACCTTACAAGGAGTGCAGAGGTTGAAGAATCCTTTAAGGATTCAAGGAAGAAAAAGCTCAGGAGAGACAATACCTTTGTGCACAGAGAAATAGCTGAAAGGAGTGCAGGAAGTCGGGGAAACCCTTCAAGGTTTCACAGTCCCGAAGCTCAGAAGGGAAAGCATAATAAAGAACGCAGGCGAGACCATGGATACAGGGTTCACAAAGAAACAAAGGCCGAGACCTTTGATACTTTGGAAATCTTCCAAGGAGGAGAAAAATGTGAAATATCAGGAGGGAGCTACAGTTTTCGTTGATTTGGAGCTGGAGAGGAAGAGGCGGTGCTAAAGAGCCCAGTGGAAGAGAGATATCTGAATCGTCAGATCTAGAATAGATAGATGATAACCATCGGATCATGGAGGACCTGCATGAGATTTAATCTCGTATGCGCAGAGGAGAGGAACCATGAAATCGCGAAAGGATCAAGACTGTCCATCATTGAAGAGGACGTGTGGCGGTAATCTGAGGACCCATCAGGGTTTAGGATATCATGAGTCTGAGAGGTAAGAGTTGGAAGGGAGGAAGTCTCGACTCACAAAGTCCCGAAGGAATCGGGGCCATCCATTTTGGAGGACAGGTGGCAGAGATCTGGGTCATATCGCAGATTTGGGTATCATGAGCTGGGAGGCGGAGGCCTTTGCTCTATAAAGTTCTGAGTCACGAGATCGCGATGCAATCTGAACCATTGATCGAGGAGGAAGGAGAGCCATGAGATCTGGCGTCTCGATACATCGCATATCGGAGGTTCATGAATTTGGAGGCCATACCAAATATCTTTGGCTATGCGAAGTCCCGAGTAGCGAGAAGTAGTAGTAACCATCGGATCAGAACCTCTTTTCTATATCGCGTATCGGGGTTTCGGAGGTTGGGAGGAATTAGTTTCGACTACATAAGTCATGAGATTGTGAGTTGTGAGGGCTTGTTCAACACGTGGCACATCCACTTGGTGGGAACCGCGTGGTCGACAGGTGGCGCAACCTAGAGCGCCCAGAGGAAGGTGGAAGCAGGTGACAAACGGAGGACACACGTCACCTGGGAAAGGAGTCAACACCCTGTTGACTTCTCGTGCTTCAGGTTCTCATAAGAAAGGAGTACAAAGGCTCAATAAACCAACTCATAAAATTGCGAGCCATGAGAAGTACTGAAGGAGTCAAATCTCCCCTGACTTTCGCATCTCAGAGTCTCGCAAAAGAAGGGCCTGGAGGTTCAACCCTTCAACTCGCGAGGTTACAAATTGTGAGTAGTGAGAAAGGGGAGTCAACCCATCACTAACTTATCGAATCTACTGGATTAGTGAAAGAGGAGAAGGAAGGTTCAATCCTTCAACTCGCGAAGCGACGAAGTTGTGAGAGGTGCTAGTTGTTAGCCCTAGTCGGAGGTCGCTGGTAGAAGCACTATTGAGAAGGGGCTATACCCGCATCTCCATCTCAGGTATCGAGAGGTTGGAAGAGAGGAGTTGAGGATCTTTGACTCACGAACTTGTGAATTGCGAGTTGTGAAAGGCGCTTTTTCCAAGGCCAGTTGTGGTCGCGTGAGGGTGAAGCTCACGCCTAATGCTTGTTCGCACAGGTGGAGATTCTGAAGGACATGTGGACTTGTTGAAGGTTCCAGAGGGAATCAAAGGAGCCACTTTGGCTCAAGGAGATTTGAACGATCTTGTGAGCGGATCTCGGCCCGAGGGTTAGGGGATCTGCATCAAGTGGTATCAGAGCTGATTTTGTTTATCTGTAGATTTTTGACAAATGATAAAAGAGGAAACCGTTACTTTGTTCATAGGAAAAGGAGAGATGGTGGGAGAAATTTTGATGAAATCAAGTGGAATTAGAAGTAGAGTGTTGAATCTCTTTGAAGATTGTTGCAGGTACGCACCAGTCAAGAAGACAGTGAAAGGACTGTAAGGGATGCTCGAAGCACTCAGGGTTGTAGAGTGACAGCAACAGATTTTTTAGGAGGGAAAATTGAGGGCAGGAAAATGGCTACTAAAGGCCATAAACGTGATGGAAAGAAGATCCATCAGCAGCCAAGCAGGTATGCAGTGGATAAAGATCTCATTGAGATAAAGATGAGGATAGAGGAACTTACATTGCAGATGCAGCAGGATGCAAGATCACATTGGGTGTATGAATGGCTCATGAAGACGAAGGTAAATTGGCCAGTCAGGGAATTGGTGGCCAGAAGACAACAGAGGCTGTTAAAGACATGGCTGAGGCATGATAAAAGATTTAGATATGAAGAGGAGATGGTTCATGTATGTGAGCCAAAGGCTGGGAGAAGTCTCAGTGATGATGAGGATGAACTAAGATCACTGGATGATCTCATAAACTGCCAAGAGGTCAGAACATAAATCCCCAATTGCCAAGAGGGCAATGAAATGAGGTTGCTGCGGTATCTCATAGATTGTTAGGAGGACAATGAGGGAATTTCACATTGCCAGGAGGGAAATGAGATGAGATCACTTCAGGATCTCATAGACTGCCAAGAGGGCAGGACTGGAAATTCAGATTGCCAAGAGGGCAATGAGATGAGATCCGAGGGTCTCATAGAATGCTAAGAGAGAAACAGAGAATAAATCCCATACTGCCAGGAGGGCAGGGGAGAGAATATGAGCTCAGAGATGAGTTCATATCAGCAAGGATAGATGACAAAGAAGGAGGATACGAGGAATCTTCTGATGATTGGGGGAATTGGGATATTCCTGCCACATCGCCCAGGGGAGGCAAAAGTATGTGTTGCTGAAGAAACAATAGATGAAAGACAGCTACCAGAGACTGTCATGGAAGCAGAATTGGAGCAGATATCAAAAGTTTCCCAAGCAGAAGAAGGAAATGAGCATTCCGAGGAATGGGTCAAATTTATCAGCTAGGAAGATGAAATGACTACAGCACTGATGCTTGTAGCAGGAGAAAAATAAGAGGAAGCAGACATCATAGATTTGGTTGAGTTGTATTAAGAGTTTGAAGCCCTGGAGAGAAGGGTGAAGGTGAAGGGCATGCACATCCAACATATTAGGTTGGAAGCAGATGAAGGTGAATTCCAATCTAAGGAGCAACTGGAGAGAGTTGGAGATACAGGGGCCATACATTTTGGAGGACAGGTGGCAAAGATCTGGGTCATATCATGGATTCAAGTATCGTGAGCTGGTAGGGGGAGGCCTTATCTCTACAAAGTTCCGAGTCACGAGATCGCAATGTAATCTGAACCGTTGATCGAGGAGGGAGGAGAGCTGTGAGATATGGCATCTCGATACATCACATATCAGAGGTTCAGGAATTTGGAGGCCAGATCAAATATCTTTGGTTATGAGAAGTACCGAGTAGTGAGAAGTAGGAGAAACCGTCGGATCAGAACCTCTTCACTATATCACATATCGGGGTTTCAGAGGTTGGGAGGAATCGGTTTTGACTGTAGAAGTCTTGAGCTTGCAAGTTGCGAGGGGTCGTGCAACAGGTGGTGCAATGTAGAGCACCCAGAGGAAGGTGGAAGTGGGTGATAGACGGAGGACACACATCACCTGGGAAAGGAGTCAACACCCTGTTGAATTCTCGTGCTTCGGGTTCTCATAAGAAAGGAGCACAAAGGCTCAACAAACCAACTCACGAAGTTTCGAGCCATGAGAAGTACTGAAGGAGTCAAATCTCCCCTGAATTTCGTGTCTCGGAGTCAGGGGAGTGAAGGAGGCAAAAGAAAAGCCTGGAGGTTCAACCCTTCAACTCGCGAGGTGACGAATTGTGCTTAGTGCGAAAGGGGAGTCAACCCATCGCTGACTTATAGAGTCTCATGGATTCACGAAAGAGGAGAAGGAAGGCTCAACCCTTCGACTCGCGAAGAGACGAAGTTGCGAGAGGTGCTAGTTGTTAGCCCTAGCCGGAGGTCGCTAGTAGAAGCGCTAGTGAGAAGGGGCTATACCCGTATCTATGTATCGTGTATCGAGGGGTTAGAAAAGAAGATTCGAGGGTCTTCGACTCATGAACTTGCGAATTACGAGTTGTGAAAGGCGCTTGTGCCAAGGCCAGTTGTGGTCATGTGAGGGTGAAGCTCGCGCCTAGTTCTTGTTCGCACAGGTGGAGTTTCCAAAGGACCTGTGGACTCGTTGAAGGTTCCAGAGGTAATCAAAGGAGCCACTTTGGCTCAAGGAAATTTGAATGATCGTGTGAGAGGATCTTGGCCCGAGGGTCGAGGGATCTACGTCAAGTGGTATTAGAGCTAATTTTTTTTGTCTGTATATTTCAGACAGAAGAGAAAAGAGGAAATCGTTACTTTGTTCATAGGCAAAGGAGAGACGGTGGGAGAAATTTTGATGAAATAAAGTGGAATTGGAGGCAGAGTGATGAATCTCTGTGAAGATTATTGCAGGTACACAACAGTCAAGAAGACAGTCAGAGGACTGTAGGGGACGCTGGAAGCACTCAGGGTTGCAGAGTGAGAGCATCAGATTTGCCAGGAGGGAAAATTGAGGGTAGGAAAATGGCTACTGAAGGCCATAACCGTGATGGAAAGAAGATCCATCAGTAGCTAAGAAAGGATGCAGTGGATAAATAGCTCACTGAGATAAGGGAGAGGATAGAGGAACTTGCATTGCATATGCAGCAGGATGCAAGATCACATTGGGTGTATGAATGGCCCATGAAAACAAAGGTAAATTGGCGAGTCAGGGAATTGGTGGCCAGAAGACAGTGGAGATTGTTAAAGAGATGGCTGAGGCATGCTAAAATCCTTAGAGATGAAGAGGAGATGGTTCATGTATGTGAGCCAAAGGTTGGGAGAAATCTTAGTGATGATGAGGATGAACTGAGATCACTGGATGATCTCACAAACTGCTAGGAGGGAAGAACAAAAATCCCCAATTCCCAAGAGGGAAATGAAATGAGGTCACTGCGGGATCTCATAAATTGTTAGGAGGACAGCGAGGGAATTTTGAATTGCCAGGAGGGAAATGAGATGAGATCACCACGGGATCTCATAGACTGCCAAGAGGGCAGGACTGGAAATTCAGATTGCCAGGAGGACAATTAGATGAGATGCGAGGGTCTCATAGACTGCCAAGACAGTAGTAGAGAATAAATGCCATATTGCCAGGATTCCAAGGGAGAGAAAATGAGCTTAGAGCTGAGTTCATATTAGCAAGGACAGCTGACAGAGAAGGAGGATCAGAGGAATCTTCTGATGATTGGGGGAATTAGGATATTCCTGCCACATCGCCCAGGGGAGGAAAAAGTTTGTCATGTTGAAGCAACAACAGAAGAAAGATAGCTAGAAGAGACTATCATGGAAGAAGAATTGGAGAAGATATCAAAATTTGCCCAAGAAGAAGAAGGAAATGAGCATTCCAAGGAATGGCTCAAATTTTTCAGCTAGGAAGCTGAAATGACTGCAGCACTGAAGCTTGCAGTAGAAGAAAAAGAAGAGGAAGCAAACATCATAGATTTTGCTGAGTTGTATCAAGAGTTTGAAGCCCTGGAGAAAAGGGTGAAGGTGCAGGGCATGCACATCCAACATATTAGGTTGGAAGTAGATGAAGGTGAATTCCAGTCTGAGGAGCAGGTGGAGAGAGTTGGAGATACACTAGTAGGAGAGTTGGCAGCAACAACACTATCACAGGGAGAAGCTGAGCAACATCTCAGTAATGAGATTGCAGAATTGGAATCTGCCACAGAGTGGCAAGTTAACACCACAAGAGGTGGAGGAGATGGCATGACGGATCATGATGATCTGCCCATTTGCAGAGAAGAAATGCAACCGTGGAGATTACATGAACAGAGCCAACCACTGGAGCAGTAGGACGAGGAGATAGAACATCTCAGAAAGATGATGTTGAAATTAGTAGAGGAGATTTGTAGAGGGAAGTTGAATAACAAAGAGACTGCAAAGGAAGCAACAGGAAAGTAGCAAAGAGATGGAGCAGAGATACAACTCCAAAGGACTGTTTGGGATCCAGGTGGATTTCAACAACGACGTTGGGGATCTCATGAGCAGGAGCTCATGAATTTTTCGCATCAGAGGAGTATGATGCAGGAGCCTCGGTCCCAAGCCAGCCATGCGCCAGCTAGCCATCCCACTCAACACATTCAAAGAGCGCATTCAAGGAAGAGAGGCACCAATCCTCTCACATTTTGAATTTGAAATTGTATGAAATGTATGTAAGGCTGGTAGAGACAAAGTTGTGCCTTTGAGCAGGCGTTAGGTAGAAGTAGCCTTTAATGGTTGTAAGGCTAGATCTAGCTCTGATCTGGACTAGATAGCCCATTCAATGTAAAGTTAATGTAATTGAATAGAGTAGGTGAGATGGATGGAAGATCTTGAAGAACCCTCTCATGTAAAATATCTTGGATCTTATTTTGAAAAAGAAGAGAGTTAGGAGAGCTTTGCATGAGAGTCTGTGAGAGTAGTGTAGATAGAGAAGAGAGGAGAGCCGAGACTCTATTGCAGTCTGAGCTCAAACCACATTGTAAAGAGGCATTTCTTGATTAATAGAAACATAAGTAGTTTTTCCTGCATGATATTCCGTGTGTGATGAATGTCTTTACGTGTTGATGATATGTTGTAGATGTATGCTGTATATGTGCATTTGCAGGTTACAGGCAGAAGTAGTTGTCTTTTGAGTTCTTTGATATTCATGTCTAGGTTCTTTGGGGCTTCATGCATGAGTGCATGACAAAACATTGCGGGTTTTGAAAGGCAGTGCAAGGAGTGCACTTCTGAATTCTACGGATTCAGACAAAGATGTGCCAGGAGGGTGCACCAACCGAAGTCATTGGCTCAAGGACAAAACCTCAAGGTTGTTGAACACCTTGGAGGAGGAACTGTGTAGAGGAGGACACAGTAGTAGACATAATTACTGAGGGTTTTTGTAGAGCTCTGCCAGGAGGGCATTGAGCACATGCACAGAATACAGAGGAGAAATCTACTGTGAGTTCAAGGGGAAATC
This sequence comes from Picea engelmannii, assembly GCA_009831015.1. NCBI lineage: Eukaryota > Viridiplantae > Streptophyta > Pinopsida > Pinales > Pinaceae > Picea > Picea engelmannii. The sequence continues at coordinate 81,417 of ML792522.1, forward strand.
AGAATCACTAAGGATTCTAGAAACTCTGCCAGGTGGGCATTGAGTGGATGTGCAGAGTGCACAAGAAATAACTCCTTTGAGTTATGGAACCAAAAATCATCCAAGGAAGAATACCTTCACAGGGTTACTGAACACCCTGCAGGCTCCGCAAGGAGTGCTTGAGCAGTTAGTTTCTAGAGGGCATTTCCATCTTTTCAAAGAGAGAAAGGGACAAATACTTTAGAGGTATGAGCAACAGTGAAGCTGAGGATGGATATCACCTTCTTGTGTGAAGGGAACTTGCAAGGAGTGAAGAGGTCGAAGAATCCTTTAAGGATTCGAGGAAGACAAATCTCAGGAGAGACACTACCTTTGTGCACAGAGAAATAGCTGCAAGGAGTGCAGGAAGTCGAGGAAACCCTTCAAGGTTTTACTGTCATGAAGCTTAGAAGGGAAAGTGTCTTCAAGAATGTAGGTGAGACCAAGGATATAGGGTTCGCAGAGAAACAAAGGCCGAGACCTTTGATACTTTGGAAATCTTCCAAGGAGGAGGAAGAAGCGAAATCTCAGGAGGGAGCTACAGTTTCCATTGATTCGGAGCTAGAGAGGAAGATTTGGACCGTTGAAGTTTCACATCCAGGTGGCACAGGAGAGCGCTACGGACGAGAGAGATCTAAACCGTCATATCTAGAACAGATAGCCGATAACCATTGGATCTGGGAGGAGTTGCACGATATTTAATCTCATATGCACAGAGGAGAGGAACCATGAAATCCCGAAAGGATCAAGACCGTCCATCGTTGAAGAGAATGTGTGGCGGTAATCTGAGGACCCATCAGGGTTTCAGATATCGAGAGTCTGAGAGGTAAGAGTTGGAAGGGAGGAAGTCTCAACTCACAAAGTCCCGAAGGAATGGGGGCCATCCATTTTGGAGGACAGGTGGCAGAGATCTGGGTCATATCACGGATTTAGGTATCGTGAGATGGGAGGGGGAGGCCTTTGCTCTACAAAGTTCCAAGTTGCAAGATTGCAATGTAATCTGAACCATTGATCGAGGAGGGAGGAGAGCCATGAGATCTAGCATCTCAATACATCACATATCAGAGGTTCAGGAATTTGGAGGCCAGACCAAATATCTTTGGTTATTGGAAGTCCTGAGTAATGAGAAGTAGGAGGAACCGTCGGATCAGAACCTCTTCGCTATATCACATATTGGGGTTTCGGAGGTTGGGAGGAATCAGTTTTGACTGTAGAAGTCACGAGCTTGCAATTTGTGAGGGGTCGTGCAACACATGGCATGTCCACTTGGTGGGAACCACATGGTCGAAAGGTGGCACAATGTAGAGTGCCCAGAGGAAGGTGGAAGCGGGTGATAGGCGGAGGACACGCGTCACTTGGGAAAGGAGTCAACACCCTGTTGACTTCTCGTGCTTTGGGTTCTCATAAGAAAGGAGCACAAAGGCTCAACAAAAAAACTCACGAAGTTTCAAGCCATGAGAAGTACTGAAGGAGTTAAGTCTCCCCTGACTTTCGCATCTCAGAGTCTCACAAAAGAAAGGCCTGGAGGTTCAACCCTTCAACTTGTGAGGTTACAAATTGCAAGTAGTGCGAAAGGGGAGTCAACCCATTGTTGACTTATCGAGTCTCATGGATTCACAAAAGAGGAGTAGGAAGGTTCAACCCTTCGACTCACGAAGCGACGAAGTTGCGAGAGGTGCTAGTTGCTAGCCGTAGCCAGAGGTTGCTGGTAGAAGTGCTAGGGAGAAGGGGCTATACCCGTATCTCCATATCGCGTATAGGGAGGTTGGAAAATAAGAGTCGAGGGTCTTCGACTCACGAAATCATGAATTGCGAGTTGTGAAAGGCGCTTGTGCCAAGACCAGTTGTGTTCGCATGAGGGTGAAGCTCGCGCCTAGTTCTTGTTCGCACAGGTGGAGTTTTCGAAGGACCTATGGACTCGTTGAAGGTTTCAGAGAGAATCAAAGGAGCCACTTTGGCTCAAGGAGATTTGAACGATCCTGTGAGAGGATCTTGGACTGAGGGTCAGGGGATCTATGTCAAGTGGTATCAGAGGTAATGTTTTTAGTCTGTATATTTCAGACAAAAGAGAAAAGAGGAAATCATTACTTTGTTCATAGGCAAAGGAGAGACGATCAGAGAATTTTTGATGACATCAAGTGGAATCAGAAGCAGAGTGTTGAAGCTCTGTGAAGATTATTGTAGGTACGCAACAGTCAAGAAGAAAGTCATAGAACTGTAGGGGACACTAGAAGCACTCAGGGTTGCAGAGTGACAGCAACAGATTTTCCAGAAGGGAAAATTCAGGGCAAGAAAATGGCTACTGAAGGCGATAAACGTGATGGAAAGAAGATCCATCAACAACCAAGAAAGGATGCAGTGGATAAATAGCTCACTGAGATAAGGGTGAGGATAGAGGAACTTGCATTGCAGATGCAGTAGGATGCAAGATCACATTGGGTGTATGAATGGCCCATGAAGATGAAGGTAAATTGGCCAGTCAAGGAATTGGTAGCCAGAAGACAATGGAGGTTGTTAAAGATATGGTTGAGGCATGATAAAAGCCTTATATATGAAAAGGATATGGTTCATGTATGTGATCCAAAGGCTGGGAGAAATCTCAGTGATGATGAGGATGAACTGAGATCACTGGATGATCTCACAAACTGCCAGGAGGGCAGAACAAAAATCCCCAATTGCCAAGAGGGAAATGAAATGAGGTCACTGTAGGATCTCATAGATTGTCAGGAGGACGGTGAGGAAATTTTGAATTGCCAAGAGGGAAATGAGATGAGATCACTGCGGGATCTCATAGACTGCCAAGAGGGTAGGACCGAAAATTCAGATTGCCAGGAGGACAATGAGATGAGATCCGAGGGTCTCATAGACTGCCAAGAGAGCAGTAGAGAATAAATCCCATACTTCCAGGAGGCCAAGGGAGAGCAGATGAGCTCAGAGCTGAGTTCATATCATCAAGGAAAACTGACAGAAAAGGAGGATCAGAGGAATCTTCTGATGATTGGGGGAATTGGGATATTCCTGCCACATCACCCAGGGGAGGAAAAAGTATGTGTTGTTGAAGAAACAACAGAAGAAAGATAGCTAGCAGAGACTATCATGGAAGAAGAATTGGAGCAGATATCAAAAGCTACCCAAGCAGAAGAAGGAAATGAGCATTACGAGGAATGGCTCAAAATTTTCAGCCAGGAAGATGAAATGACTATAACACTGAAGCTTGCAGTAGGAGAAAAAGAAGAGGAAGTAGACATCATAGATTTTGCTGAGTTGTATCAAGTGTTTGAAGCCCTGGAGAGAAGGGTGAAGGTGCAGGGCATGCACATCCAACATATTAGGTTGGAAGTAGATGAAGGTGAATTCCAGTCTGAGGAGCAGCTGGAGAGAGTTGGAGATACACTAGTAGGAGAGTTGGAAACAACGACACTGTCACAGGGAGAAGCTGAGCAACAACTCAGTAATGAGATTGCAGAATTGGAATCTGCCACAAAGTGGCAAATTAAGACCACAAGAGGTGGAGGAGATGGCATGGGGGATCATGATGATCTGCCCATTTGCAGAGAAGAAATGCAGCCGAGGAGACTACATGAACAGAGCCAGCCACTGGAGCAGTTGAATGAGGAGATAGAACATCTCAGAAATATGATGTTGAAATCAGTAGAGGAGATCAACAGAGGGAAGTTGAATAGTAGAGAGACTGCAAGGGAAGCAGCAGAAAATAAGCAGAGAGATGGAGTAGAGATACATCCCCAAAGGATTGTTTGGGATACATGTGGATTTCAACAACAGTGTTGGGGAGCTCATGAGAAGGAGCTCATGAATTTTTTGCAGCAGAGGAGTATGATGCAGGAGCATCGCTGCCAAGCCTGCCATGTGCCAGCTAGCCATCCCACTCAGCACATTCAAAGAGCACATTCAAGGAAGAGAGGCACCAGTCCTCTCACATTTTGAATTTGAAATTGTATGAAATGTATGTAAGGCTGGTAGAGCCAAAGCTATGCCTTTGAGCAGGCGTTAGGTAGAAGTAGCCTTTAATGGTTGTAAGGCTAGATCTAGCTCCGATATGGACTATATAGCCCATTCAATGTAAAGTTAATGTAATTGAATAGAGTAGGTGAGATGGAGGGAAGAGCTCGAAGAACCCTCTAATGTAAAAGATCTTGGATCTTATTTTGAAAAAGAAGAGAGTTAGGAGAGCTTTGCGTGAGAGTCTGTGAGAGTAGCGCAGATAGAGAAGAGAGGAGAGTCGAGACTCTATTGAAGTCTGAGCTCAAACCACATTGAAAAGAGGCATTTCTTGATTAATGCAAACAGAAGTAGTTTTTCTTGCATGATATTCTATGTGTGATGAATGTCTTTACATGTTGATGATATGCTGTAGATGTATGCTATAGATGTGCATTTGCAAGTTACAGGCAGAAGTAGTTGTCTTTTGAGTTCTTTGATATTTAGGTTTGGGTTCTTTGAGGCTTCATGCATGAGTGCATGACAAAACATTGCGGGTTTTGAAAGCCAGTGCATGGAGTGCACTTCTGAATTCTATGGATTCAGACAAAGATGTGCCAGGAGGTTGCACCAGCCGAAGTCATTGGCTCAAGGAGGAAACCTCAAGGTTGTTGAACACCTTGGAGGAGGAACTGTGTAGAGGAGGACATAGTAGAAGACATAATCACTGAGGGGTTCTGTAGAGATTTGCCAGGAGGGCATTGAGCACATGCATAGAATACAGAGGATAACTCTACTGCGAGTTCAAGGGGAAATCAAAATCACTGAGGATTCTAGAAACTCTGTCAAGTGGGCATTGAGTGGATGTGCATAGAGTACAAGAAAGAAATCCTTTGATTTATGGAATAGAGAAGCATCCAAGGAAGAAGACCTTCATAGGGTTACTGAACACCCTACAGGCTCAGCAAGGAGTGCTTGAGCAGGAAGTTGCCAGAGGGCATTTCCATCCTTTCAAGGAGAGAAAGGGATAGAGACTTTAGAGGTATGAGCAACAGAGAAGCTGAGGAAAGATAGCACCTTCGTGTGTGAAGGGAACTTGAAAGGAGTGCAGAGGTCGAAGAATCCTTTAAGGATTCGAGGAAGACAAATCTCAAGAGAGACACTGCCTTTGTGCACAGAGCAATAGCTGCAAGGAGTGCAGGAAGTCAGGGAAACCCTTCAAGGTTTCATAGTCCTGAATCTCAGAAGGGAAAGCGTCTTCAAGAATGCAGGTGAGACCAAGGATACAGGGCTCACAGAGAAACAAAGACCGAGACCTTTGATACTTTGGAAATCTTCCAAGGAGGAGGAAGAAGAAAAATCTCAGGAGGGAGCTACAGTTTCTCTTGATTCAGAGCTGGAGAAGAATATTTGGACCATTGAAGTTTCACATCCAGGCGGTGCAGGAGAGCACTGCAGAAGAGAGAGATCTGAACTGTCAGATCTAGAACAGATAGCCGATAACCATCGAATCTGGGAGGAGTTGCACGAGATTTAATCTCGTATGTGCAGAGGAGAGGAACCATGAAATCCTGAAAGGATCAGTACCATCCATCGTTGAAGACGATGTGTGGCGGTAATCTGAGGACCCATCAGGGTTTCGGATATCAGGAGTCTGAGAGGTAAGAGTTGGAAGGGAGGAAGTCTCAACTCATGAAGTCCCGAAGGAATTTGGGCCATTCATTTTGGAGGAAAGGTGGCAGAGATCTAGGTAATATCATAGATTCAGGTATCGTGAGCTGGGAGGGGGAGGCCTTTGCTCTACAAAGTTCTGAATTGCGAGATCGTAATGTAATATGAACCATTGATTGAGTAGGGAGGAGAGCCATGAGATCTGGCATCTCGATACATCGCATATTGCAGGTTTATGAATTTGGAGGGCAGACAAAATATCTTTGGTTATGCGAAGTCCCGAGTAGCGAGAAGTAGGAGCAATCGTCGGATCAGAACCTCTTCACTATATCACATATCGGGGTTTCAGAGGTTGGGAGGAATCAATTCTGAATGTAGAAGTCATGAGCTTGCAAGTTGCGAGGGGTCGTGCAACACGTGGCATGTCCGGTTGATGGGAACCAAGTGGTCAACAGGTGGCGCAATGTAGAGCGCCTAGAGGAAGCTGGAAGTGGGTGACAGACAGAGGACACGCGTCACCTGGGAAAGGAGTCAACACCCTGTTGACTTCTCATGCTTCGGGTTCTCATAAGAAAGGAGCACAAAGGCTCAACAAACCAACTCACAAAGTTTCGATCCGTTAGAAGTACTGAAGGAGTCAAATCTCCCTTGACTTTCGCATCTCAGAGTCTCACAAAAGAAAGGCCTGGAGGTTCAACCCTTCAACTCGTGAGGTTACGAATTGCAAGTAGTAAGAAAGGGGAGTCAACCCATCTCTAACTTATTGAGTCTCATGGATTCACGAAAGAGGAGTAGGAAGGTTCAACCCATCGACTCGTGAAGCGACGAAGTTGCGAGAGGTGCTAGTTGTTAGCCCTAGCCGGAGGTCGCTGGTAGAAGTGCTAGTGATAAGGTGCTATACCTGTATCTCCATCTCACGTATGGGAGGGTTGGAAAAGAAGAGTCGAGAGTCTTTGACTCACAAATTCATGAATTGTGAGTTGTGAAAGGCGCTTGTTCCAAGGCTAGTTGCGGTCGCGTGAGGGTGATTCTCGCGCCTAGTTCTTGTTCGCACAGGTGGAGTTTCTGAAGGACCTGTGGACTCATTGAAGGTTCCAGAGGGAATCAAAGGAGCCACTTTGGCTCAAGGAGATTTGAACGATCCTGTGAGAGGATATTTGCCCGAGGGTTGGGGGATCTACATCAAGTGGTATCAGAGCTAATTTTTTTTGTCTGTAGATTTCAGACAAAAGAGAAAAGAGGAAATCGTTACTTTGTTCATAGGCACAGGAGAGACGGTGGGAGAAATTATGATGAAATCAAGTGGAATCAGAAGGATATTGTTGAAGCCCTGTGAATATTATTGTAGGTACACAACAATCAAGAAGACAGTCAGAGGATTTTAGGGGACGTTGGAAGCACTCAGGGTTGTAGAGTGACAGTGACAGATTTGCCAGGAGGGCAAATTGAGGGCAGGAAAATGGCTACTGAAGGCCATAAACGTGATGGAAAGAATATCCATCAACAACCAAGCTAGGATGTAGTGGATAAATAGATCGTTGAGATAAGGGAGAGGATAGAGGAATTTGCATTATAGATGCAGCAGGATGCAAGATCACATTGGGTGTATGAATGGCCCATGAAGACGAAGGTAAATTGGCCAGTCATGGAATTGGTGGCTAGAAGACAACAAATATTGTTAAAGAGATGGTTGAGGCATGCTAAAATCCTTAGAGATGAAGAGGAGATGGTTCATGTGTGTGAGCCAAAGGCTGGGAGAAATCTCAGTGATGATGAGGATGAACCGAGATCACTAGATGATCTCACAAACTGGTAGGAGGGCAGAACAAAAATCCCCAATTGCCAAGAGGGCAATGAAATGAGGTCACTACGGTATCTCATATACTGTCAGGAGGACAGCGAGGGAATTTCAAATTTCCAGGAGGGAAATGAGATGAGATCACTGCGAGATCTCATAGACTGCCAAGAGGGCAGTATTGGAAATTCAGATTACCAGGAGGATAATGAGATGAGATTTGAGGGTCTCATAGACTACCAAGAGAGCAGTAGAGAATGAATCCCATACTGCGAGGAGGCCAAGGGAGAGAAGATGAGCTTAGAGTTGAGTTCATATTAGCAAGGAAAACTGACAGAGAAGGAGGATCAGAGGAATCTTCTGATGATTGGGGGAATTGGGATATTCCTGCCACATCACCCAGGGGAGGAAAAAGTCTTTGTTACTGAAGAAACAATAGAAGAAAGACAACTAGTAGAGACTATCATGGAAGAAGAATTGGAGTAGATATCAAAATCTTCCCAAGTAGAATAAGGAAATGAGAATTCTGAGGAATGGCTCAAATTTTTTAGCCAGGAAGCTGAAATGACTGCAGCACTGAAGCTTGCAGCAGGAGAAAAAGAAGAGGAAGTAGACATCATAGATTTTGCTGAGTTGTATCAAGAGTTTGAAGCCCTGGAGAGAAGGGTGAAGGTGTAGGGCATGCACATCCAACATATTAGGTTGGAAGCAGATGAAGGTAATTCCAGTCTGAGGAGCAGTTGGAGAGAGTTGGAGATACACCAATAGGAGAGTTGGCAGCAACAAAACTGTCACAGGGAGAATCTGAGCAACATCTTAGTAATGAGATTGCAGAATTGGAATCTGCCACAGAGTGGCAAGTTAAGACCACAAGAGGTGGAGGAGATGTCATGGGGGATCATGATGATCTGCCCATTTGCGGAGAAGAAATGCAGCCGAGGATACTACATGAACAGAGCCAGCCTCTGGAGCAGTTGAACAAGGAGATAGAACATCTCAGAAAGATGATGTTGAAATCTGTAGAGGAGATCAGCAGAGGGAAGCTGAATAGCAGAGAGACTGCAAGGGAAGCAGTAGCAGCAACAAAGAGATGGAGCAGAGATACAACTCCAGAGGACTGTTTGGGATCTAGGTGGATTTCAACAGTGGCGTTGGGGAGCTCATGAATTTTTCACAGCAGAGGAGTATGATGCAGGAGCATCACTCCCAAGCTAGCCATGTGCAACCAGCTAGCCCACTCAGCACATTCAAAGAGCGCAATCAAGGAAGAGAGGCACCAATCCTCTCACATTTTGAATTTGAAATTGTATTAAATGTATGTAAGGCTGGTAGAGCCAAAGTCGTGATTTTGAGCAGGCGTTATGTAGAAGTATCCTTTAATGGTTGTAAGGATGGATCTAGCTCTGATCCGGACTAGACAACCCATTCAATTTAAATTTAACGTAATTGAATAGAGTAGGTGAGATGGAGGGAAGATATCGAAGAGAAATATCATGTAAAATATCTTGGATCTTATTTTGAAAAAGAAGAGAGTTAGGAGAGCTCTACATGAGAGTCTATGAGAGTAACGCAGATAGAAAAGAGAGGAGAGTCAAGACTCTGTTGCAGTCTGAGTTCAAACCACATTGTAAAGAGGCATTTCTTGATTAATACAAACATAAGTAGTTTTTCCTGCATGATATTCTATGTGTGATGAATGTATTTATGTGTTGATGATATGTTGTAGATGTATGTTGTAGATGTGCATTTATAGGTTACAGGCAGAAGCAGTTGTCTGTTGAGTTCTTTGATATTCAGGTTTGGGTTCTTTGAGGCTTCATGCATGAGTGCATGACAGAACACTGCGGGTTTTGAAAGCCAGTGCAAGGAGTGCACTTATTAATTCTGCGGATTCAGACAAATACGTGCCAGGAGGGTGCACCAGTCAATGTCATTGGCTCAAGGAGGAAACCTCAAGGTTGTTGAACACCTTGGAGGAGGAACTATGTAGAGGAGGACATAGTAGAAGACAGAATCACTGAGGGGTTCTGTAGAGCTCTTCTGGGAGACAGAGTACAGAGGAGAACTCTACTATGAGTTCAAAGGGAAATCAGAATCACTGAGGATTCTAGAAACTCTTCTAGGTGGGCATTGAGTGGATGTGCAGAGTGCATAGGAAATAACTCCTTCGAGTTATGGTATAGAGAAGTATCCAAGGAAGAATACCTTCACAGGGTTACTGAATACCATGCAGGCTCAGCAAGGTGTGCTTGAATAGGAATTTGCCAGAGGGAATTTCCATCCTTTCAAGGAGAGAAAAGGATAGATACTTTAGAGGTCTGAGAAACAAAGAAGCTGAGGATGGATAGCACCTTCGTGTGTGTAGGGACCTTGGAAGGAGTGCAGAGGTCGAAGAATCCTTTAAGGATTCAAGGAAGACAAAGCTTAGGAGAGACAATGCCTTTGTGCACAGAGAAATAGCTACAAGGAGTGTAGGAAGTCAAGGAAACCCTTCAAGGTTTCACAGTCCCGAAGCTCAGAAGGGAAAGCGTCTTCAAGAATTTAGGCGAGACTAAGGATACAGGGTTTGTAGAGAAACAAAGGTCGAGACCTTTTATACTTTGGAAATCTTCCAAGGAGGAGGAATAAGGGAAAGCTCAGGAGGGAGCTACAATTGTTGTTGATTCAGAGCCGGAGAGGAAGATCTGGACCATTGAAGTTTCATGTTGAGGTGGCGCAGGAGAGAGAAGAGGAAGAGAGAGATCTGAACTGTCAGATCTAGAATAGATAGTCGATAACCATCGATTCTGGGAGGAGCTTCACGAGATTTAATCTCGTATGCGCAGAGGAGAGGAACCATGAAATCCCAAAAGTATTAAGACCATCCATCGTTGAAGAGGACATGTGGCGGTAATCTGAGGACCCATCAGGGTTTCAGATATCGGGAGTCCGAGAGGTAAGAGTCGGAAGGGAGGAAGTCTCGACTCACAAAGTTCAGAAAGAATTGGGGCCATACATTTTGGAGGACATGTGGCAGAGATCTGGGTCATATCGCGGATTCGAGTATCGTGAGCTGGGAGGCAGAGGCCTTTGCTCTACAGAGTTCCGAGTCATGAGATCATGATGCAATCTGAATCGTTGATCGAGGAGGAAGGAGGGCTATGAGATCTGGTGTCTCGATACATCGCATATTAGAGGTTTGGGAATTTGGAGGCCAGACCAAATATCTTTGGTTATGCAAAGTCACGAGTAGCGAGAAGTAGAAGCAACCATTGGATTAGAACCTCTTCACTATATTGCGTATCAGGGTTTCGAAGGTTGGGAGGAATGAGTTTCGACTGCAGAAGTCACGAACTTGTGAGTTGCGAGGGCTCGTGCAACATGTGGCACGTCTGCTTGGTGGGAACCGCGTGGTCGACAGGTGGCGCAACATAGAGTGCCCAGAGGAAGGTGGAAGTGGGTGACAGACGGAGGACACGCGTCACCTGGGAAAGGAGTCAACACCCTGTTGACTTCTCGTGCTTTGGGTTCTCATAAGAAATGAGCAGAAAGGCTCAAGAAACCAACTCACGAAGTTGTGAGCCGTGAGAAGTACTGAAGGAGTCAAATCTCCCCTGACTTTCACGTCTCAGAGTCTCCCAAAAGAAGGGCCTAGAGGTTCAACCCTTCAAATCATGAGGTTACGAATTATGAGTAGTGCGAAAGGGGAGTCAACCCATCACTGACTTATCATGTCTCATGGATTTGTGAAAGAGGAGCAGGAAGTTTCAATCCTTCGACTCACAAAGTGGTGAAGTTGCGAGAGGTGCTAGTTGTTAGCCCTAGCTAGAGGTCGCTGGTAGAAGCGCTAGTGAGAAGGGGCTATACCCGTATCGCCATATCGGGTATTAGGAGGTTGGAAAATAATATTCGAGGGTCTTCGACTCACGAAATCGCAAATTGCGAGTTGGAAAAGGCGCTTGTGCCAAGGCCAGTTGTGGTTGCGTGAGGGTGAAGCTCGCGCCTAGTGCTTGTTCGCACAGGTGGAGTTTCCGAAGGACCTGTGGACTCGTTGAAGGTTCTAGAGGGAATCAAAGGATCCACTTCAGTTCAAGGAGATTTGAACGATCCTGTGAGTGGATCTTGGCCTGAGGGTCGGGGGATCTGCGTCAAAACCCAAGGCAGGCATACCTATGCTTGGGTGATAAAGACTTGCAAGTTATGGCTTCCATAAGATACACTGCGGATCCATAATTGTATTAACAAAAATGTATATCCACCAAAGATACAATGTGGATATTTACTCCCATGACATGATGATGCAGGAGCATCCGCACCTTGTCGTGCGAGCCTGCACGGGAAGATGGAAAAGACTTCAAAGGGAGACATCAGGGTCATGGTCGTGACTATTTTGAGGAGCGCCGCCGATTGAATAAAAGAATCCATATTTAGGCGTACTTATGTATCAATTGGGACCTGGAGC
>ML792522.1:99929-144184 GCA_009831015.1 Picea engelmannii
GGCCGAGGCGCGAAGCCACGAGAAGGCGAGATCGCGGGATCGGCATTTCGGGACTTCGGAGTCCGGGTGTGGGAGGACAAATTCTCCGAGCGGCGAGAAGCGAAGGAAGAGTCAACGTTGACTTTCCTTGGTCTCGGGAATCCTGGAAAGGGACATTTGATGTCGGGACTCGCGAGAGGCGAGATTCCGAATCTCTTCCCCAGGCTAGTTGTAAAGGGGAAGTGTGTGTCTCCCGATAAGGGAGGGAAGAGTGCCAACTCTTCGGGCCGTGGATTGTGAAGGTCCTGGTGGGGCGACCGTGCTCGCTGAGGGGCAGGTAGGCGATCACATGAACTAATCGTAGCCACGAAAAATACACAGTGGATCCACGAGACAAAAAGACATAGCCATAGACCAATACAAAGTGGATCTATGTGACAGTATATGTGTCAATATTCAAGAGAAACTCCATCGCAACCTGGGTAAAGGACATATCAGAGTGATCACTCAACCTAGGGTATCCTTATCGATATCAATGCAGTACGAGTCTAACCATGTGAATAGATGTCTTGACGTCGAACATGGTAGAAACCACTTGATTACTGATCAATGAGGTAAACTGTTAACAAGCACGAGGGAAATCATCATTGATGTCAATGATTCTCAAGGTACCCTAGTACATTCCAACAAATGTGAATAAATGATATGAATTTGAACATCTGTGGAATCATCTGATTAGAGGTCAATGATGTAAACCCATTTTCGGAAGCGAGGAGGCTTTCCATTGAGGAATGCAGGTCCCAAGGTACTAACTGGTTTCTAAGTCTAGTTCCTGGATAATGTGTTGAATTCGACAGGAACAAAATCCTCGAAGGAGGGCCTTGATGTATCCCCCATCAATGACATGAAACTGACATAGATATGTTAATTGGTGGATCAAATGAAACATGGACTGACATGGGTATTGAAACAAGAAATTTGTGATGGTTGACTTTCGAGGCATATGCTTCCCTTGAACAATGAGGCACAACAATGAAAACATGACATGGACCAAAACATGATGATTCAGTGGATAATGTGAATTTCTTCGGGTGACCAAAAGGAGTAAAGAAAATCAAAAGATTGGTTCAGTGAAGAGGTTAAACGGATTAAAATGTATGCAAAGAAAAAGTGTCATGTTCAAGGGTGACGTAAGAGTGACTGGTGATGTTTTCAAAAACTGCTTGGCTTTCTTCCTTCAAATTTCCCCCCCTTCCAGATAGAGTACCTCTTTTTGATTTAATGAGCTCGAGGAGGATAACACATGCTCGATACAACTCACCTTTGGTAAGTCCCTCTTCCTTTGTTTAATGAACTGGAAGAAGTAAGGGTTCGGTCCCATATGGGCCCTTCAATATATGATTGTTTAACGAGTCCAGAGAAGGTGAACTCTATGATTTTCATGTTTAGAGAGTCTGAAAAGATCTTAAAGACGACTCCATTGTTGTCCTTTTTCATAATGTTAGTCTCGCGAGGCTGAAAAAGAGATAAACTACCAATCGAAAGATACCCTTTCAAACCTTTTAAGGAGTGTGAAAAGAAGAAAGATCACTCGACAATCTTTTCATGTTTAGAGAGTCTGAAAAGATCTTAAAGATGACTCCATGGGGTTCCTTTTTCATGTATCCATGCGAGTCTAAAAAAGAGATAAAAGTTTACTTCGTTGCGTTCTCATGTGTTTTCAAGCATGAGAAGGAACTAATACCATGATCGTTAACTTATTCTCATGCATTTATGAGCATGAGAATGAAAAAATACTAAGCTCGGTATTGGTTTCATTTTTACACAAGCTTGAAACAAAATTAAATGTATGCTTGCAAATTCCCAACGTAATGTTCAAAGGTAGGGATACCCATGGATGGTTGGTACTCTTCCCCCAGCTTGAAAAGATCATGGTATAACTCCATAATGATAATCAAAGGATAGATACATGCCCCCCCAAGCTTCAATTCATTCACTGACTTTGAGGTTGTCACCAATTGTTGTACTAGATGGAGAAAAAGGATACAGGTGGATGACATGAAGGTTCAAAAAATGAAACCTAACGAAAGACTCGACTCGGTACGAGAGGCGATTGTTTCATTTTTTAATGAGTTTGAAATAGTAAAAGAACTATGCTCAAGGTTCCGGGTTCAATCCCTAGATTTATGTTTCATTTTTTAACGAGCTTTCCACAGAGAGGAAAACTATGCTCAAGACCTTTGTTTCATTTTTTAACGAGCTTTCCACAGAGAACAAAACTATGCTTGTAGCTTATGTTTCATTTTTTAACAAGCTTTCCATAGAGAGGAAAACTATGTTCATGACCTCAGCTTAATCATGGCTTCCAAGAGGACAATTCTCTGGAAGGAATACATGTGAAGGGACAAACATTAATCATGGCTTCCAAGAGATCTTCGCTAGATGGAAGAAAAGCACTTTGGAAGGAATACATGTTGATGACCTCGATAAGGGTAGGGAGATTTGGATCTAATAGCCCCATCGAAGAGATCACCATGTCAACTACCGGATCTAAGTCATATTCTTTGGTAGTTTAAGGCATGGGAGATAACGCCACATAATTGACCTGTGGCAGGGGTGATACCATTTGCATATAAGAACCGTTTATGGAGGTCAGTGGGTTGGTAATCAATTTAGGACCAATGCATGAAATTTAATCAATAGCCATAATTCTTCCATCGTGAGGGAAATATATCACACGAAAAAAATTGGACACAATATTTTTCATGGCATAGACATAATTTCGCCCAAGGAGTAAATTGAAATCCAAGGGTCTTGGACTACCATAACATCAATAAAGATAGTTTTCCCTCCCAAAGTTATAGGAAACTGGGGAACGATCCATAAAGGGTGGTTGGTTCTTCTGTTAAAAGAGAACAAAGTCTGGGTAACTAGCATAAGCTGAGGATAACCCAAATCTTGCCAACCAATAGAGGACAAAATACCAATGGGAAAACCTTCATCTATCAGTTCATGAGGAACGTCCTGACCACAAACATGTACTGTAATATTGAAAGGAATGTGAGAGGGAAGATGAGGTCTAGTTAGCACACCCGAATTAAAAATGATTGCCTCATTACTTGGAGGGGGTTTCATGGGAGAGGGAGGAATGCCCCCAACACAGTAGATTCTGTATCAATGAGAAAAATGTGGGAAAAATCAGATTTATTCTCTAATGGGAGAGTAGGATCGACTGATAATGACATCAAATTGACCACTTGGGTTTCATTCTCCAAGGCGAGAATGGGGTTGATAGGTGGAAATGAATTGAATGCTTGGGTTGCACTCTCTAATGGGAGAGTGAGATCGACTGAAGATGAGATCGGATTAAACACTTTGTCAACTAGTTCAACTAAGGACGTGACAATATTGACGACATGATCAACCAGACTGACTGATGAAGGGACTGGAGCAACCACTTTGGCACTCGTTAGAGGAGGAGTGGGATTGACCACGTTGGCACTCTTTAGATGAAGGGTGGGACTGACCAATGACAATACTGGATTAATCACTTGGGTTTCACTTTTTATATGAAACATGGATCTGATCGATGATAGAACTGGATCAGCTACTTTGGTTAGTGGTTCAACCGAGGATGAAACTAGATTGACCACCTAATCAACCAGACTATTTAGGGATGGGACCAAATTGACCATTCCATCAACTAATGATGGGTTGGGGGAAATATTATGATAACCAATTGGAAGTTGAAGCTTTTCCAAAAGAGAATAAGCCTCTTCCATACGAGGAAAAAGGTGAGAGTTATGATCACCTTCACATAACATGCAAGGAAACTTGACAATTTTCTTCTTCTTACCAACCTTAATGTTACTAGTTGACGGGGCATCACCAGCATGTCCAGCAGGGGCCAATGACGTGGAGGACCACATTTATAAGACCTTGGGAAGACCAAGCCAATCCATCAGAAAGTTGTTACCCTTAAAAAGACTACAAGGGAATTTGGGTTTCAGATTCTTCGTTTTAATCTTGTCAACCTCATCAACACTCCCAGTATGATTAATAGTAGCTGGTTGCTTGGATCCAACATATGATATGGTTGGAGGCTCGGTCCTTTTTGGGTTCTTCTTCTTCTTCTCTTTCTATTTCTTCTTCTTCTTATCAACCTGGCTACTTTCTTTAGAGATTTAACTAGGCGAAGAAAGAGAAAGGGAAGGAGACTTAATGGGTGAAGAAGGCAAAAAGTCGACATGAGGTTGATGTGTGGGTGGTGTACTTACATCTGAAGTATTAGGTGTAGTTGAAGCATTAGGAATATTCGATATCACTGGAGTGGGGAATAACCAAACTAGTAATCTGATTGTGAGTCCTAGAAGACTCAGTGTGGCAATGTACGGAGGACCAATGTTTCCAAAATAAGGAAAGGTGAAAGGTTCCCTGGGACAAGGGGTTCCTCTATTGGTACTCCCAGGAGTTGATGCCATTATCACTAACTCAACTTGAGGTCCACTAAGTAAAAAAAACAACACACGATGTAAATCTAAGAAGTAAAGAATCAAACAAATCTTCCTACAATGAAACCACTAGTTGGTGATGAAATCCAATGTCGTGAGATCAATATAGGAAGGGGTGGGGATAGAGCGGGTGGATCAGTTACATTGGCGACCTTCTTAACAGACTTATGCCTTGGTGCAAGATTTCACATAGTAAATGTGGATTTACCCTCCAAGGTGTTAGAATATAAAGGATGTGCTCATTTTACCATTGACAATACTATTGTCACCCAACCATAAACTGAAGCCACCCTTCAAGAACCTTAACCTTGACAGAGAATTATTCCGAAAGAAAACCCTCGGCTAGATAGCCAAACAAAGGGTAGCACACCTTTCCCCAAGGATAGCGCATCAACAAGAGATGATAATATATTCCAAACCCTAGAGAAGAGATAGTCCAAGCCAAACGTTATCTTCTAGTTGTAGCAGCTGCAATGGCAACTCTCCTCGAACCTATGCACAAGACTGGGCACTGTAGTGTGCACAAGTTGCTTCTCTGCAATTCTGAGATTGCATGCCAGAATGAGAACTTGCCTCTTGTATTTATACTAAATCTGGCTAACTGCCTGGGCCGACTTCTCATTCTAGGTATTTGTCTCTTCAGTATAGATTAATTCTTCTGGCCGACTTCTTCTCTTGGAGGCTAATAACCTAATATAAATTATCCTCTTGATCCGACATGTATTCTAGGGTTATTAGCCAACTCATTAGGGTTTTTGCTTTCCTTCTAGAGTATTTTATTCTCATTAGGTTTACACATGGAGGTAAATACCTCCCACAACTACCATAATATCAACACTTCCTCCTATATAGGGAGGTATTACAGGTAATGGTGTTGAGCACAAACATACCATTCACTCGGTAACATCAACATAGACTATCTCATGACTAGATCATGAGCACCATTGTTGGACCTTGACCAACTTTTGAAGTTACCTTGTCATATTTGATCATTTTTGGGACTTCGACAGCCTATCGAAGATGGAGTGCAGAGATCAAGGGATCTCGGCCCACTTCGAGTCCCTTTTTGGGTTTTGGGAATATGTAATGGGAAAGGGATGCCAACCCGTGGGTTTATCCATGCTTAGGCCCATTTTGAATGTATAAATAGACATATAGGCATCTAATAGAGGAAGAAGGATTGTATTGAAACCAATGTGATATAGGCTAAGTGTCAAGAAGGGATCTGTGTGATCGATAGCTTTGTGCATTCTGTATAGACTTGCAAAGATTAGTGCAAGTCCCTATGTGAAGACATAGAAGGCTTTGTGCTGAGAGGCAAGGAAGAAGGATCTAACGAGTTGAGCAGATCTTCTTTCCTATGCGAAGTAAGGGTTCCTATGTATTTGTTCTTTTAACCGACTGGCCAACAATAATATAGAAGAAGAGTTGGTGGACGTAGCCCCAGGGTGGGGGTGAAGCACGCAAATCTTTGCGTTATGGTTTGTGCCTTGACTTGTTGTGCTTATCTCTGCTTTTGCTAAGTGATTTGATATATTTAGATGGATATATTTATTCTTTGTGCTTATTATATAGGTATGCATAGTAGATCTTATATGTATAAAGATACTTAGTGCTGAACTACTAGATCTGACCTGTTTACTGTTGCTAAGTGCTAAGTTACCTTAGATCTAAGTGACTACTATGATGCTCTGTGCTATCTGCGAAGTATAATAAGGACCGAATATTGATGAATAATCAATGCTAAGTGCTCTATAAGCAATATAATCATAGATCTATGTCCCAGCTAAGGTTGCATACATTTGAGTCCTGCAACCACTCCTGCCTCTACCTCAGGTGAGACTTCATCTTCTTCGCAGGTGTTGCCGAAAGGGATGATAGTTAGGGTTTTGTTGGTGTGCTCTTGTAGTGTTGAACCATGGGTATACCCCTATGCCAACAAATGGTTCTGTTGCTGGGACCTGAAACTGTGATTGCTAGGAACTGAGGAAGAAGAAGCTTTGTGCAAAGGTTCGTCCTGAAACTGTGGAATCTTTGTGCGTGGATATGTGCCTTAGTGTGAAATAATTCACTTGATCTGAAAAGATCTGTGCTAAATAAAGGAAGGAGAGATCTGAAGAAAAGAAGTGAGATTTGAATGCTTTGTGATCTAAGAAAGGTAAAAGTGGAAGTTTATGAAGAAGAGAGGTCAGATCTGCAGAAAAGAAGTAAGAACTGTAAAATTTGTTCTCTAATAAAGGTAAGAATAGTTAAAAGGTCTTAGATCTGGAATCTTTGTGCTCTATAGAAGTAAAATAAGTGAAAATTTGTGTTTCTAGAGTATGGATCTAGGTATATTTGATGGATTTTGTCCTGGCTTGAAAACTAGGGCTCTGATAAGAATAATGATAGATATGTTATACCTATGCATAGAAAGAATGTTTGGACTAACAAATGGATGTAGGATCCTAGAAATATTTTTTTGGAAACTAGCTACCATGATCCTAGTGCGCAGTATAGAAGAAGTTGGGGATAATTTAAAAGGAAGAGAGGATTAACCCTATGTTACAGTTGCAGAATAACGAGACATATAGATAAGGAATGCCCTAGTGGAAGAACTAGTTTTCTTTGTTGCAAAGCTTTGTACCATGAAGTATTGGATTTCCCTAGAATGATTGCTAAGATTGAAAGAACGAATCTGAATGAATAAAACCCTAAGGTAGATCCAAAAATAGTAGAACCCCAGCAAGAATCAGAGAAGGTATTTCTACAGATGAAAGACA
The DNA here is from genome assembly GCA_009831015.1 of Picea engelmannii. Taxonomy (NCBI): domain Eukaryota; kingdom Viridiplantae; phylum Streptophyta; class Pinopsida; order Pinales; family Pinaceae; genus Picea; species Picea engelmannii. The sequence goes on from ML792522.1 coordinate 107,182, forward strand.
CCTTGAACAATCATCGACATGTTAGGCTACCAGAGATCTTTAAAGAAAAAGAATGCATTGAAGCAAGAATAAGATACTTCGACATTGACTCTATCCTTGATGAAGAAACACCAGTGAAAATTATGCCATAAAGAACTTGGGAAGCCATAGGGAAGCCTGATATGACCCCTTCATTAGGAGGAATAGGACTATTCAGAGGAAAACTGGTGAACCTATGTAGAAGGCTCACTCAGATATCTATGAATGTCAATGGAACTTTGACAGAAGAAGATTTTGAGATTATCAAGTTTATTGAGGATAGCGCCCCATTTACTATGTTACTTGGAAAACCTTGGATTGAGAGAGATCAAGCCAGAAAGAAGGAAGAAGAAAAGGTATTACAACATCAGAGACAAGAGATAAAAGATTTCATGACCAGAAGGATCGTGTAGTTGATTGAAGACCAGGAGAAAAAATCAAAGTTATTTGACACTAGAAGCCCGTACATCAAAACTGCAAGAAAATTAGAGGACTCACAGAAGATTGAATTATCTATCTCAGATATAGAATAAGTACTACCCCTGAGTCTTAGGAAAGAATCTCAGTAGCATGAAGTGACTATGTCCAAGTAAAATAATAATCATAATGGGAAAGGAACAACCAAGCCAAATCTCATGGGGAAGAAGGCTAGAAAGTTGAGTAAGAAGAAGGCTAAGATTGAAAGGTTATAGCAGGTTCCTGAGGGTACCTCGCAAAAGGAAAACTTGCATAATTTGAACTTCGTCGAGATATCAGAATAGTGACATAGGCCACTTCGTCATGGAGAAGCAATATAGCCATTAGAGGCCGATATATCCGTTCGACTGCCGCTCCAGATGGATAAAAGAGAATTGATGGCCCATCACTAGACCATCAGACCACGCCATAACGGACATAACACGAATTAATGAGGCTCATACCCGTTGCAAATAAAACCATTGCCAATGTCACCTATTTATCTCATCGCACCATGACCGAAGAAAACTTTTTCCAACTGAGAATTTGAAGCCTGCAGACTAGCAAGTGTATACAGTGATCATTGCGCCCTCATTGTTCATTCTTGAGCAGTGTCTGAGATCATTGTGACCCCGATAATTTATCCCAGGTGCGTATGTCGGAAGAGCTTAGCGTACTTGAAGAATCTGCGAAGGAAGTACTCACTAATATCAGGACTGAGAAAATCATGTCGGAAAGAAGGATGTCTACAGGTGTGCAAGCATCATCAACAGGAGGAGTCCAAGCTTCTCCATTGACTGCTCGTGGAGCAGGAACTTCTAGAATTGCAACAAAGACAATAATGAAGCACATAGAGGACATTGTGAATGACAAGCTGATTCTGAGCATTCTACATTCCTACCTACCCCCTCTAAGCGGTGCCATCAACCGAGACAACATGCCCAAAGATTTTGACTATGCTTTGGTCACGGTGTACCTCCCAAAAGGGATACGCGTAGTTCGAGTTGACCAGGATAAGCTCGCAGCGTTGAAGTTTAGTGACTTCAACCTTGGTGACAGGAAGGCTTACAACATGCTCGCCTTGTACAAGTATTTGACCAAGACTAAAGGAAAAAATTCGAAGATTATTCCACATCCATGGACCCAGAACCTCACGTAGTCCACACTACTCAATGTGATGAATATCTCGCACTTCAGATGACATCAGGAGGTGATTGCATGTGTAAAGTTACTATTGTCGTGCTATCAAGAAGGTTACTTATGGTTGAACCGTCGCATCAGTGTGGATCCGAACTTGATCAATCAGATCAAAGGGCTGAGCATCCAGGGCCCTGATCCATAGGATTTTTACCATAGAAAGACCTAAGATCGAGAATTAGCATAGAGAATCAAAGAGACTTATGGTGATGTCGAGAAGGGAACACAAGGTTACAAGGTAACCTCTATCCAAAATGACACAATGCACCTTGCATGTCAGCTGATCGCAGGCAAGACAATTTGCAAGAACTAGCCCACCCAAGTGAATGGATTCATAGTTGACCTCACAGGAAAGTGCGCGGAGGGACTACAGATGAATTGGGCACAGTACCTTGTAAAATAGTTGGAGCTTGATTGCAGATAAGCGCAAGACCAAGGGAATGAGTTCCACTTTAGTTGGATTCTCATCCTAATGGCATTCACTGCATGGGAAATGCTGGAAGGTGCGACCTTCCCTGACATCGAGCCCTTCGAAGCTCAAGCCATGAAGTTCTGTATGCTATGGTACTCTAATGATATGAACAAGCAGTGATAGTCCAATGTCGTCTTCCATAATTACTACAACCAGTTGAAACACGCCATCCAGTCCGAGCCCTGGATGACCCTGAATACCCTCCATAGGTTTTGACCCTTAATGAAGTTGAGTGCAGACCGCCACTTCATTTATATAATAGCATGTGCTGATGAGCACAAGCAACAGTTTCAGTCATATTACAAGAAAACATAGGAAGACTTAGAATAAATCACTAAGGAATGGTTGGTGAACCTCCTTATTCCAACCAACCCTATGGAGTTGTTTGATGTAGATAGCCCAGAAGCTGCGCAGGATACACCCAGACCAAGCAATACGAAGAAGCCTGAAGAAGTTCATGATGTAGACAACACATCTTTGAGGACTGCATCGATTTCACCGGATGAAGGGGGTGATGGCGAAGAGATCGAAGGTGCATAAATTTAACAACAAAAAGGAAACATACCACCATATAGGGACGATAAAGACTCATCGAATAAAAGGAAGGTCTCACCTCCAAAATCTTCCTCCCGGAAGAAACCTAGAACCCCTGTAACCAAGATGAGAACTACCCTCACATTGGATGATTTTAATTTCATCATCGCAGCTGTGAATGATGATTCATAGGAGGTATTAGAGAAGCAGGAGGTGAATTAGGAGCAGATGTATAATCACATTGATATTGAACTCCAAGGAGTGCAGCAGGCACTCCAATCTAGCCGCACAGTCTCCACGACGCCTCTGACAGCAGGAACAGTAGAACCAGGAGATGAGCCAGCCCAATTGCACCAGATTGTCGATAAAGTTGAAGCTCACCTTTGATGAGCTCAGGAAGAGACAGTGCAATCCATCCATGCTTTGACAAAGGTACAGGGAGTACTTTTTGAGCAATGCAGTGCTGCCGAATGAGAAAAACTTGATCTTCAAGCACAATGGGACAACGAGAAAGCAGAGCTACAACAGAGAAAGGAGCAGTTGATCGCAGAGCAACTAGAAGTAAAGGAACTGGTTAGTAGATCACTTCGCTCGTTGACCATCATAGAAGTGAAAGATGAAGAAATAATTCCGCATTAGGTGGCACAACTCGAAGAAGTGATCCAACAGCGCATCACAGACCTGGAATTTCGTACTGTGCCTGAGACCCCTCAAGAAATCAGATAGCTAAAAGACGCAACTGCTCGCAGTTTAGTTGGCAGAATGAAATCTCTTACCTTGGAGTGAAAGAATATGAGCTCTAGGAGTGCTCAGACATATGAAAACCTCACAGAGAATCCATATTTACAAGCATTGGATTCGTAGCTCCAAGAAGCGAAGCAACATGCAGATACGTTACAGGTGCAACTAAAGGCCTTGTCACCAGTCGAGAGAATGAAGAGGTTTCCAGAGCAATGCATGGCGCAACAACAAATCCACATGATCCAGACAAAAGTGATGGAAGTCTCTCAACAACTTCAACCAATGCAAGAGAAGGCATGCCAACTGTTCACTGAAGTTGAAAGCTAAGGAGTAGAACTTGAACAAGTTGTGAGTGCAACAGAACAACACCTAGAAGGACCAGTCAATGACGCACTCATCCAAGAGTTCAATGAGCAAGAAGCAGTAGCATTGTAGCAGGTCAAAGCAGCTCGAGCCAAACTCGAGGCATTCGAGGTGGAATTGCTCAGACCAAAGTGACTCGGGACGAGTCATAGGTGAGTGTTGGGGGCTTGTTGGCCCTTGACCAAGTTTTGAAGTTACTTGGTCATATTTGATCATTTTTGGGAATTCGACAACCTGTTGAAGATGGAGCACCAGATGAAGCAGAGATCAAGGGATCTTGACCCACTTTCAGGTCCCTTTTTGGGTTTTGGGATTATGTCATGGGAAAGGGATGTCGGCCCATGGGTTTACCTAGGCTTAGGCCCATTTTGTATGTATAAATAGACATATTGGAATATAGTAGAGGAAGAAGGATTGTATTGTATCTATGTGATATAGGCTAAGTTCCAAGAAGGGATCTATGTGATCGAGAGCTTTGTGCATTCTGTATAGACTTGTAGAGCTTAGTGCAAGTCCCTGTGTGAAGACATAGAAGGCTTTGTGCTGAAAGGAAAGGAAGAAGGATCTAGCGGGTTGCGTAGATCTTTTGTTTTGTGCGAAGTAAGGGTTCCTATGACTTTGTTCCTGTAATCGATTGGCCGATGATAATATAGAAGAAGAGTTGGTGGATTTAGCCCCAGGGTGGGGGTGAACCACGTAAATTTGTGTGTTATGCTTTGTGCCTTTACTTGTTGCTCTTATCTTCTTTTTCTAAGTGCTTTGATATATTTATATGGATATATTTATGCTTTGTGCTTATTAGATAGGTATGCATAGTAGATCTGATATGTATAAAGATACTTAGTGTTGAACTACTGGATTTGACCTGTTTACTGTTGCTAAGTGCTAAGTTACCTTAGATCTAAGTGATTACTGCGATGCTCTGTGCTATCTACGAAGTATAATAAGCACTGAATATTGATGAATAATCGATGTTAAGAGCTCTATAAGTGATATAATCATAGATCTGTGTCCCAGCTAAGGTTGCATACATTTGAGTCCTGTAACCACCCCTACCTCTTCCTTGGGTGAGACTTCATCTGCTTCGCAGGTGTTGCCGAAAGGGCCAATAGTTAGGGTTTTGTTGGTGCACTCTTGTAGAATTGAACCCTGGGTCTACCCCTGTACCAAAAAATGGTTCCGTTGCCGGGACCTAAAATTGTGATTGCTGGGAACTAAGGAAGAAGACTATCTGATTGCTGGGAACTGAGGAAGAAGACTATTTGACTATATGAGCTATCTGGACTATTATTATCAAGAAAGGAAGAATAAATGTCCTGATTTCTGAGCCTGAACCATTCCCCACCCTGGGCCATTCCTTTGACACTAAACAAAGTGTAACTTGGAGAGAATTAATCTGCCCTAAGGAATGCATGTCCCTGATTGCTGAGCTTGGACCATTCCCCACCCCGGGCCATTCCTCTGGCACTAACAAAGTGCAACTTGGAGAGAATGAATACACCCTAAGGAATGACTGTCCAGACCATTTCCTCTATTAACCACAAGAGGAAAATACTGTCCTATATAAACCTCCAAAACAAACCATTCCTCATGTTAACCACAATGAGAAATCGTTGTCCAACGAGGTGGGCCAGTCTTCTTGAGTAAACCTCAAGAAGAGATACTGCCCTAGACCACTCCCCATGTTAACCACAATGGGAAGTCGTTGTCTATGATACATCAACAATCTGGACCATTTCCCATGTTAACCACAATGGGAAATCGCTGTCCATTAGAAATCTCAATCCACTTTCCAAACTAGAAAGAATTTGCTCACCTTGGACCATTTTTTGAACTGAAAAAATGACTGTCCAATAATACATTAGTGCTCCCTCCCAACCTGGGAGTCTTCCTTTTTCAATAAGGAAGTTGTCTCCACAAGATCCATCTTGAGTATGCAAAATCTTTCAAATTGGATAGAATCTTTACAAAAATGTATTCTTATCTATAGAGATATGTATTGGAGAACTACTTTCTCCTTTCTGGACTTCAACATGGATAATGTAATGCTTGATTTCAAATGTACTTCATTCTGGAACATTGGTTTTTCTCTAAAGGGTTCATGTAGCTCTGATCAATAAAGTATATCATTGTTGGAACACTGGGACATATCCATGTGGCACTTCTTCTGTCATCATGAGATATCATCTTGATACAGTATCTCTGTTATAGAAAATATTCACCATGATTTTGTTGTGCACTGGAGGTTCTCCAACAAGTTATCTTTTCCCATCTGCATACCAGGGTCTCTTTCTAGTATGCCTCAAAGTCTTGAGGTTGCTCTTCATACTCTCTTTGTTCAATTGTTTTGGAGAACAGTCTTTGCATTTATTTGATGTAGAACTCCAACTCATGGATGTTGCAGATGATATAATGACTCATGTAGAGATATGTCTGGTTTACTGGAACAAGTGGTCATCATAGTCTTCTCCCTCCATCTGGGAGAACCTCTAGTTCTGGATCTTGCAAATATTTTATTCATAAGTCTTCCATACATTGTTCTTCATCATAACTTTTGGTTTTTGCTTGATTACTTTCATATCAGGATGGTAATCTTGTGATTTAAGAATATAGGGGCTTTCGCAGTGCAAGATATTAGGTAATCTTGTGATTCTCAATACAATGACTGGTTGTTCATGCTTCTCTTCTTTCTTGGAATCTTCATGTTCTTCCTTATGTTTTTCTTTATCTCTTGGGTCCATGGAGTTTCTTATAGATTCCATGCCCTAAAGATTCCATTTATTTATTTCATCATAGGATCACAGATGTGGATGGACAACCAGGGATACTTTAAGGCTTCTCTTTGAATAAGTATTCTTCTAAGGTCGAACTGAACATGTACTGCCTTTCATGGCCGCTACCATGGATATATACTTCATCATCTTCAATGGATCATATCATTATCTCCCTCCTAATCCTTGCTTCATGCATGCTCTTCTCTTTGGTGATGTATAATCGATTCCCTCCATTTGGGAGAGTCAATGCTTTTGTCTGCATCCTTGTTCTCTTCTACAAAGTGTTATAAGTCTTTCTTCAATTTCCTCCTGGTTGTTGACTTCTTTCTATCTTGCTTCTTCTAAGTCTCTTGTAATAGCTTCCACGTGATTTTCTTTATGTATTTCATCTTGACTTGTATAATGATAGAAATCCTTATCTTGTTATTCTTCCATAGGTATAGGTCTTCTTGGAACATATTATCTTCTAAGAGATAGATATATGTACAGAGACTATACAAACAAGATATGTACAAGAACTAAGAAGAGTATTGTTACCTTCAGAAGAGGAAGTCTCTTTCATCTTTCTTAGTCTTCTTTGTAGGTTCCTTTTCTTCGGAAACTGATGCTTTGTTTTTATCCTTCCTTTTCTTTAGCTCGAGACAATGATTCTTGAAGTGACCATACTTTTGACAGTTGAAGCATTGTACCTATGAAACATCTTTCTCTTGATTTGGCTTCCTCCTTGAACCAAACTTCCTTTTGTTCATAAAATTCTTGAATCTTGTTGTGAAGGCTTGATCATCATACTTCTTTTGGGGTTTCTCTCTTGCAGTGATCCTGGATTCTTCTTGAGCACAGCAAGTCCAAAGTTCTTCAAATGTAGGATACTCCTTCCTTATGTTCATGCTTGCGGAAAATGCATCCCATGTCTTGGGGAGACCATTGAGTACTATGTTTACCAATTCCTTCTCTTAAATGATCTCTTAAATAGCTTGTAGTTCATCGCTTAATTGAGAGATCCTCACAAATTATGATGTTATGTTGCCGTCATCATTCATATTCATGTCACGGAGCTCATTCTTCAGACTCATTCCTTGTCCAATGTTTCTGATTGAGAAGAGGTTTGTTAGGGAATCGTACATCTTCTTTGATGAGTCAAGATGGGAGATGTAGGATATCAAGTGGTATTTTATATATTCCACTATGATACTGATAGCATTTATGTCATCGTCTTTGAACTTCTCCATGACTGCAAGGTTCTGTGGTTCCTTCTCTTTCCCTTCTTCAAACTCTGGTTTCACCATATTTTCTTTCACGATATCCATCACTTTATTCTTGGCAAGGATGAGGTCAATCCTTGTCTTCCATGATTTGAATTTAGAAGCTCCATCTAACTTATTTTTTGGCTTCATAGAGTAAGTCATGGCTGCTTTGACTTGGTCAACCCTAGATTTGACCACAAACTCAAACTTGATGTCTTGGATTGCTGAGAGTATCAGGATATGCACTAGGCTAGGGCACACTGATCTATCTAGATATTAGGTCAATCTCTTCATTTAAGGTGCCTCAACAAGAGGATTAGGGTTTTTGCAACTGCACCTACTAGTAACCCTAGCGACAGTGCTATGGTGACTGCTTTTGCTAGAAACCCTAGCGACAATTCTTTCAATGAGCTTAATATCCTTATAGTTATGTTTCCTTCCAGTGGTTATACTGAATGATGGAGGTGTGGGCCCATAACCTGTTAGAATATAAAGGATGTGCTTGTTTTACCATTGGCAATACTATTTTCACCCAACCATAGGTTGGATCCACCCTTTGAGCACCTTAACCTTGACAGAGAATCATTCTGGAAGCCAACCCTAGGCTAGATAGCCAAATAAAGGGTAGCGCACCTTTCCCCAAGGATAGTTCATCATCAAGAGTTGATCAGATATTCCAAACCCTAGACAAGAGATAGTCCAAGCCAAACGTGATCTGCTAGCTGCAGTAGCTGCAATGGAAGCTCTCCTCAAACCTGCGCACAAGACTGGGCATTGGAGTGCATATAAGTTGTTGCTCTGCAATTCCGAGACAACCTGCCAGAATGAGAACCGGCCTCCTGTATTTATACTAAATATGGCTAACTGCCTGGGCCAACTTCTCATTCTGGGTATCTGTCTGTTCAGTATATATTAATTCTTCTGGTCGACTTCTTATCTTGGAGGCTAATAACCTAATATAAATTATTATCTTGAGCCAACATGTCTTCTAGGGTTATTATCCAACTCATTAGGGTTTCTTATTTCTTTTTGGATTATTCTATTCTTGTCAAGTTTACACATGGAGGTAAATACCTCCCGCAGCTACCATAATATCAACACAAGGAGCCCAAGTGAGTTTGAGCAACATCTGTTCCAGGTACAGTGAGACTTCCCTTCACCGTCACCTTGTGTAATACCTTCAATATTATGGATACTAAGGTCACCAGCTCACAGTCATCCCCTGGGTGGGTATAGTCAACAGTCTAGTCCGAACGTATGGGCATGATAACAAGTCTGAAATCCTTCAAGAGAACTAAGGAAAAGTGGACTAGTAGAACTCCATAGGACCTCGAATAGATTCAGAGTTCACGAATCATCGAGACCAAATGAATACAATTGAACCTCAAGAAGAACCCCCAATATATGATCTGACTACTACGAATGGTTGAACCACAGAGGTATAATCTTCATAACTCTCTCGAATGCGACCTCTTGCATAACCCTTGTGTGAGAGGGGGATCCCGATAAGCTTATACAAAAAATGGATTTTCTCTCCCTATCACAAGATGCTAAGTTTGTTTGACAGATTTGGAAAGTTATCCTTTCAACCTATTCCAAAGCCCTACACCTTAAGCTAATGTAGGTTTGCTAACAAAAAATGTAAAAACGTTTGATAAATTTTAGTTTAGCACTTGATTTTAAGGCTGTTGTTTACTCAAGAGGAACATGGAGTGGACTAATTGATGTTTTTACTGACTCTAAGCAATGCAAATAAAATGAGAATGAAAATATTTCATTTCGATGAAAGCTTTATTACGAGAAAGAGAAAACTTTTATCATTCCCAAATGTATAATGTCCCAAAATGCCAAAAACCATGCAATTCTTCTACTTCAAATGAAAGCTAGTTTCACTACCCAAAAGAAAGAATGCAACTATGGTCTTTTTTTTATTCTAATGTAAAAATAAAGTAAATAGAAATCCTTTGATGCTCTAATACTTTCAATCAAGAGAAAGAGTCCTATGCAGATGCAAAGACACAAAGAAAAAAGGGATACAAACAAAGCATGCACTCAAGGCAGTGAGGTATGAAAGAAAAAAGTAGAAACTTGTTCTAACAATAACTCAAACAAGGATTCTACAACAAATCAAGCATTCAAGGAACACAATAAAATACAGAGACAAATCCAAGAAAAGACAGAGAGAAAGAGAAAATCACTCAAATTGTCCCGACAAAACAAGTAGTTGGAAAGGGAAATTTCAAATTTATGAAAAAGTTTCAAGCTCCAATAAAGACAATAAGGGGTGATAAGCACCAAATATCAACCTAAAAAACTTCACAAACCAATCACAAATTCTGGGTAAATACTTCCACAAAACAAGCTGATAAAATCTGAGCAGAAAAGGGAAAAAATCCTCCAAAAAGGAGACCAACACTCCCTGTATCAAGGGTACATAGTACTACAACACTCCCTAAATAAATTTTGGGGAGTGCTAGAGCTATGATATGGCCTATAGGTGGGTTTTGATCCACCCATAAATTCAAAAAATAGTAAAAAAAAATGAAGAAAAAACGCACCCAGAATGCATAAAAATTTGTGAAAATGCTAGTGAAGGTAGGAGAAGGCCAATGGATGATGAAAAAATAGTAAAAGTGATCTGAAAGGTGGGGAAATATAAGTAAATACAATAGGAATTTCTTGGGGAAAATGACCTCAAATATCAAATCGAACAGTGGATAGATCTTTGAATCTCCTTACAACAACTTTCATTCAATCAGATACGTGAAAAAATAAGTAGATCGACTCCAAATATCAAAGAAGAAGAATGATTCAAAGTAAGGAAGGAATATGTCAAAAATCCAAACAAAACATCATCAATTCTTAGAAGAAAAAATGTTGGAGGAAAAAAACAAGGACACACTAAGATAGTAATAACCCTGAGAGGATGAAAAAGAAAAAACTAGACTCAGAGATCAACTCCCAAAAAGGATTTTAACAAAAAAATACCAACTCTCTAGTGTCAAGGGTACCAAAGAATTGCAACGCTCTATGGGAGTCTACAAGGGAGTGCCAGCTCTCTGGTGGTAGAGGCAGAGGAGCGATGGGCTCTCAGAAGAACAAAATATTGCCCATAACTAAAAAACTCAGGAAAATCCAGAAATTGAGTGTGTATGGGATACATCCAATATCAAACAACACATCTAAGAATTAGAAACACAACATGAATAAGATCTAAAGGAGAGAAAAATCGAAAACAATACCAAGGAAGGAAAACGAAATTGAAAGGTTCGTTCCCCAGTGGAGTCGTCAATTTTTGTTACAGGAAAATCCCCCTGCAAACAGGTGAACTTCCTCTTGGATCTAGACCCCTATAACCAATACGGAAAGGTGATAACTTTGGTCACTGACATCCCTTTAAACCTAGCTAAACTAATCTATAAAGAAGAGGAAGAATATGTACCTTTTTACAATGTTTGTCCTCGCCCAGTTCCAAGTTGAGCTCTGATCCACAAACTCTTCGACAGATCCTGTAATCTAATCAAAGACAAAGCATGCTTCCTATTCTACTACGATTAGTTTGAAACTAGATCTATCAATTAAACACAAGTTCATGTAGGCATACACAATCTTGAAGGAAACAGGCTAAGCACATGTATTAATGAGAACTCAATAGATATACTTACAGACCTTTGATGCAGATGCAATAGCCTGACCAAGCTTTCCTTGTCCAACCCCTTGCTCAAATGATCCACAAACAAAATGACTATGCTTCATTGATTATCTCCCTTATGAGATAATAATTTTGATGCCTCCAATGTCCTTTAATACCACTTCTCATGAGATCATAAGTTTGGTATCTCTAAAAATCCATGTGCCTTTCACCATGAGAAGGCCTTCTTATATAAGCTTGGAGAAGCCCAACCAGTTTAGAAATTTTTGGGATAGGTTGAGGATCTTCCTCCATCAGTTGTGGATCCTCCCTAAGATCCAGCCTTGACCTCAGATTCAAATCAAACTAACTCCAGAGATGAGGGGGATTTTTCCCTGATTTTCCTCAACAACCCAAGATTTCCTCAAACAGCGTAGCGTTCCCCTAGAATGGGGCACAGAGTGTTGCAATGCTCCCCCAAAGGAGGGAAAGGAGTACTGGCAGTCCCTGACAATGGGTAGGGGAGAGTTGCCCAAAATTTCCTCAAAAAAGCTCAATGCTCCCCCATAATGGTGCACAGAGTGCTAGAATGCTCCCTCAAAGGAGGGTAAGGAGTGTTGGCACTCCCTGATAGTGGGTAGGGGAGAGATACCCTTCAAAATTCATTTTTAAGTGGGTTTCTCAAAGAAAAAGGTTTTGTAGTCTTCATTAGATGATTTCTCCTTCTTTAATTGGCCTCTGAGGGTATTTTCAAGTGTTCTTTGTGATGTTGTTTGAGACACAACATAGGCAAGATGATTGTATGATTTTTGCGACACTTGTGAAACTTGCGACCAAAATGTGACACTTGAAACACTTGTAATGATGACAGTAGGTCATCATTAAAGTGAGTAATTTTGATGTGTAACACATACCGGTTCATATGCAAAGTTTTCCCTTTCTGGGCATAAGCGGTATGTCCAGAAATGTAGGTAAAGGCCAATCGAGTTGTAGAAATACAACCCCCCTTCAAAGATCCTATCCTTGTCCCCCATATTGTAGAATATTAATGTAAATAATACTTTGGAGCTTAGTTGGATCTCATAGTCTCCCTTGGGGTTCCACCCACCTTGATATAGTGAGCTATGTCCTTTTTTGAAGGCCAGAGACCTAGGAAATTTCCTATGAGAGCATGGTCTCTCATGAAATGTGTATGCTCGCCTATCCTGGTGTTTTTGATGATGTACCTGGGTGTGACCGAGGCTTAGGGGATGCATTTGTCGGGTATCCAGGCCTAAGTTACTTTTGGATGCGAGGACTCCACATCCATGTTCGATTCTTTGCTTACATCCATTTCTTCTTGCAGGTATTGGTCCCATAAGTGAAATGGTGGCTCAAAGGATGGACGATGCACTCATGAGTTCTATGGATCATTTGTGACAACGTTAAGGTAGGAGGGGGCTTCCGCCCCCCCTTCTTTTCCCATTCTTCTGTGGTGGTCGGTGTCAGGGAGTAGAGGCTCTTAGCATGTACAGAGGAGGTCAAAAGTGGTTAGGGTGGGAAGGAATATGAATCATGTAAACCCTAAACCTTGCAGAGCTCTTCCTAGTGATGCCAGTGAACCTTCCATTGATTTTAATGTTAAGGTAAGAAATCCCTCCACAAAATTCATTTAATATCTTGGTCAATTGTGTTTTATTTTCATTGTTATTTATGTCACTCCTTGCTTTATGTGTTTTGTTTTTTTTCTTTGAGAAAATTATAGTGCGTATAAGACTATGTTAGCTTGGTACTATTGAGGGTTTGATTTATGAATGTTTGAGAATGATTTTAGTGAAAGAGTTTGTTGGGTAGAATTTTTGGAGAAGAAAAAATATGCCCCTAGAGAAAATGGGTGTGAAATATGAAGTTAAATTTATATAGACAATGGTATGACACATGGAAGAGGAGGAGGAACACTATTAAAATGGTATTAAAGAAAATGAAGATAAGATGAATCATAAATCCATTGAGTTGTTGAGATCTATGACTACTAGAATGAATTCCATGGAAACAACCGAGAGAACAAGCACTAGAAAAGATATTCATGATGTGAGTGGTGTTGAACAAGAATAAGAAGACTCAAGGGAAGACATTGGAGAATCCCAGGATCCATAAGAGATACTCATAATATTGTTGATCAATAAGAATGGTAGACTGAGAATGGAAAATCCTACATACTCATGAATTTTAAACCTAAAAGAACTGATAGATTGGATTGGGGAATGGAAATGTTCTAAAAATTTAAGAAAATGGAAGACCCTATGATAGTGAATATTGTATGCACCAAGAGGAAGGGTCATGCATCATTGTGGTGGGTTAATATATAATTAGATATGGATACTAAGGGAAATAATAAAATTAGATATTAAGATAAGATGGTTTCCATGCTAAAAAGGAAATTCCTATTTGTGGATTATTTGCTAAGTTTATTTAGTAAGTTGTAAAACTTGAAACATACATAAATAATGGAGAAGGAATCCATCAAATAATTCCTTTAGATAATCTATCTCATACAGGAAAAGTGATAAAGGTGGAGATGTTATTGCTAGATATATCCATGGTTTCTGATTTGTTATCCAAGACATGATTAGTAGGGTGATAATATGGTTTTTTTGTAGAGGAACACTAGCTATCATTGAAGGTGGGAGAAAACATATTAATCAATCAATAGACTTCTCAAGGAATATGAGCAAATGGGAAATTCAGAATTATTTCTAGTAGGGAAAAAACAAGTGGAAGCAAGGGATACGAGACCAACACAAGTGACCTGAGTCAAAGACTTGAAATAAATTACATGAACACCTTAGATGTAAAGTATCTCTTATAGGAAGAGGAGGACAATTTAAGGGAACATGCTTAAAGTTTGGAGCACAATGATAAATTGTTATCTTTATAGAGAACTTAAATTTCTAAAAAATGCGAGAAGGAACATAACTCAAGTAGTGGAAAGTGCAGTTGGGATAGAAAACATAGACAAAGTATTTTAGGAGCATAGAGATAATCACATGTTATGGAGAGATTTATTGAAACCAAAGGGAGACCTTGAAGAGAAAGAGATAAATAAGTGGAGGTTCATATTCAAAACCAAGTGCAAATTTCAGGGTAAATGTTGTTCTCTTATTGTTGATGGAAATAGTATTGAAATCCTCCAAACTATGAAGGTGTTTTAGAATTTGAATTTGAGGTTCATATAGCACCCAAATGTATATAGATACTCTTGGTTGAAAAAGAGACATCGCATCATTGTATTCAAACAATATTTGGCAACGGTAAAGAAACAAAATTATCAATATGAATTTTTCTAATATGTTTTGCAAATAGATTCCCATCACTTTTGACTGGGAAGACCATGACAATTAGATAGGAATTTTGTTCAATATGAAAAGAATAATACCATCCTATTGGAAAAGGGTGGAAAATGATTGATATTGTTTCCCATTAAGGAATAAAATTGGACAATGGTAGTGGAAAGGTTATGCTATGTATAATGAAATAATTCTTGAGGGGGAGAAGAGGGGAAAATGTTTTTTTGAAAATTTTCCAAAATATGTCAGATATGAAATGGAGAAAAAGGAAGTGTCAACAAAGATTGAAGAGATTTTGATTGAATCAAAGCAAGTTATTTCATATTAAAATATGAGGATTACCACCTTTGAGGAATATTTCCCATCAAGTAGGCTTGATTTTAGGTTTGAATTTTCAAAACAAAGCACCATAATGATTGAATCCAACAAAGAGTGAGGAGAACAAAAGAAAATTCCAAGGGCTATCAGACCAATGACTAATTAAGGAAATCTTGAATCCATATGCATTGCATATTGTATTATGTCTAAATAATGGAGGAGAATAAATTACATACACTAATACACGAGACATATACAAGATAACCATTAAGTGTTGTTTCCCATTTCCAAAAATGGATGGCTTAGTGGACCTTTTGAATATATAGAAATAATTCACCAAGATTGATTTGAAGTCTTGATATAATCAAATATGAATTTGATAGGGTGGTGAGTCGAAGACAATGTTTAATATGAAATAAGGGTTGAAGGAATAGTTTCACATGCCATTTGGGTTTTCAAATGCACCCAACACTTTCATGAGGTTGATGAATGAGATTTTGTAACAATATGAAAGAAAATTCATGGTGGTATGTATAGATGATTTCATAATGTTAAACATAACAAAAGAGGAACACATGATGCATTTGAAGCAAGAACTAGAATGGTTGAGAAAAGAGAAATTGTTGATAAATATGCATAATTTTATTTCATGAAGGAAGAACTTGTGTACTTATGGTTCATGATATGTTAAGCTAGATTGAAAATGAGTTCAAAGAAGGTGAAACCCATCATCGAGTGGTAAAATATAAATATCACATTTGAGGTAATAATATTTGTTACAGCCCTAAAATTCCCTACCTATGCATACATGGCATCAACCTTTCTACTTTCACAATTTGCCAAACTACTGTTGAGGCACTCTATTTAAAAAACCATTTTTTGGAGCATGTACGCACCCTACTACACTATTGCTCGCATACACATGCTTGCTACATGATATACATGCTTTGTACATACACTAGCTACACACTAATCAACCCGTGTTTACCTCCAAAAGTTGCAAAAAATAAAAAATTGCAGGGAATTCGATGGAGTTAACAGGATATTGGATGTTTCCCAACCAATTCACTTGTTGTAGCCCATCCTGGAACCGAATAACTATCATTTTGTCATATAAAATGAGATCTTGGGGTCGCATTCCAACATCAAGCATTAGAACGGTGAAACTATGCCCAAATCCATTTCCCTCCTTGCCCAAGTATTTGCAACCCTTGTGAGTTCTTGCCTCATGTAACATCCCACTCTTGCGCACACTGAGCAAAATTATTCATTGAGGAAACTTGTGTAAAAGTGATCTAGGTTATTATACTATTGGTTGTTTTGATTATGATTATGAGATATTGTGGATTGGATGATATGTTATTTTGTTGTATTTACATAAACAAGTGTTATTGATTGGGTTCTCTTGAGTGTGCAAGACTCTAGACATTGAGGATGCAAAGGCATCAATGAAACCCCTTGGACTCCAGATCGAGTCAGGGAGTGGATTGTTATGGTTTGGATGTCATTGATGTGACATATGTACATATCATTAGATGTTATGATGATTGATTATTATTGCTGATATGATTCGTTGATGGATGCGACTAACAATAGCTTGTCGACTAGACTCACATTTGGAGTAGATGGGTCATGTATGACAACCAGGGACATTGAGGGAGAGGTGTGGAAATATCCCTATCAGAGCCTACTATCACTCCCACCATGGCTTGAACTGTAGGTTAACGATTACCTAGTTTGAGAAGACCCATGATGTTGTGAGGGAAGACTACAATAATCACTCATGATGATTCTAAGGGGCACACAATAAGGCAAGGGCCTTATTCATTAGAGGCTCTTAGTCTCCCACAAGATCACCTAGCGGAGTATTGACCCCAGGGGTTTGACATCTACCAAATTCAATCAAGAGGCGAGTGGCACCCTTGGAGCACGTAGTGCATCTTGAAGGGTATGTCGCACAAACAAAATGGAAAGAGGCGAGTGGCACCCTTGGAGCACATAGTGCATCTTGAAGGGAACGCCATGCAAATAAAAGGAAAGAGGCGAGTGGCACCCTTGGAGCACGTAATGCATCCTGAAGGGAACATTGTGATTTTAACTGGTAAGTGAATAAACCTAGTGCCTAGAAAACTATGCCTCCTTAGGACCTAGTTGGCCTTAAAATGAATGTGGTGATAAGTAAAGTTTAAAACCAATTTTTCCCTTAAAAAAAAAAAAATTCACCCAACCTAGTGAAATTAAAACCTAGGTCTAAGCAGAACCTATGAACAAAAATAATTAGACATATAACAAGAAGGGGTGAAGAAATTCAAACTTTAATTATTAAAGTAAAATTTTTTTATAATGGAGGATTAAATTTTTAAAAAGGGGTAAATGGTTGTTTCTATATACACTTGCTAAATTGATTTTTTTTAGTTAAAAAGGAAAAAGGGGGAAACTTAAAAGAAAAGGGAAACTTAAATAAAAATGGAAACTTAAAGAAAAGGGGAAACTTAAAGAAAAAGATGAATGTCTAACTTAGTAAATAATCTTTCCTTTGGAACTTTCTATTTATGAACTCAACTAGGAATTAAGTAAGACGTAAGTCATTTACGAATTGTAAGGGAATATTGGGACATCGAGGAGCATTTTTAGGAATGATTTTAGGTGGGTGAGGGAAATAAGAATATTTAATTAATTAATAAAATTGATTTTCTGGTGCAACTAGGTGATCGGGTGACATGTGTACAAGGGAGGTTCTTCCTAATTAAATTAATGAAAAAGGAATCTAATGAGAATTTTGGGAAACTAATGACTAATAAATCTCTATAAAAAAGGATAACGTTACATTGCTTGCATAACGTTACATTGCTGAAAGTTTAGCTTAACTGAACTTTCTCTTGTGGGAGTTGGGATACCTAGCTCGGGTAACGAGTGGTATCTCTACCTTGTGAGGCGATTTGGGTGTTAGAATTCTATGGTATCATGTGCATGGCTCCTTTGTGGCTCGAGGAGCTCATGGTGGAGAAGAGTACCCATAGAATTGGCTGGGAGGTACCGATGAGTTCACATCGGTTGGCAAGCGGGAGCTGGATGTAACACGCGCGTGACAACGACTTCAGAGCTTTCTTATTTGGCTACGGTATGCATGTGTATATTTGTATTGAATGGTAGTTTAAATATTGTTCCTGTGCCTTCATTAATGTACTTCTACTGTGTTAAAGTTTATATTTTATTCAACGTAACACTACCCAGATATTTCATTTTTATATTTCAGTAAATTGTTTTGATGAGCCCAACGTTTTATGATCAGAGAACTTAAAGTCATCCTAGCCTTATGCTAGTTGAATTTTGAATTGATTTCCCATGGAGAAACCAAACTTTGAATGCAATGAATTCTCTATGTCTGTTTTTATTGATTTAACATGAAGAAAAATTGTGTTTTTATCTTCTGTCCCTTATCCTTTAGGTTATTAGTCTATGCCTGAGCAGTTGGCCAGGAGCCTAATCGACTATATTCACTCTGATGTTTAAGACCGAGATTAAAATTCCCTTCTTTCATGTGCATGGATAATAAGTGAAGGATAAAATTTTTCCCAACTATCTGTCCCTTACTTATCTTTGCGTTTTTCTTTTATTCTTAATTCCTACATCCTTCCCAGAATTTTATCTCTGTGTTTTCTTGAATGATAAATCTTTGCGCTTGAATGATACATCTCTGCATTTTCTTGAATGATAAATCTTTGCACTTGAATGATTATCTTTTCATTTTCTTATGAATGATCATCTCTGCAATTTCAACATGATATCCCTACCTAGTACTTACCATTGCAAATTTTACTGCTGCGATTCCCCACTGTGATTTTAACTCTGTGATTTCCTTTTATTAGACATCAATATCAATTCTAGACAGATGTTTATTAATGGATAGCGATTTAATATTGTTGACAGTAAATATTATTAAACAATGAGCTTGTATATATGTATGACATCGATTGTTGACAACGATATTGCATATCTTAGGACAACGATTTTATATATATTGTAGGGCAACGATTGTACGACAACGATCTTGTGTATAATATGTATGACAACGATTGTTGACAACAATATTTATTAAATAGACAACGATATGGTGGTTATCAAGGATTTACCAATAGACACAACAATATTTATTAAATAGACAATGATATGGTGGTTAACAATGATTTATAATAGACACAACAATCTTTGTTGTTGACAACGATTTAGTCATGGATTTTTATTGTTATTTAGTGATGGATTACACAACGATTTTAAAAATATTTTTCGTTATTAAACCAAATTAATTTATTTAGACTGAGTATTTTTACCCTCGAATAACTCCAACATTTAAAAAAAATATTTGTATTACACTGAGTTGATTCATTTATGCAGAGTTTTTGTTGTTTAACCTTTAATTAACTACCAGTGTTTTTAAAAGAAAAATTCACACAGAGATTATAATATCACTCAGAGATTCTAACTGTTCCCATAGAGTTTAATTATTTAGTCTAAGTTTTTGAATATCACCAGGGGATATATTAATTAGAGGACTTGGTTATATTTATGAAAGATGGAATGCTATAAAAATAGATGTTGTGTTGACAGATGGGATTAAACCAACTTTCCTACCCATTCAATTGTGTATTAAATGCCTTTTAATATTTTATTAATTTTCAACAAATGAGGTGGTGTACTATATCCATGTTTTTCATTGGCTGGGTGTAATCTAGTATTGAGGATTGTGTTTTGAGATGCACCTTCATGGTGGCAGGGGGATTTTTGTTTTGTTTTTAAAGGGTAAATAACTGCCCATGTTCCCTTCCTGTAGTAGATTAATTAACTATTGTTATTGTTAGTTCAACGACTGTCAATGTATTAAAGTGAGAAATGTGATTACAATTTTATAAGTCATCTCGAATCACATTTTGGCCTTCAAATTTAATATCCTACATGCAGATAACTCCTCCCTCCTAAGAAGGATGACGATGAACCTGGATGAAGAGTATCGTCGATTTTTCATTTCATTGGAATTTTTCAGTGAACCTAAATTTTATCTTCGTTTTATTGGGGGGTTACCTATGAACCTAACTTTACCACAAATTATGTGAATTGGGCTCTCTGCCATAGATTCCACTATATATTAATATCTACACCATTTTGTGTTTTAATTTATCATTTTATTATTTTTAAAGATTTCACTCTATTTTAATATCTCCAACATTTTGGGCTTAATTTCACATGTTTTTATTTAGTGCGAGTATTCTTGGTTTAAACATTTTATGTTTAGATATTTTTATTGAATTAGAGTTTTATAAATCCAAAATCTTGTATTATTTAAATTAAATTTATGATTACATCATCATAATTGAAGCTCGCAGATTATATAAAAGGTTTCCTAATAATGTAGATATGTACTTGTATGGCTACCTTGAAGGATGCCAAGGTATGGAGGTCCGTGGTTGATGGTAAAATGGTTTGATATATTTTTAGAATGTCACAAATTTTATCCCTGTCTTGATGGTAGTTACCATGCGCCCCTTTCAGCAAGATTGATTTCAATTCTCTCTTTTTGGTTCGTAAAACATAGGACAATGCATGATGGATTTTGAGCATTGTTTGGTTTCTTGTGGGGTCGAAGGTTTAGAACTATTCTTGTTGTGCATGGGTTCCTAGTGCGCTTGTCTCACTTTGGAGACATGAACTCTTAAGGTTGGATCATTGTGTGCAATGATGAAGAAGCGCATATGATAAGCCAGTTGAGGGTCAAGCTCCTCCTGATGTGTATGACCTTGTTGGGTAATTAAGGGTGTAATTGTTGTAACGTTTAAAGTGATTGTCTCTCGCTTGCCGAGAGTGTTCTATTTTATTATGACGAATGATGTTGTTGTGTTGTCGTTGAGTTGCGTTGATTGACTGTTATCGTTGATACTTTCCTGCCTTGATTATATATACTTATTGCATTGCTTATGTATCGCATGTAGTCGTAACAACGGGGATGTCACATATGGTATCAGAGTGGGTTCATCCCTGTGACTATGGATCACCATGATTTCCATTGTAGTAAACCCTTGAGTAATAACCTAGCACTAATTAAAACTTTAACGTGTACAGAGAGAGTTACGAGTTGTAGCCTTAACCCGAGAGATTTTTTCACCAGGGCCAACTTGTATGTCACAACATTAGATTCTTATGACGTTGTGATCAATATGGACTAGTTGGAATCGAACAATGAGATACTCAACTGTAAGATGAAATGGTTGAGCTTGGTCGCTGACAAGGACAGAGGCACGTGATTGTAGGTAGGAACCAGGGAGTCTCCCTAAGGTTCATCTCTTCCTTGCAGCTACATAAGAACATGCACAAGGGATGTAATATTTATGCAATCCTTGTGTTAAAAGTGAAGGGATTAGCGAAAGGTCTAGAAAACCTTCTGGTGGTGGGAGAGTTTGTGGATGTCTTCCGTGAGGAGTTACCTAGGATGTCGCCAGAGAGGGAAATGGAATTGATCGTAGACCTAAAACTGGGGATTGAACCGATAGCAATAACGCCTTATCATATGTCAACCCCTGAGTTGCGGGAGTTGAAAATGAAACTAAAGGAGTTGTTGGACCTAGGACTTATACGTCCAAGTGTGTCACCATGGGGTGTGCCTGTTATTTTCATACGAAATAAGGATGGGTCTTGGATACTCTTCATTGACTACCATCAATTGAACAAGGAAACTATCAAGAATAAATATATGTTGCCAAGGATTGATGATCTGTTTGATGAGATGAAAGGTGCGACAATGTTTTCAAAGTTCAACTTGAGATTAGGGTATCACCAGTTACAGATCAAGGATGAAGAAATACCTAATACTACCTTTAAGATGAGTTTTGGACATTACAAGTTTACTATTTTACTGTTTGTGCTGACGAAGGCCCCAGGTGTATTTATGAGTTTGATGAACGGGGTGTTCCATGAATACTTGGACAGGTTCTTCCAAGTATTCATTGACAATATTTTGATTTAATCTCGAAGGATGGAGGAGCATGATGAGCACTTGCGCTTGGTACTACAGTGTCTACAAGAGAACAAATTGTTGGGAAATTGTCTAATGCTCATTTTATCAATCAAAGATTCACTACTTAGGGAATGTCATCTCTGGAAAAGGTATCGTCATAGATCTAGCAAAGGTTGAGGATATTATGTAATTTCCTGCACCGATGAATGTCCCCGGAGTGCATAGCTTCATGAGTTTAATGGGATACTACTGACGTTCATCGATGGTTTTTCGAAGATAGAAAATTTGATCACGAAATTACAAAAGAAGAACAAGACGTTTATTTGGACCGAGAAATGCGTGGAATCATTACAGAGGCTCAAGGAGTTGTTGACAACAACACCAATACTAAAGGTCCCTGACATGGATGCAAAATTCTTGGTATGCACTGACACATCCAAGGAAGGCTTGGGGGGAGTCTTGATGTAAGACGGTTGAGTGATCGCTTACATCTCAAGAAAGTTGAGAAGGCATGAGGAGAACTATGCGACGTACGATTTGGAGTTGTTAGCCATTGTTTATGCCTTGAGAGTTTGGAGACACTACCTTATTGGACAAAAATGAGAACTAATAACGGACCACGGTGGAATACAACACATCTTACGCAAAGAGAATTGAATGCGCGACAATGACGTTGGTCGGAATCACTTAGCGAGTATGATTTCAAGATTAATTACATAAAAGGAATAGTGAACAGAGTGGTAGATGCGTTGAGTTGGAGATCACACATCTTTTTGGTGATACCTCTTCAGATGAATCTACATGAAAATATTCTAACTTTACAGTGCGACGATGACTGGTACAAAGCGGTCAAGGATTTTATCGGAAAAAATACAATGATGGTACCAAAATTTGAAGGATTTACTATGGACAACGATAGATTATTGAGATTTAAAATTCAAATTTACATACCTCCCAATGACGATTTGAGGAGTTTGATCTTAAACGAGGCTCACGGAGAAGTGTACATGGCTCACCTAGCAGTCACGAAGATGAGGGCGGACCTTAAACCCTTATTCTTCTGGAAAGGAATGAAGGAAAACATAGTAAACTACATGGAAATATGTCTGGAATGTTAGCAGGTGAAGGATGAACATAGACATCCAAAAATATTACTACAGTCACACGCTATTCCTGAATCGAAATGGGATGTCATTTCGATGGATTTCATTGTTGGATTTCCACTAATGGCAAGGAGACAAAAAACGATTTTTGTGGTAGTCGACACTCTGACGAAGAGTTCTCATTTTATTCTTGTGTGTATGATGTATCAGGCACCTGACATAGCTATAGTTTTAATCAGTGAGATTATGAGGCTGCATGGCATACCTAAGAGGATTATATCCAATCAAGGATTCGTGTTTACTGGACGATTTTGGACTAGTTTCCAAGAGGCCTTGGGAATCCAACTTAACTTTAGTACTGTGTATTACTCAAAGACAGATGGGCAGACTGAACGAACAAACTAAATCTTGGAGGATATTTTTCGCATGTACGTTATGGACCAACAAAAGCATTGGTAAGAATTGTTTCCACTGGTATAGTTTCCATATAACAACAGTTATAAAAGCACCATTAAGATGGTGCCTTTCGAGTTTCTTTATGGGAGACCATGTTAGAAGCCTTTGAGTTGGGATCGGCTTGAGGATAGGGTCTTGGTTGGACCGGAAGTGATCCAATAAATGGAAGATCAAATGCAGACAATAAGACAAACGATCAAGGAAATGCAGGATCAACAAAAGAGTTATGTCGATGCGCATCATGTCGATCGTAGTTATGAAGTTGGCGATCGAGTCTTCTTGTGGGTGAAACCACATAAGAATTTGATCAATTTTGGAAAGGTTTCTAAAATATCTCGTAGGTTCATGGGACCTTTCGAGATTGTGGAAAATAAGGGGCCTATGGCCTACTGACTAGCCGTGCCTGATTCTTTGAGGCGTATGCATGATGTTTTTCATGTATCGGTTTTGAGACATTATGTTATTGATCCTACACATGTTATTAACATGAGTACCTTGCAAGTATCATATGAGGGTACGCTCACGACATAGCCAATCTGCATCCTATACCATCACCTTCGACAACTATGGTGTCAAACAGTAAATCAGGTCAAGTCCAATGGGACAACTATAGTCCGCACGTGACGACCTGGGAGGATGCATATGATATGCTTCAAAAATTTCCATTTTTGTTTGATAACTAGACCTATGATATTTCGATGCACTTTATTTCGGCACTTACATACTGTGAAACTTTGGGACGAAGTTTAAAACAAGAGGGGGTGTATGTAACATCCCACTCTTGCGCACACAGAGGAAACTTATTCTTTGAGGACACTTGCGTACAAGTGATCTGGATTATTATACTATTGGTTGTTTTGATTATGATTATGAGATATTGTTGATTGGATGATATTCTATTTTGTTGTATTTACATAATTAGGTGCTACTGACTAGGTTTTCTTGAGTGTGCAGGACTCTGGACATTGAGGATGCAGAGGCATCAATGAAACCCCTTAGACTTCAGAGTGAGTCAGGGAGTGGATTGTTAGGGTTTGTATGTTTTTGATGTGACATATGTACATATGATTAGATGTTATAATGATTAATTATTATTTCTCACATGATTTGTTGATGGATGCCGCTGATGATAAATTTCCAACCAGACTCACATTTGGAGTAGAGGGGTCATGCACGACAACCAGAGACATTGAGGGAGAGGTGTGGAAACAACCCTATCATAGCCTACTAGAACTCCCACCATGGATTTAACTGTAGGTTAACAATTAGCTAGTTCCATAATACCCACAATGTCATGAGGGAAGATTGTGACATTCACTCACAATGATTCTAAGGGCCACGCAATAAGGCATGGACCTTATTCATTAGAGGCCCTTAGCATCCCACAAGATAACCTGGTGGAGTATTGAATCCATGGGTTTTACGTCTACCAAATTCAATCAAGAGGCAAGTGGTATCCTTGGAGCACGTAGTGTGTCTTGAAGGACACGTCGTGCACATAAAACAGAAAGAGGCTAGTGGAAACCTTGGCACACATAGTGCATCTTGAAGGGAACGTCACGCAAATAAAATAGAAAGAGGCGAGTGGCACCCTTGGAGAATGTAATGCGTCCTGAAGGGAATGTCATGATTTTAACTGGTAAGTGAATAAACCTAGTGCCTAGAAAACTATGCCTCCTTAGGACCTAGTCGGCCTTAAAATGAATGTGGTGATAAGTAAAGTTTAAAAACAATTTTTCCCTTAAAAAAAAATGTTGCCCAACCTAGTGAAATTAAAACCTAGGTCTAAGAAGAACCTTTGAACAAAAATAATTAGACATATAACAAGAAGGGGGTGAAGAAATTCAAACTTTAATTATTAAAGTAAATTTTTTTTTATAATGGAGGATTAAATTTTTAAAAAGTGGTAAATGGTTGTTTCTATCTACACTTGCTAAATTGTTTTTTTTTAGTTAAAAAAGAAAAAGGGGGAAACTTAAAAGAAAAAGGAAACTTAAAGAAATAGGGAAAGTTAAAGAAAAATATGAATGTCTAACTTAGTAAGGATTATTTCCTTTGGAACTTTCTATTTATTAACTCAACTAGGAATTAAGTAAGGCATAAGTCATTTAAGAATTGTAAGGGAATATTGGGACATCGAGGAGCATTTTTAGGAACGATTTTAGGTGGGTGAGGGAAATAGGAATATTTAATTAATTAATAAAATTGATTTTCTGGTGCAACTAGGGGATCGGGCGGCATGTGTACGATGGTGGTTTTTCCTAATTAAATTAATGAAAAAGTAATCTAATGAAAATTTTGGGAAATTAATGAATAAGAAATATCGATAAAAAGGATGGCAGAGGAGGAGTGTGGATGATCATTTGGGCTTGCGTAACATTATTCTGCTGAAATTTTATCTTGACTGAACTTTCTCTTGTGGGAGTTGGGATACCCAGCTTGGATAACGAGTGGTAGCTCAACCTTGCGAGGCGAGTTGGGTGCTAGCATTCTCTGGTATCGTGTGCATGGCCCTTTTGTGGATCAGGGGGTTAAGGGGGAAGAAGAGTACCCCTAGCGTTGGATGGGAGGTACCGGTGAGGTCACATCAGTTGGCAAGTGGGAGATGGACGAAGCGTGCGTGGGACAACGACTTCAAATATTTTGCATTTGGCTATGGTATGCATGTGTATATTTGTATTGAATGGTAGTTTAAATATTGTTCCTGCGCCTTCAGTAATGTACTTATACTTTGTTAAAGTTTATGTTTTATTCAACGTAACACTACCCAAAGATTTCATTTTTACGTTTCATCAAATTGTTTTGATGAGCCCGATGTTTTATGATCAGAGAAATTAAAGTCATCCCAACCTTATGCTCGCTGTATTTTGAATTGATTTTCCATGGAAAAACCAAACTATGAATGCAATGACTTCTCTGCATCTGTTTTTATTGATTTAACACGAACAAAAATTGTGTTTTTATCTTATGTCTCTTATCCTTTAAGTTATTAGTATGTGCCTGAGCAGTTGGCTAGGAGCCGAATCGACTGTCTTCACTCCGGTGTTTAAGAATGAGATTCAAATGCCCTTCTTTCCTATGCATGGATAATAAGTGAAGGATAAATTTTTACCCAGATATCTATCCCTTACTTATCTCTGCATTTTTATTTTATGCTTAATCCCTGCGTCCTTCCCAAAATTTTATCTCAAAGTTTTCTTGAATGATAAATCTCTGCACTTGAATGACACATCTTTGCATTTTCTTGAATGATAAATCTCTGCGCTTGAATGATTATCTCTGTGTTTTCTTTTGAATGATCATCTCTACGATTTCAACATGATATCCCTACTTACTACTTACCACTGCAAAGTTTACCACTGCGATTCCCCACTGTGATTTTAACTCTGCAATTTCCTTTTATTAGACAACAATATCAATTATAGACAGATGTTTATTAATGGATAGCGATTTAATATAGTTGGCAATAAATATTATTAGACAACGAACTTGTATATATGTATGACAACGATTGTTTACAATGATCTTTCATATCTTTGGACAATGATTTTATATATATTGTAGGGAAGTGATTGTATGACAACAATATTGTGTATAATATGTATGACAACAATTGTTGACAACAATCTTTATTAAATAGACAATGATATGGTGGTTATCAACGATTTACCAATAGACACAACAATCTTTAATAAATAGACATCGATATGGTGGTTAACAACGATTTATAATAGACACAACAATCTTTGTTGTTGACAACAATTTAGTCATGGTTTTTTATTTTTATTTAGTGATGGATTACATAGCGATTTTAAAAAGATTGTTCGTTATGAAGAAGAATTGATTTATTTGGACCGAGTATTTTTACCCTTGAATAACTCCAATGTTTTTAAAAAATATTTTTATTACACTGAGTTGATTCATTTATGCAAAGTTTTTGTTGTTTAACCTTTAATTAACTACCAACATTTTTAAAAGAAAAATTCACACAGAGATTATAATATCACTCAAAGATTCTAACCGTTCCCACAAGGTTTAATTATTTATTCTAAGTTTATGAATATTGCTAGGGGATATATTAATTAGAGGCCTTGGTTATATTTATGAAAGATGGAATGTTGTAAAAATGGATGTTGTGTAGAGAGATGGGATTAAGCCAACTATCCTTCCCATTCAATTGTGTATTAAATACGTTTTAATATTTTATTAATGGTGTTGTACTGTATCCATCTTTGTCGTTTGCTGGGTGTAATCTGGTTTTGAGGACTGTGTTTTGAGATGCATCTTCACGGAGGTAGGGAGGTTTTTTTTTTTTGTTAAAGGGTAAAGAATAGTCCATGTTCCCTTCCTGTAGCAGCTTAATTAACTATTGTTATCGTTAGTTCAACGACTGTCAATGGATTAAAGTGAGCACTGTGATTACAATTTGAAAATTCATCTCGAATCAACTTTTGGCCTTGAAATTTAATATCCTACATGTAGATAACTCATCCCTCCAAGAAGGGTGACGACGAACCTGGATGAAGAGTACCGTCTAATTTTCATTTCATTGGAAGTTTTCAGCGAACCTAAATTTTATCTTCATTTTATTGGGGGGTTACCTATGAACCTAACTTTATCTAAAATTATGTGCAGTGGGCTCTCTACCATAGATTCCACTGTATATTAATATCTACACCATTTTTGTGTTTTAATTTGTCATTTTATTATTTTTAAATATTTCACTCTATTTTAATATCTCCAACATTTTGGGCTTAGTTTCACATGTTATTATTTAGTGCGAGTATTCTTGGTTTAAACATTTTATGTTTAGATATTGTTATTGAATTAGAGTTTTATAAATCCAAAATCTTTTATTATTTAAATTAAATTTCTGATTACATCATCATAATTGAAGCTTACAGATTATATAAAAGGTTTCCTAATAATGTAGATATGTACTTGTATGGCTACCTTGATGGATGCCAAGTATGGAGGTCTGGGGTTGATGGTAAGATGGTTTGAGATATTTTTAGAATGTCACAAATTTTAGCCCTATCTTGATGGTAGTTACCATGTGCCCCTTTTATATAGATTGATTTCAATGCTCTCTTTTTGGTTCGTATAACATAGGATAGTGCATGATGGATTTTGTGCATTGTCGGGTTTCTTGTGGGGTCGAAGGTTTAGAATTATTCTTGTTGTGCATGGGTTCCTAGTGTGCTTGTCGCACTGTGGAGACATGAACCCTTAAGGTTGGATCATTGTGTGCATCGATCAAGAAGCACATATGATAATCCAGTTTAGGGTCAAGCACCTCCTGATGTGGATGACCTTGTTGGGTAATTAAGGGTGTACTTGTTGTAACGTTTAATGTGATTGTCTCTCGCTTGGCGGGAGTGTTCTAGTTTCTTGTGACGAATGATGTTGTTGTGTTGTCGTTGAGTTGCATTGATTAGCTGTTATCGTTGATACTTTCTTTCCTTTCTTAAAAAAATCTATATATACTTATTGCATTAGTTATGCGTCGCATGTAGTCATAACGACAGGGATGTCACACCTCAATATTCCCTCTTTAGTGTTTTCTCCTATACAATCCCTTCCCTTCCCTTGAAGTGATCAGATTAAGGTGAGAGAAGGCATTAGGATAAGTGCACTTGGAGAAACATTAAGAGGATCCCAGACTAGGTTCGCAGAGCGTCGACCTACAAAGGTTGTAATTTTCGATCTTTGGATTTGAATAAAAGAATCTTTTTCCTGTCCCAAATGATATCTTATGTCTTTCATTTGATTTATGCCTAATGGTTTACATCTAACCCTAATTGATTAGTAGAAATAGAATATTTTTAGCATTGTTTTCCTGAGTATTCTTGTAGGTCATCTTTGGGAGGATTCTTGCAACCTGGGAAGCTACAAAACTGGAAGAGGTCAGCATAGAACATTTGGACCAAAGGTATTAATTCTGACTTACTCTTCTATCGCTTTATGTTCATCTATTTGGAGTGTTTGGGTTAGTTTAGGAATTAGATTGTATTTTAAGGTAGTTCATAGCTCTGTCTATACTTTGACCCTAGTATAGTAATAGGGGTATTTCCCCACTAGCAATATTACATAGTTTAGCAAGATTATATAAAAAAATTATTCGAAATATTAGTGGCATTTGTGCACCACTAAAAACCTGAATGATGAAACAAGAGTTATAACATAATGTAATGACATAATAATTATTTGAATTGTATCAAATAATGTTGATTAAGAAACCTTATGTTGTCAGTATCAGGCATTTAAATAGTGTTTTCATGGGACTACAATGTTAATGGAACAATGAAGGGGACATGCTTATTGAAGAAGGTAATTACATTGCATTCTTAAATGAGATTTTGAATGAGGAAAGAAGAAATATTGTTGTATGGTCATAAGTTTTAGGATATCATCTAAGCATTCAAAATGAATAAAAACTACTCATTGCCCAAATAATTTGTACTTCAAATTGATCTTCAATTTATGGTGTACATAAACAATGAATTAATGTTGAATCTAAGACACATGAAATTGGTTGAGTTTTGACAAGTATATCCATTTGTTCTGAATAATAACATAAAATAACCAAATAGATTTGTTGATTCCTTTAGTAAAATGGAAACATTGTTGACTACCATGACTATGTATATGGTAGCACTAGAATAATGAAAAACCATATGAGGTAGATGCAATTTTTTTTGAAGAATGGAAAGGAAAAAAAATCATTGAACAGAGATCACAATCCATATTTGGATTTCTTCTGTTGATTAAGGTTGGTTGTCATTGATGTCAACCCTTGAAGAAAACCCCGTAGCACAAAGGTTGGGTAATAGACACAAGATTGTTTGATGTAAATATGACTTGTTATTATCTTTTCATGGTTGATAATAAGTAGAAATGGATGAACTCCAAAGTGGTCCCCTTATGGTGAAATCCCTCATGGGAAGACACTTTGCAGATTGAGTTATCCTAGAAGTATGGTTAGAGAACCCATGCTTATTTGTGGAATAATGAGATGAAGGTTAATGAATTTTTCATTGAAAATATCCTAGATGGATATTTATTGTCATACCATTTCTAGTGGTATGTGGAACGTCACATAACTCCTCATGGTTAGAGAGTTATGGCCATGAGAAGTTGGAGAACCCAGGTTTGGGTAATGGACCCAAGTTTGTTTGATGGATAATGGTATGAGTTTTAATATATTTGTAGGTAATACTATTCTATATGGATGGTACATGTCATTCCATTTTTTGTGGTATGTGGAACATCACATAAATCCTCATGTTTTGAGAGTTATGGCCTTACGAAGTTGGAGGACCCTCTTATGTCATCTAGAAGCCCCAAAAGGTCAAAGTAGTCAAAGTGGTTTAAGATATTCTAGAAGGTAAATAATAAAGTGAATTGATGAGTGTACTATAATTCAAAGTGAATACAAAATTAATTATTTAAATAATAAATTTAATGGAGAAATTAGAAGTGGGTTAACCCTAAACTAAGGAAAGTAGACAAAGTGACCTAGAAGATGTTTTTAAGGAAGCTACTTGGAGAGTATAAATAAGAGGCAAGTCTCTCTCATTTTAGACATACTTGAGAATATTGAAAACCTATAGGTGTATGAGGTAACCAAGGTATATCTAAGCCGAATTTCTGAGGGAAGGTAAAGAAAAGAAGGCCGAAATTCAAGGAAGGATAAATTCTTTTGATGATGCTTTCTAAGGTATGTTATTTATAGGTCATCTCATCATTTTTGCAATAACTTGTTTTCTAGAATGCTTCAAACCATGAAATTTATATTCCATTGTGGAAACATATCCAAGTATCTGTGGTAAAAAAATAATCTTGTGGGTCGTTTTTTTTTGGGAGTTACACTCCGTGGGAAATAGGGTTTGTGGCTAGTCCTGAAACTAGTCAAAAACAAGTGTTTCAGGTAAAAACGTCATAACTTATTCATAACAGATCCAAATTCAGTAAGACAAAATGTGTTGGTTAGAGTACATTCTATATTATGATGTGCAACAGTTTCATATCTATTCAATAAATATTTCATGTGTGGAACACTCTACAAGGTCGCTCTCTAGAATAAGACAAAATTCAGCAAGGTATGCCATTTTTGCTATAACTACTTTTTTGAGAGGTTCCAAGTAGTGAAACCTAGAGGAATTGCATAAAAAACACTGAAGAACATTGTGTATCAGTTTTAGATATTTATTCATTATAGGTACAAAATTATGATTATTTCAAGTTAGGGTTGTTGGCTAATCCAAAACTAGTTATGTGAGACTAACGAAAAGTTTGATGTAAATGATAGTCTCTTGTTGTTTAAAGTTAAGGAAGGTTTGCAGGTATGTGATCATACACACCAGGTCTATTACATAGTTATAAATTATATTTGGATGATGAAATTGATGAGGGCTTTTGGTTGAGGTACAAGTTGGGTACATGGTTGAGACAAACAGTTGATGAGTTGGCACATACATGAGGTGTATAGTTGATGATGTTTGTACATATTGATGAGTCATAGTTGATGAGTAGTGGAAAAATAATTGGTACATACTTGGTACATGGTTGGTTGCACTTGTTTATGGTACAAGTTGATTACAGATTGTTTGGTATAGGTTGGTGCATGGTTGATGCACTTGTTTATGGTACAGGTTGGTGCATGGTTGATGCACTCGTTTATGGTACAAGTTGATTACAGGTTGAGGTACAGGTTGATGCATGGTTGATGCATGGTTTAGGTTTATTGGTATAGGTTTACAACGATATATCTCACAGTGATAGTGTGACAGTGGTTCCATCATTCTACTTCTACTTCAGGGTGGTTGGACGAGGCAAGGATAGGTGGTTGTATCCACCTTCCAGTTGTAGTCAGAGGACATAGGGGGTTGTAGCCTCCTTCTGGTTGTATCCAGAGACTTGGGGAGTTGGAGCTTCCCTTAGGTTGTAGCCTGAGAAACTAAGGGGTTGGAGCCTCATTCCAGTTGCAGCTGGAAAACAAAGGAAGTTGGTGCTTCCAATGAATGTAATTCTTCAAGACATATAAGAAAAAACATTATGTCGTTTTCTCCCGATTAGGGTTTCCACGTAAAACAAAGGTGTATTGTGCATGTGTGTGATTGTTCATTTCTTATTTCTCATTATTGGATAATAATTCTACATTGATATAACACTTGGATTATTTGAAGAAAAATGATTATAATTACACTATTACTGATTCACCCCCCCTCTTAGTAATCCAACATATTCATATAAGAAAGATATATTATCACAAACCAATAACTATGCATCCCAAGAGGATCAATGCATGAAAAATCATAAGACAACTTCATAATGGGTGGCATGAGTGGTTAACTATCCACCCCAAGAGGAAAAATGTGTGAGAACCTCGTAAAAAAACTTCATAATGGGTGGCATGAGTGGTTAATTTTGATGGACAATATTCTAGCACTAGTTGAACACAATTATTAGTATTTGTTAGGAGTCACTATAGATGTGAAGAAATGGATTGAAAGTTGCAAAATTCTCCTACTGGAAAGGGGAAAGGCCAAAATCTTGAATTGCATAAGATTTTTCTAGTACTAGAAGAAACATGGGAAGATATTAACATGGATTTCCTGTTGGAATTGGTAAGTACATGGATAGGTAATGATCCTATCTTTGTAGTAATAAATAAATTGTAAAAAATAACACATTTTATTCAATGCACTAGGTCTAGTGATGCAAAACACATCATTTTTTTTATTCTTTACAAAAGTAATCGGTTTCCATGGGTTTCCAAGAGCATAACCTTAGACAGATACAATAAATTTATTGATAATATTTGAGGACATTATGGAAAAAATTGAACAAAAAGTCACACTTTAGTCATATATTTCATTTTTATACTAATAGGAAAATTGAAGTTGTTAACAAGAGTCATGGAAACCTATTAAGATATCTAGTAAGATAAAAACTAAAGAAATGGGATACGTTGTTGCCACAAGAACATTTTGTGTACAATAGTTCTATGAATAAATCAATGACAAAGACACCTTCCAAAGTGAAAATGGGAGATGACGAGGAGGGTGACAAATTTGTTAGGCTTGCATATTGTACAAAAGAGAAGTGTGGGTAAAATTCCATTTGCAAAGCACAGTGGATGAAGTTCATGAGTAGGTATAACACAATAACAATAGAACACTAAATAGTATAATTAGAGAGATGATAACAAAAGAAGGTGGATATTTGAAGGAGACTCAAGGTGTTTGCACATTTTTGGTAGGAAAAATGCCTAAGAAGAACATATAACAAGCTAAATATAAAGAAAATATGACCTTATAGGATCTTGAAGAAAATTTTCAATAATGCATATATTGGAATTGTCAAAAGGCCTCGATATCTCACCTAGATTTGTGCAAGTACCATGAGGGTGTCGTGGCTGAAAATTATCACTCGAGAATAGGAGTTGATACAAGAGGGTAAGAGAGATGTGTATCAAAAAGATATTAGATTAAAGAGTTTTATGGATAAATTAGAGTTGAAAAAACAAATAATAATTGGTATCGTGGTAATGTAAGGTCTTAGAATAACCCATGTGATTTAAAAAGAAGAGCTAAGTTGGTTGAGTCAAGTAGAGGTTACATGAAGTTTATATCCCATATTTGTGAGTAGGGTTTTTGTCCTCACATGGATTTCAAAATAAGAGATTGGTCACTTCAAGAAGATATTGCATGAACCTTATATGTCATATTTTGTATTAGGAGTTTTAGTGTTATTTGAGAAGTCATAGTTTGCGGTGGTCTCGTGATTGTGTAAGAGGAGTATATATGACAATTGATTTTATCCATCATTCTATGGGTAATCCCAGTTGTCCTTGAGAACCATTCACAATGTGGAAGATGAAGTACCGAATAACGATAGTGAGAACCCATAGAGTATACACTAATTTGGAGAAAGGGACCTAGTTCCTTTGATGTGAAGTCATTGTGTGGTGAAAGGATGCATAGAAACGATGACATAATGTGGTTCATTAGGAACGTGTGGCATATAATATAAGGGAGGCCCATAGTTAGTTGTAAGAGTAGTTACATCATGGTCAATTAGAATAATAAACATTGCCAATGAAAAGGTATGAACACTAAGGATGATACATAATGAAATAAGCATAGACACTTAAAAACAAGACTTGAATTATCATTCCATTGTTAAGAATTCATTATTTTCAATAGAATTTCCTTCTTTATATATGAATATATAATAGAGTTGTCATGTTTCACTCTATCTCCCTATATATATTAAGTTATTTGTAGTTATACTAAACTATTATTAACATATTATTCTTTTCCTTCTCTTGGTTTCTGCACCATTTTCTCTCTGTTTAGATGGAAAGTATCTTCACTTTCCTCCCAATTTAAGAGAGACACTAGATTGATTAAAAAATGAGTACTCGTCCAAGAAAAATGTAACAAGGGAATGTATTTGGGATGTCAACTCTTGGTGCTCTATGAAACCATGTTCCAAATATTTCCGCATCTTATTAACCTTTTTCGAAGATAGGAATTTTCAAATATCAATTTTTGTAACATCCCGCTCTGGCGCACTGAGAAAACTTATTATGTGAGGACACTTTCTCGAAAGTGATCTGGACTTTTCTGATGTTAAAACATTTATAATTGATTATGATGCGTTATGATAGACGACATGATGTTTTACTATTTGATGTAGATAGGTGCTATTGACTCAGTTTATTGAGTGTGCCGGGTTTTGGACCTTGATGATGCAGAGGCATCGGTGGAACCCCCTTGGACTCCGGATTGAGTCAGGGAGTGTGCCATTGGGTTGATTTATTTACTGTGATATTTCATTTGATTTGATGATATGATGTTGACATTTCTGACATGATTGTTGATGATGCAGGCTGACAATAGCTTGTCGACCAGACTCACATATGGAGTAAAGGGGCCACACATGATTTCCAAAGAGGTTGAGGGAGAGGCGTGGACAACAGCTCTGCCATAGCCTACTAGCACTCCCATCGTGGCTCGAACTGTAGGTTAATGATTACCTAGTTCGAGAGGATCCATGATGCCGTGAGGGCAGACTGCGACAGTCGCTCACGATGATCCTAAGGGGCAAGCAATAAGGCGAGGGCCTTATTCCTTAGATCCCTTAGTCTCCCACAAGTTCACATGTCAGAGTGTTGACTCCAGGGGTTATATATGTCTACCAATCAGTCCAATCGGTGAGTGGCACCCTTGGAGCACGTGGTTCATCCTGAAGGGCACGTCGCGCAAAAGAAACACAATAAGCGAGTGGCACCCTTGGAGCACGTGGTGCATCCTGAAGGGAACATCGTGCAAAATAAACACAAGAAGCGAGTGGCACCCTTGGAGCACGTGGTGCATCCTGAAGGGCACGTTGCGCAAAAGAAATGAACGAAGCGAGTGGTACCCTTGGAGCACGTAGTGCGTCTTGAAGGGCACGTCACACTAATGATGAGGAAGAAATAAACCTAGACGGCCCTAAGACATTAACACCTTAAGAAATCCTTAAACAACTCCCCTAACCAATTGTCGCCTAGCTCAGAATCTAAGTCCTAAGCCTAAGACTTTTCCAGGGTAAAAATTTTAGTGTAACCTTAAAGAAAAAGGCCCTAGCATAAAAATAAAACTTCACACAAAAACCCACTTAAGTACTAGTTGGGTCTTCATAAAACTCTTGGGGTAAATGAAGAGAGTAAGGATTTAAATAAACATAGGGATTATTTACTCTTGTATTCTTTCTATATGAGACATTATATATCTTTTGTCTTTACAAAAAAAAAGGGGGACTTTTGTCTTTAACTTTTCTTTTTTTCTAGGTAATAAAATTCAAAACCTTTTCTTCTTACCATATTTAATTTAAAATATAAAAACATGTCCACCACTTAAATGATTAAATATAAAAATATGACCACCACTTAAATGAAGATTTATTTATATGATTATAACATACAAAGGTAAACCACAACCCACTAAACATGGAAAACTTCAATAATATAGTTAATTTGAAGGCTAATAAGTAATAAAATTATTTACGTGCGGGAGTATAAGAGTTATGAATTTAAAAATAAAATGAAAAGACTAATTAGCACACTTACCTTTTTTATTTTAAACAAAAAGAGGAAGGGATTAATAAAAATAGGGAAATTAAGTAATAAATGAAACCTAGACAATTAATAAGTTAAAGAAATTAATTTTGGAGAAAGGTGGGGGATGAATGACACTTGTACAACATAGATTTTTTTAGGGTTTTTATTTAAAACTTAAATTAAATGTGTTTAGGGCAAGAGGGGGTCTCAAAATTCTATAAAAGAAAGGAATATGAGGAAGATAAGGGGGGGG